>VWZP01005861.1:298147-351072 GCA_013396995.1 Dicaeum eximium | reverse complement strand
GGGGGGGATGCGAGCAGGGCCCGGGGGGATGCGGGCAGGGCCCGGGGGGATGCGGGCAGGGCCGGGGCCGTGCTGCCCGCACCGCACCGCCCCGCCACGGCCCGCACCGCAGCCTTCGCCTTGGAACAGCTCGGGCAGAATTCACAACTGTTCTAAGCTTGTCGGGCCGGAGAGTCTCTCTGAAAATAAGTTTTTTGTGATAGGCACTTGGAAACGAAGCGCAGAGAGTTAAGGAATGCTTCGTTTGTGTGTAGTAAATGTTTTTTTAATGCACATGATACTGTTTTTCAAGTTTGCAGTAATGAGGAATCTTGTGTAATATAGGCGAACTGCAAAAGGAGCAGTTATTAGTTGCATTCTTTTAAATGTTAATGACTGAAGCACTGGCTCTGGAATAAATTATTTCCAGTCTGACACGTAAACAGGCTTAGAACAGAGTGTGGAAAAGGGTGAGAGGTTCCCCTGTAAGATTTACAGTAAGAATTCTCCTGACTGGGTGGCTCAGGAGTAGTTGGAGGTGAGTCAGCTGTGATAGTGTCTCTTTTTTTAGCATAGCTATGTTATCCCAGCCCCTGAAAACACATCAGTAAACACTTGACGTATATTGTAGTTGCTTTACGTGGCTGCACGTAAAGGAACGGCGACAAAAGCCTGATTCGTGAATCCAGGAGCAGTAGGAGGTTTTTGGGAAGTGGAGCCCTCCCCTGCTGTTGTGTGAGTGTTGGTGTTTGTTAAGTGGGTGTTGCTTGATTCCCGTTCAAATCAAAACAGGATATTCAGACTTTTTATTTGTTTTGGTTACACAGATGAACCGGTGATTTCTTTCAGGCTGACTAAGTAATTTTTCAAGATTGCAATCAGATGTGGGTGGGTTTTATGCCTTTATATTCCTACAAGGACTGGTTTAATAATTGTGACGTTAAGGAGAGAAGACTCTAAAGCTTTGGAAAAATACAACCAAGTAGACAAAGTAAATCAAATCTATTTGTCATATATATTGCAACATTGGTATTCCAAAACTTACGTAATTGTTTCATGTCGGTTTTTGTTTTACTCTGCTCTTGTGTGCTGTAAGTTATATATTTGTTTATTATGTTACTTGTACTTCATACTGAAATAACAGACGGTGTGCTGTGAACTCTGATTCACTTCATTAAATATAAACAACTTTTGCATACTGTGATTGTCAGGAGCAGTGAAGAGAGAAGAGTTCAGCAGATTTCTTACCTCCTCTAATTTGTTTGAATAAACCAAAAGAAATAAAAGGTTGTTTATTTATTTTGCTGATAAAAAGGGAGTACTAGCACCGCATTTTCCCTGCTGTTTAGGACTTTGAGGATTAGTCCTATTTGCAGTCCTTGCCAGATCCTTTCTGTAGTTAGACCCTGTGACAAGTAGGGTGCACACGTGCTTTGAAGTTGATCTGAAAACCAAAGTCATCTCCCAGATGCATTTGTCAGGGTAATGCTCAGGCAGCACTGCTGGCCTGCAGCCTGGCTGTCACGTAGGAAGAAGTCCTGCTCCTGCTTTCCCTGACCAAAATAGTAGGTGGTTTGTGCTGTTGGTTCTCAGCTGTCTGGACTGTGTGTGCTCGCAGAGCAGGGATGTAAACACAGAGTTCAGAGGGGCTCTGAGCGGCTTCTGGCTGCTCTGTAGGGCAGCACCACTGCTCAGCATCCTTGGACAGCACACGGTGTTACCCAGTGCTCAGGGGATTGCCTGGCTGTGCTCCTGGCACCTCTCAGTGCATCTGCATTTGCACATGGCATTTAGTTAGAATTTGTGCCTTGGTCTGCAGAGCTTTTTCTAGTGACTTGTTTATAAGTGTGCTGTGATATTATCAAACCTCATGGTAGCACTCCAGAGTTGTTTGTGACACAAGGGCAGTCACTGCATTTTCCTTATTCTTGCATAACTCTGGAGGCAAAACAGGTGAGGGGAGTAGGAGCTGTCACTGAGGGGGTTTGATCAGGTGGATTGATTGGGCCCTGCTGGTGTACATTAGTCAGGGTCTTGTGATCCTTAATATGGATCCAGTGATGGGCAGAGGGGGCATTTGGATCCTTCCTTTGGCTGCAGTACATACTTCTGGTTCAAGTTTGTGAAGCTTTCAGTAAGTAACGTGCTTTTCCCCAGTCCAAGGATTAAGGAACTAAAAATAATTTTAAATGTTCCTGTAATTGCTTTAGAGGTAAACACATTTGTGGGACTAGTAAGAGGGAGTAGCAGCACGCAGGTTTCCCCTTTGCTCCATTTTGAAGCAATCAGCTTGTCAGTCAAAATAGGCTTATACCAAATTTAGCCACTTCTCACACACGGATCTGGGTTTGCAGGAGAAGCTCCACTGACTGTCCCTTGCCTTGGATCCCAGCAGGAGTGCTGTGTGTGTGTGTGTCACTGCCTGGATTTCAGCTCTTGGTTGTGGCTGCAGCTTGTTCTCTTCTTCGCTGTGGCAGCCAGCAGCAATTGCTCTCTCATAGTTCACAGCGTAGCACCATAAATCCCAGCTGTCCATGGTGCTATAACTTATTCTTACAGTTAATCCTTTGCTCCCTGAACACTTAATCAGACCTGTTGTGCCCTTGTGTCTCAGTGTAAAACATGAGAAAATCTTGATGTGCGTTGCCTTGCAGGTCTGTCTTTGAGAGCATTGATAATCTGCCTGTAATACTTTGTGTATTCTCTGATCTGGAATGAGAAAATATTTATAAAATGTGGATATTACTGGTAAATTATATCTGCAGGTGGAAGTATTTAATATATATAACTTGTCATTCTATGTTTGTAATTCTTAGATTGCAAGAAGACCCTCCTGTGGGTGTCAGTGGTGCACCATCTGAGAATAACATAATGCAATGGAATGCAGTTATATTTGGGTAAGAGTTTTTGGTCACTATGAAATTCAGTGTTAGAGGGCTAAATATAACAACCTGATGTTTGTTTTTACAGTTATTCTCTTGTTTCATGTATATAACATCAGTTAACTGAAAAAAATGGCCAAGTGTTACGGTAAAAATCTCTTTTCACAGATAATGGAGAATGGTTAGGAAGGAAAAAGAAATTTTTAATTTGTTCAGCTTTTTTGTTGCATAAAGCTTGCATGTGGCTTAATAAATAGGTTATACTGTGTTATCAAAAAGCAGGATTCCTCTTTAAAGTACATAAGTGCCACATGTTCTCAGCCATTAGCTCCAGATATATTAGTGATTGGATTGAATCCTTGTAGGACAAGGTACAGGGTCTGTCTGGGAAGTTACATTAGGTATCTCATGGAAGAGGAGGTGACTTAAAATCCTTTCATAAAACTGAAGTGTGCTTGCTAATAATCTGCTCATTTGGTCCAATCTAGTCACCTAAAGGCAAATGTATTGTTTGGGATGATGATAAAGTAGATACCCCAAATAGCAGAGTGACTATGGGATGTGTCCTAGGTACAGCAAAGCTCTCAGAGGTTACCTCTAGATGCTTCTCTAATCATTTAAATTATTGCTTCTACCTGTATCTTTGCGAGGATGAGAAAGAAGATACACATTTTTGTGCCTGTGTGGAAGTAGGTAATGATCACTTTTAACTGGAGTTTCTTTTTAAAACCTTTCAGGCCAGAAGGGACACCTTTTGAAGATGGTAAGTTGCTAACTTTTGTATCCTTTGTCATTCTAATAAATGTTGCCAGTACTAACATTGTTCTGCTTTTGAAAAATAATAGATGCTGTCTGTGTATAATTTTAAATAAACCAAGTAAGTGAAGCAATGAGGCTTGTTGGCTATAAAAATATATATCTTCATCTAAGCAGTGCCTTGTCACTCTGGCTCATGGTTGGTTAGAAAGCTACAAAGCAATGCTTCTGTCAAGGCTTTTTCATACGTACACACAAGAGCTTTCAGCAGGGTTTTGCCTGACACTGCCAGGTGTGTTTGCACATCTCTTTAGCTGAGCTCAGCAGGAGCTTTTCTCGTTCCATCTTTTTGGCATGTTTGATTCATCACTGTTCTCCTAATGAAGAACAGGTGAAAAACCTTGAGTTGTACTCAATATAGAACTCAGTGAGGTTGAAGGAATCCCGAATTTGTACGTAAACATGAAAGCAAGTGTGTAATGAACCTCCCTTAGGCATCTGAGGAATAATGAGTTTAATAATTATAGTATTATTGCGGTAATTGGCAGCAGATGGGTTTTTCTCTGTGTTGGGTTGGAGGAGTTACAGTAAATTATTCACTGATCCATAACAAAGGTTTTCAGTGAATCAGTTGTGAGCTCCAAAGGCTGAGATTGCTGATTATGAAATTCCAGTGTTTCTTTGCTGGCACGACAGTGCCTTCTTAATGAAACGCCTCAAAGTCACCCAAGTCCATGCACCCAGCATACTGGGTCATGGAAAAGTGGGATAATGTTGGATATAGCTGCCTTTGCCATGTATACAGTGATTCTCCAAGTCTACTGCTGGGTTTATTACTCTAAGCAGTAGTTCCGTTATTACTTGAAATATATGAAAAGCAATCAGGTTCAGTATAGTTTTTTTTATATAATGTGAGGAGAAATACTGGTCATGGAGCACATAAATTACTTTGTTGTCTATGTTCCTGGATATGTTCTTTTGTTGTTAGTCATCTGATTGTATTTATCTTTGTTTGGACAGGTACTTTTAAACTAGTAATAGAATTTTCTGAAGAATATCCAAATAAGCCTCCAACTGTTAGGTTTTTATCAAAAATGTTCCATCCAAATGGTGAGTAAACCATCCTTATTTAGCTGTAATACTCATTAAATATTAGAGTGTGGTCATGCATTCTCTGAAGCTTCAGAATGCTTAATCTCTCTTTGTTGCCATCTCCTAAGTAGATGTCTAGGACAGCAACTGCTTGGTGAAAAATTGAGAGTTATGATGCCATTAAGAAGTAGCTATCTGCCTCTTACTAATCAATATGTAGCCTCAGTAGCAAAGCCTGTGATTATTTTCAGCAGCAGCTGCACTTAGGTTGGTTTAAAGAGGCAGTTCTGGCTGCAGATTGGTGCCCCCTTGCATTGAACAGCAGCTCTGTGCAGCCACAGCATGAGCTGCAGGCAACTGATGGAGCCAAGTGTTACTTATTCCTGCCAGGTGAGGTTTCACCCAAGTCCCTGCTTTTATCTGGTGCTCTGTGGCTACCAGGGCTAGCACAGGGAAGAAAATGAGGATGCTCAGTCATAGAGGAGGTGTCTGACCCAAACTCAGTGATGGGGTAGCTGTGAAAGTGCACACACACAGAAAAAAAAACCCTGCCTGCTGCTCCTCTGGAGAAATTATGCCTCACATACTGTGCAGGCCAGTTTGTCTCTGCCATGAGGTTTGTTATTTGTTGGGAACAAGCTGGAAGACAAGGGTGTGCAGGTTTAAGCAGTGAATCTTGGATTCATGTGAACTCCATTAAGACTGATAGGTATCCAGACAGAAGTAGGATTTCAGGCACTTTTCCATATTTTCTACTGTCTGCCCTGGTGCCTCATACTGAGTGTAGGGTGTGTGAAAACGGGCAGGGGCTGCCACTGTTCAGGTGTGATGGTTCCCCTGCTGCAGTGAAGGCCCTGCTGCTCTCTGGGAGGCCCCTCCACTGTGACAGGGTGGCTCAGTGCCACTGCAGGAGCAGGACACCAAGTCTGCCTCTTCTGTGCTAATGCCACAATCCTCAGAATTTCCTACTTTCCCTCTTAGATGTTCTGTTAATTTCAGTAACAACTCTTCAAAGTATGTGTCAGGCCACAGAAGATGGTGAGACAAACTGCTGTCCTCTTTCTAAAGCATTAATCTAAGCACAGACTGAATTGGAACAATAACTCTGCCTTGAGCAGTGCCATAAATCTCAGTTTCTAAGTGGTACCTGTGTTGTATTTCCAGTGTATGCAGATGGCAGCATATGTTTAGATATTCTTCAGAATCGCTGGAGTCCAACATACGATGTTTCATCTATTTTAACATCAATTCAGGTAACTTCGCATCTGTTTTACCAAATAATTACGGTTTTGTTGGTCTCTATTCCAGAATTCACTGCTCAGTGATGGGAATAGCCAGGTATCAGTATCAAGGGGAGCTTCAAATCCTTATGAGCTAAGCAGTATTTTTAGATCAAATAAAGACAAAGATGCTACATAATTTACTAATTCTGAGCTATAACATTTTCATTATATATTTTTGGGCAGGAAAGCAATTACTGGTTTGTGTTCATTTTTAACTGTTTTTACTCAAGATAGGATATCAGATGCAGAAATTTGCCGTGTGTTTGAAACATTTAACTTTACTGTGAAGCCCTCAAAGGGACAATACTGCTAAAACACACTACTTGGAATAAGTAAAAATGGCCTGGCACAGTGGAAATGCACAGCTCCTTTGCTCCTTTGTGATTGTTCTAATTTTTCAACAGTGATGTTTCATAGGAGACATCTTAGCCCCTCCTCAGTCCTGAATGACAGTAGTAATGCAATTACCACATAGTCAGTTAGCTCCATAGTGCTGACTAGCACAAACTGCCTGTTTGGTTTGTGAAGCTGCAAGTGTGTGCAGCATTGATGTTCAGGCAGGGTGTAATTTGAGGGTCAGTAATATAATTAAGGGTGCCCTGACCATGAGTTTAACTAGGTTTTCTTCAACTGGGCCATTCTGAGTCATGTCTGCCTCTGACACACATTTGACTTGAAAGTAAGTTGATTTTTTTTCTTGATTTAAATGTGTTGGTTTGTCTCACATTATGTTTTCCTCTTTTTCCAGTCTCTGCTTGATGAACCCAATCCAAACAGTCCAGCAAACAGTCAGGCAGCACAACTTTACCAGGAGAACAAACGTGAATATGAGAAAAGAGTTTCAGCCATTGTCGAACAAAGTTGGAATGATTCGTAACAGCTGCTGTGTTACTCTACATCCTCATAATCATTATGTACAATTTAACTCTCAATAGAAAGGCTACCAGAAATTTCAAGTGCCACAGTTCTATGAATTTGCATAAAAACTCATTTACAAACAAAATTAAGCCCTCCAGTTTAGGGAAAGCTAAAAGCTTGTGTATCTCAATTAACGTCCTTTTTATTGCATGGTAAGAACTAAGTTATTGCTACATAAATTTGTAATATATCCTGTTTGTATTTTTTTTTCCAAGTGTATAATGTTGGTGTGGAGTTTTCATGACAGAATATACACATTTTGTAAATCTGTACTTTTTCAAATATTGAATGCCTTATTTTTGAATTCTTTAGATTTTTAAATTGGAGAAAAGCACTTAAAAAGTTTTTATATATGAATATTTCATGTAAAACTGTTAAATACATAACCTTAGTGCAAGACATTCTGCTCTCACTCTATCTTTTTCCAAGGGCTCATTTTTTTTTTCTTGCTATTGATACCCTGCACTTTACAAACAGAAAAGTTAATCCACGATGCAACTGTCTTCATGGCATGTCTCTGTTTCTGCAGCACAGCTTGGCTGGATTCTGTGTCCTCAGTTGTATGAGGAAGAGACATTTTGGTAGCTGTCAATTATAAATGGGGAAACAGATGTAACTTTTGCTAAAAGTCCCACCTTAAGCCACCAGCAGAGTTGCAAACATAACCTGGATGACCAGGCTTGGTGATAACATATTCTAATAAGTTTTATTTTTCTGAAATATTGTATTTTACAAACCTGGGAAATGTTGTCATCTGAGTCTGTCCTATATTCCCATAGTGATACTGTAGTATAGTTTAATATCTTCTAATGATTAAAGAGGTTTCCCATTAGTTTCCCTTGGGGGTGGGAAAAATTAATCACCAACAGAAGAAAATGTCTACGGATTTAATGAAGTTGACTGTGTACCATGTGGTCAGGTCTCATGTCTGTATCACAGAGGCTACACATACCCTTAAATTGACAGTTTAAAGAACTTTGGCTTTGTTTTTGTAAGTGTTGATGTGGTGGTAATTTCTTACTGTATTCTGTAAACCAGGCTAGCTGACTACAGTAAAGAATGAAGCCATTTTTTTCTTCTAGCATTAAAATTAGTAACAACTTTTCAAAATTCCAGCCCCAAATCCCATACCAAAATACAGCTCAGTGGTGCCTAAATAGCAATGGAAATTGATTTCACCTGGAAAAGAAAATGTTGCTTATTTGCAGCAGTCATTACTAAAAGTTATTCTCAATGTACTGAAACAAGAATATCAATTTACACCTCACATCTGCTGGTAAAGGTCTGTGGTTTCTAGGAGCAGCACTCAAGTTTAGAAATGGCACTCTTGTCAAACCAGACTATGTTAGTAGCTTGTGAATTAAAACTACTGTGCCTTGGGTAAGCATTAGTGTGCAAAGGCTCAAAAAACATCAATGCTATGTAATAACTTTGCTCTCATTAAGTCAGTTTGCTTTCCTTGAATTGCTGAATTTGTGTTTAAGAGTTTTTCAGTCTATGATTAATAACAGAAACTCCAAAGGATCGAATTTGCTTTTGGTTGTGGTGAAGTTACAGTAACACTGGCAAAGTGGTGCTGCGTGGCTTAAAACAACATCAATGCAAAGATTTTTTTGTTCATAAATATAATACAGAAAAGCTTCCTCGTTCTAAGAATTAATCTAAACGTTGATTTTTTAATTTTTTTTTTTAATGAAGCTCAGAACATGTTTTTGTGTCTCTGGGATGGAGCCAGAGAAACAAAATTGGAGCAGAAGGGGGTTAAATCAATGATGAGCACTGCAGGCTGCCTGTCTGGGACCCACACTGTTGAGGGACAGGTGTGTCTGAAGGTGTCTGAGAGCATTCTCTGGAGGGCAGAGCTTGAAGCCTACACTCAGTAAAGTCTGGCTGGCAGATGTCCTGCTGTCCCTCACACAAAGGCGAGGTGCTGAATGCCAGGGTGTGGTGGGGAGGAGCATTCCCTTGCTCACCAGATTTCCCACGGTAACACTGTGTGATGACTCTGCAACCTGCATGGGAATGTGGGAGTGGAGAGAATCCATGCTCTGGTGACCTGTGGGGACACACTGGTGTAGAGGAGCTGGTGTTCTGGAGGAGCTGGGAGCTGCGTGGTGTATCCCCAGGAGGTGTGGGAGAAAGGGTGACTTCTGTGAGCCCTCCACCAAAACACATTAAAAACAATCACAGAGCATAGGTTAAAATCTGCTAAAACTTGCTAGAAAACAGATAAATTACCAGGCAGAAGGAAGCAGGCCAGAGGTCATGGTGTAAAGGACATGATGTCCTGCTCAGCCTGACCAGTGTGAGCTGTCAGCACTCACTGGTGCTGCTCAGGGCCACAGCTTGCTCTTGGAGCCCTCACGTGCCCATGTTCAGCATCTCTGGTGGGTTTAGATGTACTGACTGTTCATGCCTGTGTTTACTGTTCCCTGCTCCCACCACCCTCCTTTTGGGACCATCTGGTCCCTGGGCTGAGCCCTGCAGGCTGCCCCGAAGCTGTGTGGGTACTGAAACAGCAGGTCAGGAGTGTGGGTAATGGACAGATAAAAGCCCTTTCCCTCTTTATGCTACAAAGAGCAGGAGTGGTGACAAAAAGGTTCAAGTGCACTGATTCACAAGAGCACTCAGTAGTCACAATAAACTTTGTGAATAAAGTTACCATCTTGAATTGTACAGTGCTATGCTTGATTTTTAATGTATTAGGAGATGTAATGCACCAAGCTTGCTAGGACAGTGGGATTAATTAAGAAAGGAGTTATGGGTTCACAGTTTTGGATTTATAGCTTCTCAGGGGGTTTTCATTCATTGATATTAAAACAGTTCATGATCACTTTTTTTTCCCATTGGATTCATATAAAGATAAAAACACAGTGGCGATGTCTTTAAATTATTCACCCCAGAGTTTTTGTCCTATATATCCGTGTCATTCCCCTGATTTTACAGATGGAGGCATCCAGGTTTGCAGTGTTCTTGTGTCAGTCAGGAAGCCACTGGTGGGGCTGTGGGTGTGAGCCATTCCTGGGCATTCCCTAATCTGAGTTTCAGGTACAAGAACACCTTTGCCTTCAGGTTTATCACAGTAACATTCGTAAGAAGAATCAAACACTACACTGCTCGTGCTGCTTTCTTCAGATCTCAGTTCCCTAAAGATGTCTCATCCAAATGCAGTCCCAAGCCAGAACTATGGGACTTGGATCTTCACAAATGTGATTAACTTCACTAGTGTGAGTCGTCCCATTGGGATTCTTCACCGTAGTACAGATAAATGTGTGTAATTGAAGAATCAAGGCCTTAGGCTGTGAGAAGTGAAGAAATCACAGCTTGAGGTACTATATCTGCAGCTTCTTTGTGGGAGGTTTTGTATTAATAGTCAATTAATTCAGTGTGTCAAACAAATAAAGCTTTAAATATTTAGAGATTAGGAGGTGTCTAATAAAAAATTTACAGGAAAAAAGGAAGATTCCCTGATCACTACAGGGGCATTGAGATATTCAAACTAAAATAGGTAGGATAATGTAGACAGTTAAATACTTCACATTTAACATGTTAAGAGTCTGTGAGAATAGCTTTTGATGTATATAAAAATGCACCAGAAGAGGAAGAGACTTCTCATCTGGCCAGACTTCCCAACCTGTGTTTTTATTTGAGGTTTTTACTGTTTGTGGAAGCTGTCCCAGGCAAATACTATGCCTTATTTGTTTGGAATTGTTTTCTGGAAGAGGAAAGGTGTAATCAGCAGGCAATCTGCTGTAATGTGTGAGTTGGCAAGGCAGGTTCTCCACCTCTGCTTTGGATGGGGCTCCATGGTGAGTGCTGGTTGGACTGTGAGTGGGAAACAGTGACCAGAGACTGGGTGAGTGGGCAGCATTTGTGTGAGCAGTGCCAGCTCCAGCACTCTGTTTAATTTGTTGTTTAAGTATTAAAACAATGATCTGACCTCCTCTCCCTGATTGTGTTAATCTTTCTAATGGAAGAGCTTCAGCAGAGTACAGAATGTGCGTGTCCTGGGTTGGGTCTCAGACCCACCTCAGCACACCCGACTTCCTTAGAAGTGCAAACTGGTATAAACCCTGGGATCCAGCCTTGGGCCATATGAACACCCTGTAGCTAGAGCAGTAAATGATTTAGGAGGTGTTCTTTTTATTTCAGTAAAGTTTTGGGGATAAAACCAGTCCAAAACTAGAAGAGCAGCAAAGAGTAGGTGTTATTGCAGGCAAGTGGAAAGTTTTGTTGAACATGAACCTTCACAGGTAATCTCTGGAAATCTCTTCATATTAATGATGGTGAAAGAGGTGAGAGGAAAAGGAGCTAAATCTAAAAAAAAAAAATATGTAGAATCAATGAACAAACCCCATTAACAGGATGCTGCCCTGCTTTTGCTGTGCGTTCAAAGGATATGAGTCTTCTAGAAAATAATTTATCTTGGATTATGTGTGTGTATGTACATAGAGAGCTTTTTGAGCTATTATAGAAACTTTAGGTAGTAGTGTTTGAAAAGAAATGGGCTTTAGAATTTGAGGAGTTTTTTTGCTTAGCATTGTTACCACACCCTGAGTTCATCTCATAGCTCAGCCACCATGAGCAGAGAACAAAAAATAGGCAGAACTTTTTAGTCTTTCTGAGAATGACTGTAATTAGCATCACAAGCTATGGAAATGGTGATATTCCCAAAGGTTTCTAGTCATTATCCTCGGTTTCTGCACTGAAAATAAAGGTTTTTAAGACAGGGTATCTTCTGTATTTAGTACTGTCCTGCTAATGGTAACATTCAGCCCCCGTGACTGCGTGAATCCATTCTTAATGCTTGTGTCTGCTGTGGTCTGTGTGAAAGCTGTATTCTGCCAGAAAGCAAACATGCTCCTCTCAGACAGGGGATGTTGTTCAGCATCCAGAATGAACCCTTTTTCATGATGTCAAAGCACGTAGCGTGGGATTTTCTGAGCTGGTGCAAATGTTACTAGAAGAAAGTTTGGTATGAAATCTCAGTATGTCAGTGTTTCAATTGGGAGTTCAGTGAGGTCATAAAATAAATTATTTTTGCCCTTAAACAAGTGCCAGAGCTGGGTCACACCACTGCAGTAAGGGAGACGTGGTTTGATGGCACTGATAACACTTGTAGGGTTCTTGGTGCGGAAGGTGGGCAGTTGTCCCTGCCCAAGCCTCCACCTGCAGCACAGGGTGTTCAGCCCTCAGCCCCTAGAACTGAAAAGATCTTGTGTTTCTTCCCTTGTTTTTCAGTTTGGGTCATTAACTGCCGTGTCTGATGCATTTCTAAGCTGAATAATTTTGACAGCTGCCAATTTGGTACACATACCATGGGCTGAGCTGGGAGCCACCAAGCTGGGGAGGGTTCTGCAGCCTGAGCAGAGGCTCTACCTGGCACAGCAACAACCTCAGGCATAAAGGGGGCCCTAAACACGTATTCATCAGGGAAAGAGTTGGTCAGAGAAAGGTCACCCCAAGCCTCTGAGACCCACAGAGGTTTTTATTCTGGATAAGCCTCTGCTTGCAAAAAATCATTGAACGCATGCACATTGTTTTCAAACCCCTGTTGAATTTTTAACTGCCCAGTCTCAGTGTTAGATTATTAATTACACTGTTCTTTATCATCACCATTTATTTATTCTAGAAATAATATTTTTGATATTTTCTGTTTTTTTATATTTCTGTCAATTTTGAAATTGGTTTGGGTATGACTAGAAGATTATGGGTTCAGGGGTTTGTCTAGAATTCTGTCAGGTAACTGCAGTGTCCAGTAAATGTAAATATTGTTATTTTATTACTTCACGTTAGTGCTATCATTATGGGAGTTGAAGGATTTAATTCTGAAATATGATACTTCACACAGGCTGAGGCAAATTGTCTTCAATGACTGACCAAAGTGGGAAGAAGGCAGAAATGCCATCTCCTCTGAATTAATTATGAACCACACAGCTCTTGCTATTATCTGTTTACACATTATTGGCCTTGTGATGTGCTGGTGAGAGATTTCCTTTCACTGTCTGGTCCAAACGTACGTTAAGTCCAATTTCATTAAGAAGGCTGCTCGCCTCCCTTGTTGAAAGGGTCATTGTGTTAGTTATTACAGTGTTTTCTTTGTGCTCACTTCCCCCAAATTCCAGTAACTTATTTTGTAGAAAAGTTTGAAAGTGAACTTTTGATGCCTGTGAAAGCTGCTTCATTGACTTCATTGACTCCAGAGCCTGAAGTTCTTTATCCACAGAGATCTTTAAAAGGACACTAAAAAGTTTCAGCCAAAGCTTATAGAATTTGGTACTTATAGTTAAGTATTATAGACCCAATGCTGTTCCCATGGAGACCTAAAGGAATTTTTCCATTGAATTAAGTGGTAGCAAAGCATACCCTTTATTAAGTGGGAAAAGGTCTGGACTGGAGAACTCCATTTCTTGTTCCCAGTTTTGTTTGTGTGCTTGCTCTTCCGTATAAAGAAATAGCAAAATTAAATTTTAGGTATTTTCAGTGAAATTTTAAGTTTTAATTTTCACTGTGATTCATCTGCTTCAAGCTTGTGTTTGGGGATAAGGGGGTGTGTTGTTCTAGGGTGATAACCCATGGCAGGCAGAGGCAGAGCTCTCCTCTCACTTGCTGATGACTTTCCCTGCAGTCTGGGATGTGGGGAGGGTTTCAGTCTCCCCCCTGCTGCCTGGGAGAGCTCAGAGGTCCAGCTGGTGCTGCTGGCAGGGGGTGTCACTGCATCTCTCCTGGGTCCTGTGCCACCCATTCTGAGGACACTTAATGGCAACCTGTGGAAACACCAACTTGTTAGCGCTGAAATTCCACTTACTTACTAATACTCAAAGGAATCCCAGGTAGTCTCATATTTAGAAAGAGTTTTCCCAAGCTGGAAGTTTGGGATATTGCTCGAAGGGTTGTTGAAAGTCCCTGATGAGCCCTGCTCCAGCCATGGCTTCGAGTGGGGGCTCACTACATGCCCAGATCCTGCAGTTCTGGGGTATAAACCTACAGAAAAATAAAACTGAGGCCTCAGATTGTACAATACAGTGCTAAAAAGTGGTTTTGGTTGAAGCTGTGTCATTAAATCCTTGGCTACTGAAGCCAACAGATTTATGATTGATTTGACCAGAGTGAGAATCTTGTCTATAATGAAGTCCTTTCATTTTGTCTCACTGAGATTCCTCTTGTCCTTTCTTAGTGCCTTATGACACATTCACTCCATCCTTGCCTCAAACAAAGAGAAATTATACTATCATGATTGCCCTTTAAATATTTTCTATTTGAGGACCTACTGAAAAGGCTCCAGAGGCAAATTCTTGGTTTAGAAGTTGCTATTTATGTCTAGACACATCTGAATGATGTTATGCTTTGAATGTCCTGGATTTCTTGCTGCTTTCTTTGTAGAGATGGATGAGTCAAGAGAGAGAGCGCATTATTTTGAATTAACTTGAAATAAGCTTTAACCAGCTCAGGGTTCTACTTGTTGCAACTGGCTCCCTTGATAAAAATACATAAAAAAATAAGTGACACCACAAGGAAAATCCTTATTTATTGGTGTTTTAAAGCTGAGCAGAAAGAGGTTCTCAATAAATGACATTGAATTCTGTTCGCATATTATTATTTGAATTATTATAATGTCTCAGACTCCTGGATATGGCAAAGAGCCTACATGGGCTCTACACAAACAAATCCAGTGCCTTGTCTTTACTCCAAAGGGCTTCCAGCACAGGTGTAAGGCAGGCAATGACAGGGAACAGTCAGGCACAGAAAGGAAGAAAATGACAAAATCACAATTAGTGCCAAGAGAACTGCTGGTCTCCAATAAATCAATAGCTAAGCTTGGCAATTTATATATTTCATTAAAAATATGCACACCTGAAGTAGAAAGCCAGATTGTCCTCAGTGTGTGTATTTCAGCTCCCAAGCAGGTTACACAATGCAATTCTCATTAGAACAGACCGGGTGATCTCCACCTCTGCTTTTCTGCAGTTCTGCATTTCTAAAAGTATTGTGAAGCACCACAAGTTGAATTGCTGCTTGTTTCTGTTCTCTCCTGCAAACTGTATTTGCTTACAAAGCAGGTGAAGAGTTATGAGGGTCAGCATGAAGAGCAGCCTGGCTCTCCAGCTGTACTGGTGCACATCCATCTGAAAAAGGATGGACTCTCAGCTCCTGCAATTACACCTCCCTTGCTGTTTTGTAGGTATTCATGTCACAGCATTCCTGGGTGGGTTATATTAACAAATACACAGTTGTCTAGGATTTTTATTTTATGAGAAACAGTCCCTCTGGGTCAGTCAAGACTTCCTGTTTCTGAGTTTGGTACAGGCAGGGCAGGACTCGCTGCAATGTTAGTGAGTAAAATGTTAGGCGTGTACAGATACAGACAGAACAGAACCTTTGAGTCATTTAGGTTGGAAAACACCTTTTAAACCATTGAGTCAAACTGTTAAAATCCCCATTTCTGCCTTGGACCTCAGGGGTGGAGCTGCACAGATACTGAGTGAGTGTCCTGGCTCTGGAATCCCCGCTCTGCTCGAATGGAATGTTTGGGCAGCATCTTCAGCAACATTTCATCCTTAGACCTGACAAGATACAGGTCAGGTGTATACAGGAGAAGAGTGAAACTCTGGATTTACATCACTTGAAAGACCACAAAATGTCATTAAATCTCTGTATGTTAATTTATCTAGCTAAATTGTCTCACTGCTGAGAGACTGCATGCTGGGTTACATTCATTTTCAAAGGATGAAGCAAATATTTCAAACGAATGATCAAAAGAATATTTTACTCTTTTCACATTCTGAGTATGGAGTCTATGAAACATTTATTCAGGAAATGAAGTATTAGGGCCTGACAGATATCTCTAGTGTCACTGAGTAAGCAGGTTATCTGGAGATTTCTAGTACAAACAATCCTGTACTTTGATGAATGCACCAGTAATTGCCATTACAAGGGGTTAAAAGCAATGTTAGACTGAAGTTACAGTCATTTCAGCAATTATAAATAAACTCTGAAAATTAAGTTGATTAAAATGAGAAATATCTTTTTTCATCTGCGCATTTCTTAAGCAAAGAATAACAGAATTTTGCATTAGAGTGTAAATAGTAATATTTTTGTTGAGCAGGGGTACTGAATGTAAGGGAAATACATTGATGCCTGGTGTCTTAGGGAATTCTGCAGGAGGATCTGTGAAATGCTGCAGTCCTACATGGTCATAGCTTAGTTTGTCCTTGATTTTGTGTATGACATTTGTCTGGGATTTTGACGCTTTATTTTCACTCGGTGTTGTCGTCAAAATGATGCAGACCTTCTCTGTTAACTTAAGTGTTTAGGAGCTCTGAGACCTTAAATTGTAATTACATTGCTTCAAATGTCAGGTTCTTCAACATCATATCACTGCTGGTGATGGGAACCTAAGCAGCTTAGGTGATATAAACCTAAGGAGCTTAATAGCTTCCCCATGCCATAAAATGTATGGGGAATGTCCCTGCACAGGGAATCTGATAGGGGACATCTGAGTCACGGTGACAGCCTCAACAAGCAGCAGAGGGGAAGGCAGGGAGGGCGTGATGAGCTCAGAGGAGGTGAGCTGATGATTTGCTATTTATAGATGCACAGAGAGGCTCAGAGACAGGAACTCCAGGCAGGGCCACTCTGCTTTGCTGCAGAAATGATTCCTCCTCAGAGCTGCGAACAAAACACAATTTGCAGCTGGCAGAGTCTCAGGGTGCCCTCGTTGTATGAACACACAGGCATGCCACAGCAGCAGCTTTTGATAGAGCCTGAAATACAGCACGTTTTAGCAATTCACTGCTGCATTTTATCTTTCTGTTCCTTGGTGTGTTTTGTTTTTACAGGGAAAGAATGAAATGATGCTGTGTATCCTCTACACCAAAAGCAGCTTCCTCTCATTATTTTAAACTGAAGGAGGGCCAATTTAGATTAGATAAAAATAAGTTGGTTTTTTTTTTTTTACAATGCAGGTGGTAAAATACTAGCACAGGTTGCCTGGAAAGGGTGGTGGGTCCATTGAAACATTTAAGGGCAGGTTGGACAGGGCTCTGAGCAACCAACCCAATGTCACTGATGTCCCTGCTCGTTGCAGGGGGGTTGGACTGGAAGACCTTTAACAGGTCACTTCCAACCTAAACTGCTCTATGATTATGATAGGGTACTATTCAGGAATTAATTATTCCAATTTATTTACTGGAAGACTCTCTTCTCAGCCAGTTCTGGAAACTAAGTTGTAGTACTTAAATCCAGTAACCTTCTCTTCAAAGAAACATTGATGATTACAAAAACCACTTGTATCTAACAACCCCATCACCTTCAATCAAAACCAAAGAGATGGTGTTTGTTTCATTACTTGGTAAAAGGGTGTTATGGTTTAGTGATTTCCTTAAAAAAAAGGGCAGAAAGGTCAGACTGAGCTCAGAGTTCCAGCTGGAAGCCACAAAATCATGCTTGGAGTCCATGAGCTGTAGCTGCAGATGTTTCCCAGACCATTTGTGTCCTAGACAGGGCTATAGAGCAGTTTGGGCCATTTTCAAGCTGTGGTTTGGCCATGCCCCCTCTGCACCAGGGCACCAAGGCTTTAATACTAAAGGTGACAGGGATCCTGTCCTAGCTACTCCCAGTTCCAGAGAGGGGTCCAGCACCTTCCATCCAGTCAGGGAGACACCCCCTTTTTTCTTGAGAAAGGAAAACATTCAATTAGATGAAGCCATAAACCAACAGACATTATAATCTTACAAGCAGGTTGGAAGATTTGTCATAAATTGCTTTCTCAATATTCACAGAATCATAAAATTATTTGATTTGGCAGGGCTCCTACAGATCATCTAATTCCACCCCCCTGCCATGGGCAGGGACACCTTCCTGTATCCCAGGTTGCCCCAAGCCCCATCCAACCTGGTCTTGGACACTTCCAGGGATGGAGCAGCCACAGCTTCTCTGGGCAACCTGTGCCAGGGCCTGACCACCCTCACAGGGAAGAATTGCTTCCTAATATCTAATCTAAATAGATTAAATCTTCCCTCTGTACCTCCTTGTTCCATCACTCTCTGCCAGTATAAAAAATCCCTCTCCCTCCTTTTTACAATCTCCTTTTAGGTACTGGAAGGTGCTGTAAGGTCTCTCTGGAGTCTTCTTTTTTCCAGGGTGAACAACCCCAGCTCTCTCAACCCATCTTCATAGGAAAGGTGCTCCAGCCTTCAGAGCATCTTCATGGCCCTCCTTTGGACCTGCTCCAATAAGATATTTTCTGCTCTTCTGCCACAAGAGAAAAACACTTCCCTCCCCCACGCCCGTGTGACTGAGTGTAGCTCTGCTTCTGCTCTGGCTCAGACCCATCCAAGTCCAGGATCAATGTCCTGCCTGTTTCACAGATGCTGAACCAAGTGCTGAGGGCTGAGCTCAGAGCCTGCACTCTGTTAAATCCCGGTGATCTCCTCACCTGGGCGGGCCAGGCGGATGCTGGAGCCAGTGAAGCCCATGGCACATGCTCATAAAGGTCAGCCCCATATTTACAAAAGCCCTTTGGAGTTTAATTGCACTCTGATTGAGATTATACTGGAAGGAAGACCTGGCTGTGCTGATGTTGAAGTGATTTCCTGAGAAAGTAAAATTCAGGCGTTTATTTCTGATGGTTTTGCACAGCACAGAGCTCACAGCCTGATTTATATTCAGCTGCTGCCTATTAAGACTGGTCATTGCTCTTGTAAATGGTAGATAGGAAGAATTGCTAAACAGAGAAATATTTCCTCTGTTTTAGGGCAGATTTTAGCTATAGCCCTCTGATTCCTGATAACTAAAGCCAGAGTGATGTGTCTGGCATTCTCTGCCCTACACCCCCGGTTATTTATTCTGTGATGTGCAGGAAGGAAGGAGATGTGTGCAATCTCCATTCTTGTTACCAGGAATTGTGCACTTAATTCTCTGTGCATTGTACTGAAAATGAACTAGTAAGATGTGTTCTGCATCAGCAAAAAGGCGCCCTTGTTCAGCTGGAATGAGAACATGCACACTTTAACTTGGGAGTAAAGAAAATCGCTGTAAAAGATTTCTTTAAACAGAATCTGTTGGGTTTTGCCTTCAATTTTTGCTGAGAGCGAAGATTCTGCAGAGTTTTTTCTCCTTTTTCCTACCCAATTGCTAACCTTGCTGTTGCATGTGTTTTTGCTGCTTCTAGCACTTTTCATTCTGATGGCAGTTTTTCATCTCTTCGCTAGCTTATGGCTAAAACAGTCCTTGTAACAGGAATTTCAGTTACTTACTCTCCAGAATAACTATTTCCATTTGTTCCCACTCTGGTCCTGGGGCAAAGGGCTTCCTTGTGTCTTGCCTTGATGGATCTGTCCTCCCAGCTCCTGTCTTTTCTGCAGGTGTTAACACCAGGTGACAGCACATCCTTGAGATGCATTTTAAGTCAGCCTTAGCTAATCTTGGCCTGTACATATTGGGACTTATTACTAGGAATGGAAATTCCCGGCTGGCGACTCAATTAATAAAAATGCATCAGCGTACACATTCATAATTATGGAAATGTGTATAATTCTGTGACTTATTCAGTCTGAAAACTTTGCAGAATGCTTCACAGACGGGCTGTGAAGTACCACTAATCACAGCACAAACTCCAAACACACACAGGGAATGGAGTGGGCTTTCCTCACACTGTTACTCAACAAGTCCCTAAAATAACCAGGGAAACACATTCAAATCAGGATCTCCTCACCCACTGTTCGTTGTTAGCTACTACCTAGATCCAAGGTGTTGTTTCTGTAGCAAAAGTTAGAGTAGAAAATTGCAACTCAGATTTTTTTACTGAAGCAAAGTCATTGGTATACTGTGTGATTGTCTAACAGCACAGACCTACAGCTTTATATGGTGCCTAGAGCTTTTAAAATTACATTGATATATTGATGAATCTGAAGGATCTGAAGCTGAAAGATATCAATAAATTAAATAATCACTAAAATTAGAGAAAGACTAGCTTCTTATCTGCTCCATCCACCTGACAGCTGAACACTGTTCTGTACAATCTTTTTTCCCATCAAGGTGTAGAGGGTGAAGGTAAAACCATTGCAGTTCTGTAAAGGCAGATGTTGGGGTACAGCACAAGCACCTCCACACCAACCAAGCAGCCATGTACCAGGGACAGGACCAACGTTTGGAGCACAGGACAGGCACTGCAGGGATGGCAGAGAACTCCTCTGGAGACAGCTCCCTGTGCTGGCACCTCACTGTGCAGTTCTCAGCCACAGAGCTCAGAGATCATCTACAGGGGAAAGCCACCTGCTGCACCAAATCTCTACATTTCAATCAATGCAAGTTAATATCATTTTTTTCTGGTTTGGTTGGGACCACATTTGACTAACCTATAATAAGCCACTTTATATGGAAATCAGTGTCAGTGCAGTCCTGGCTCCAGTCAAACTGTATCAGTTTATGGATTCACATTAAGTTCTGCAGCAATACAACTTTCTTCTGTAGCAGAGCCCTCGGAGAGTCATCAGCTTCCTATGGCATCAAGGCATGGAAATAGAAAGTGAAGGCTTAGGACATTTCAGCTGTATCAAAGTTATGAGTTCTGCCTGAATTCATGAGGCTGCTGTATTATTTAATGCCTCACTGTATAAAGACTCAGAGCTTTGTTTCAAAATTTATGTTGTCTGCTTCAGGTCTGAGCTTAAAGGGTTTTGAGAGGAACAACTCGGTGTCACTTACTGCAGTGATCTGCTGGAGGGAGGTGAGGGTGCTGACCTGGGCAAAAGGCAGAGGAAATCTGGGCTCTGCAAGCGACTGACAGCAGTGGAGAAGCCCCAGCAGAAGGGAGTAAAGGCAGATTATATTTAAGGGCTGTGAAGAGGGGACGTGTCTGGTGCTGGGAGGAGTGGTTACAAACACATTGCGGGCAGGAATCTTGCAGCACCCCGTGCCCACGGAGGCCAGGAGGCAAATGACAGAATGAAAGCAGAAACCAAGTGATGATGTGGGTTCTGAAGGGCTTGGAACCGCCTGGAGGTGTTCAATATGCCACTTAAATCTGTGTGCACGCTCAGCCTGTGAGTGAGTAAATGCCTGGTGAGCCTTTCTGCCTTCCTGCGAGAGCCCTGCGCACAGCTCGGGCTTTATTCCTCAAGGGTTAAGCGAGAAACTGAAGTACCCTTGACTCAGAGCTTAAGTGAGGGTGGTTTTGAGTATCCAGCAGTCTTATAGCAGCTGGAATGTGGAGTCTGGCTCCTGAGCAGTGCACACACACCGTGTCTGCAGGGACATTCCCAGCAGCTCCCGGCTTTGTGACGGTCCTGAGCCCCCCAGTACTGATCATAGGGGATCCAAGGGTGCTAACCTGCATAAAAGGAAAAGTGGTCTTTAAATGCTAAATAAAAAAGCCATTTAGAGTTTCACCACTGCGAGGATTTTTTGCTTGCTGGGAGCAATGTCTTGGCACTCATGGAGCGTAGAGCTGCTTGAGGAATGAACCACGATGGATGAGCACACACAAATAAAATATTGACCCCAGCTCAGAGCTTCTAAACTCTACCAAAATCCCTTTGGCTAGTGTTTCACACTGGTCAGGCTTTGCTGGCAGTAGGCACAGGGACCAGAGCAGACACTTCACCCTTTATGAGAAGTAAGAAGAAAGAAGAAAGACTTCACCCTTTATGAGAAGTAACCATGTGAAGTCAGAACATTCCAAGAGCAGAGGCCTCCTTCGGCCATTTCCAAGTAATTAACTTTGTAAAAGTCAGCACAGGCATCTTGGGTGGGAGATCTTCCTGGGCTGCAGGGGCTGGGACACTGACCTCTCCACACCCCCCAGGAGCCAGGGCTGCCCACAGCCTCAGAGCTCCCTTTTGGTCTGGCCTCCACAAGACACCAGTACAGAGGTACCCATAAAATTGTCTTTCAGGTTATATTCAGTGAAAGGATGGTTTTCCTTCACTCTCTTTTTTTCTTTTTTTTTTTTTGTCTTCAGTCTGGTGACTCTGTCCTGCAAAGGAAGTGTATTTAGGGAGGTACATCTATAGTTGCAGCCTTTTCATCATGTTCACTTTCCCCTGTAGAGAATATTTAACTGCTACTGCTGGAATGATTCTCCAGTGGTTCACATTACTAATTATTGAACACCCATTACAATTAAAGTATTTTCTTCTTCACAACCCTGGGGATAAATTTTAGAGTATTAAGATTTATTTTCTTTTTTTTAAAACCACTGCAAAGTCAAACTTTCTGTGTTGCGCCTGGGTTTCACACTGCAAACTTGGTCAGTCAAGCATGCAAAAATCTGGTGAAATAAACCCTGGAGACCAGGTTTTAAATGGCCCTTTCACCATCCAGAATTCTCTTCTGCTGAAAGTGGTTGCCCAAACTCAGTACACAAGGTTTAATAATAATTAATTACTCTAAGCCAGATAATGAAAAAAAGTGGTATGGACAGACTCCATGTACACATACCAGTGGAAAGCATTAAATTTATTTTCTCCTGGTGCAAACCATCAGTAATCAGATTTCCATTACCCAGTGATGAGTATGAATGGTCAAGAAAAATACTTAGTCAACAGAATTCCAATTAGATATCTGTGAGTATCCTGCTTTAAATATGGCAGAGTAAGGAATATTTTCCCAAGAGGATGGTCCTCTGATGCATAAGTGTGGTTCTGAAAATTTCACTGTAGCAAGTATTTGGCAGAACAAGATCAGTGAAACAAGCCTCTCTCAAGTGCCTGAAGAGAGAAGTGGTTTCCTTTGTAAATGAGTCAGTCCTGCTCTGAAATTGTTCTATAAAACATGGAGAAGCTTAAAAGTGTGGTGAGACTGTCTCCCAAACGTGACTTTTCATGCTGTATGTACAGCACAATAGTATTTATTCAATTTCTTCTGATTTGGAGGTGCTGCTCAGATTTGGATGGCTGTTTGTGCCAGGTGAAGGATGCTGTGAGAAGCTACAGAGCATAATCATTCCTTGGGAAAACATGAGCAGCCATCCTTGCAGCTGGGGAGGAGGCAGGATTGGGTTTGGTCCCAAAGATGAGGGCGTCAGGAGAGGGGAGCACTTCTGGCTTCACTGCAGTCTTCTTTCACAGCCATGTAACTGGGGTTTGCCTCAAAACTGTGTGTCTTAGCTGCATCACACATGAGTTTGAGCCATAATTAATATTAATAAAGCCCATTATGTAAAATTAGCCATAGACAGGAGATTCTTTAAAAGGTGAAATCATAATAGTCATGATCAGAGTGTCTGTGTTGCTGGGAAACTGGGAGCTGTCCTGGGCTGCTCCTCAATATTTGCCTTTCATTACAGATCTTTCCTCCCTACTTGTGGAAAATGAGGTTTTAGAGGAGGGAAACAACAATGACTGCAAAGAAAAATCCTTCTCTGAGTTTTGCTATTTTTTGCAGCTGGGTCTCGGGTCTGGCAGGTAAAAGATGTGGAGATTCCTTTGCAATGGTGCCCAGCAGCAGCACAGGTGGGTGTAGGGCATGATGCTTGTTTGTTTGGGAGTATTTTTTGGGGATCCTCATTACACATTCTTCCATTTTGTCTTCAGAAATCGTGGGGTTGGTTCCCAACCAGGTGTTGTATCTGCAGATCCCTCCATTTCCCAGCACAGACTTTGGCCACTGACCTGAGAACTCATCCTTCAGGACTGAAGGGTCCTTCAGCCCCTCCAGTATCTGTAGATCTGCCACGAGCATTTAGGTGCAGCCTTCAAATAAAGCAGCTACACACTCTTGAAAAACCTGCAGCAAAAGTACATAAGTGTAAAAATAATCACCCAAGTGATGTATTCAGCTAATCAGGAGTTCCGATTGTCTCCGTGTTTCTGTGCACAAATCAGTTGTATTTCGGAGGCTGAAGCAGGGAGTCACCACTGGAGCCTGATTACTTATTTTAAGTGCTGCCTGATTAAATTAAACTTGGTGCTGTTTAAGGCTGATTTTGAGCAAATGGGAAAAATCAGAGATGCAATCCAGGCACTTTAAGCGGATCCAGATTTTGAGAATGAAAAATTCAGGACTCAGATCCAAGTTCTATCCTGAGGCCTCTGTCTTCAGAGTGGACTGATTCAAAATCTTGCAAGGAAAGTCTCTGGGCTATTCCCCTGTAGTAAACTTATATTTGCTTAGAAGTAAGTGACTTAATTCTTAAGGACTCTGGAAGGTTTGTGTCCTCAGCACTGAGTTCACCATAGCAATGTGCTAAACCACAGAGTGATTTACTCAGACACAGAAATAGGCATCAGAAGGTATTTCATCAATTCCTACAGTACAATCCAACCTTTGCAGGTTGGCACATGTATTCTCTTTCAGCCTTTTGATTAAAGGCTGAAATAGTACCAAAACCATACGTATTTATAGCTAGCAGAATTAGATAAATTCTCCAGATGTGGCTTCCTTTTTGTTATGCTGAGATGACTGGAGATCAAAGCCTTTGATCTTTAGCCTGACTGAAACCTGCTGCTGATACAAGTCTAGAAAATGATGCAGTGAGGGGAACTGGCCACTCTCAACTTGGCCCAGAAGCATCTCAAACAAAATGTATGGGATGAAAGTTCATGGAGGATATTTCTATACACACCATTGAGTCTCCACTCCTGAAAGTACAAGGCAGTTTTCAATGAACCTTTTACTCTTAACAACATATTTAAATAGATTGATTTTCTGTTCCAGCTCAGAAATGATTTAATGCTTTTCAGTGCATGCATATCCTCTGTGATACACAGAACTGGCAGGAAATGTCATCATGAGCTAGTTTATAACCTCAATTAAGGCCATTTCCATTGCTCCAGATGTGTAAAGCAGACTTATAGCTGAGTTCCTGGTATAGGGAACTCCCTGATGCATCCTAGGCTCAGCACTGCCAGCTCAATGACACATCCTCATGACCCTTGGAAAAAAAGATGAATAGCCAGGGAATTGCAAATTCAGACTGAATTCTGGCAGCATGAACACTTTACACAAGTCTTAGCTGGTTAGGCAGACAGCACAGTCTGAAATCCCTTATCTGGCACCACAGGCTCTTCTAGCAGCCCCAGCTGCAGAGCAAAGCAAAGTTCTGGGGGGTCACTGTGCCTGTCCCTGCAGCCCCATCAGCCCCACAGCCAGGCCATGAACCCTCAGCTCTTGGGGGAGACTGCCAAGAGGGTTCTGACTCCCATGGCTGCTTTCATGAGCTGTTTGCTGTAAAAGAAGCTGATAACAAAACAAAACACACACAAAATAAACCCCAACCAACCAACTACAACTAAAAAAAACACTCAAAACCCTTTTATTCAAACTTCAGCAGAATCAGAGAATGGACAGGTTTTCATTGGAGAGAAAAGGCAGAGATGTACTGTCACAGAGAGAGCACAAGAAATGCAATTTATTTACTAAATCATAAAGTTTTTATCAACGTCAGAAGAAAGAACTATAATTTTAAGATTGCTGAAAATTATCATAAAGCATTAGCTCAAATACATAAGGGAAATTTCAAATGAAAAAGGTAGAAAACCAAATGCAGCCAGCAAGAGACCTCAGGGCCAACAAGAAATAGTCCTTAAGCCCATTAATAATGTGAGGAAGAGCAAATGAAAGGTTTGTCCTCCTGAGGGGTTTGGACTAAATGATCCTTAAGGTCCATTCCAACCCATTCTGTGATTCTCTGCTTCTATGAATTAATGCCTATTTCACAATATTCAGTAAAAAGTAAATAGTGAATAAGAGTTTACTAAATTGATACTAAGGAAAGTGAATTTCAGCACAGATTAGGGCAAAATCTGGTTAAAGAATACTTAGATAATTTAGAGGTTTTGAAATTGGCTGGTGCTGATTTAATCCAGCAGTCCTTGAAAAACTGTAATTTCAGAGCTATTAATGGTATCTGAATTCCTGGATGGGCTGGGGTGACACCAGAAGACTGATGCATTGCCCATCTTTAAAAGGTGGGAGAGGTGAGAGAAAAAAGAACAGGAGAATTGTACAACAGTCAGTCTCAAAATCCAGAAAAATGCTGGAACAAATAGACACATACCTGGAAAATAAGAAGATGAGCAACATCCAATACAGATTTGCCAAGCACAAGTCATGCCACAGTGCTCTAATTTAATTTTAAAAAGGCCATGGGGATAGAAGAAAAAGAGGAGATATCAAATATATTGACTTCAGTAAGGTTTTTGACACACTGATGGTGTTCTGCTTGCAGAATTTCCCTTTCTGATATAATTTCTTTTAAAATAATCTAGAGGAAAATGAAAATCTAATATTAACCAATTCAAAAGACCCTTTAAAGTTTAATGATTCAATATAAGGTATAAAACAGGGGATAAATATTAGAATTTGTGAAGGGTGCCAGGACAAACTTCCCCACACCTGTCAAGAACTCTTATGGGGGCTCACACCCCTGTTAGGTGAGGAGTTTGTGTCTGTGCAATCCATGAACACAAGGAAAGATGTGAGGAATGAGATGTCTTCCCACTGCAGGCTCACCTTAGGAAAGGAGACACAGACACCCTGCTCTCTCTTTTTTTCTGGTGTGGGTGTTTGGTTGTTGGTTTTTGTTGTTGTTGTTTGGGGGGGGGTGGGTCTTTTGTTTTGTTTGTGGGGTTTTTTGTTTGCTTGCTTGCTTGATATTGTTTTTTTCTTTTTTTCTTTTTTTCTTTTTTTCTTTTTTTCTTTTTTTCTTTTTTTCTTTTTTTCTTTTTTTCTTTTTTTCTTTTTTTCTTTTTTTCTTTTTTTCTTTTTTTCTTTTTTTCTTTTTTTCTTTTTTTCTTTCTGTAAGTCTGCTGTTCTCAACTGCTCTGTTTCAAACTTACCTAATGGAGACCACTGGAAATAAGGAATGGAAAAGGGTGAGACTGCAGAGAATGAACAATCATCTTATTTTTTAAATAAGCACAATGCAATAATGTGGAGGAAGCAAAGATGAGCACAGTAGAAAGAGTCAGCAGTGAGCAGAAAGATAAATGACAAGTGCAGAGCTTACAAGCCAAGGTCTGGCCCTCTGGAGCTGTGCAGAGTGAGTAATGGGCACTTGCACCAGGCATGATGTGTGGTCTGAGCCCTCCAACCTCTCTGGGCTGCTCAGCTGAACAGAAGCCAAGGGCAGGAGTGGTTTGTGGTGTCCTGCAGAGCTCAGGGATTGCTCTCAGGCTGCTGCTCAGCCAGCACTGTGCCTCTCAAAGGAGCAGACCTCACCCCTCAGCCTCTCTGTGACATCCTGCTGTCCTGCCAGACCCAGCAGCATGCAACCACCTTTTGCAGTTTTATCTCCTCATCCCTCTTGGCTTGCAGCTCTGGAGCACACAGCTGCCCCATCGTTACCTCTACCTGTAATGAAAAAAGTTTACAGTCTCAAAAACCCCAAACCCATATGGTTCAACATCTGATTTGTTTCAAGTCACTTAAGTCACAAGTTGAAAACCCTCCCTTGCACATATGCCTAGGAGTCAGGGTGTGGATTCCTCCAGGAGAAAAGTCTCCTGCCTGCCTTTAAAGGAGCAGCTTTGCTTTGATGTAGCCATAAGCGAGGAGCTGGCCTTATCTCACCGTGTGTTTCCCTCACGGCTACCTTGAGGTTGGGCATTCTTTGCAGCTCATATGGAAAACTGGAAGCAAAGCCTTCCAGCACACTGCTAACCCTGCCCAGGCTGGGTTTAGCAACATCTGAAGCACAGGACACATACAAGTTTGGGTATTGTCCCATGCAGAGTACAGATATTGTCACATGTTTTCACTTCCAAGCAAAGGGACTGTTCTGACTGTGGCAGGCTCCAGGGCCAGGTGTGGCACCAGCAGACATCAATGACCCAGAGCAGCATCTGGGTCCCTCTCAGCTGGGACACCCTCACCCTCTGCCCAGGAGCCCACTAAGCTCAGCCCAGGACCCTCCATCTCTCCCTGAGCTGTGTCAGGGCAGTGCTGGGCTCCAGCTCAGCCCCAGACTGTGCTGGCTGTACATCCCCTCTCTCAGGCTCAGCTCTATGGACCTTCTGCCAGGATGGACCTGCTTGGGCATTGCTGGATGGTGTCTGACCTGGATTGCCTTCACTGGATCCCACCCTGACCTGTGGCATGTCCTCTGAGCTGCCCCATCTCCAGGAACTTGCCTGATGGTGTGGGCTCTTGGCTGAGCCTGGCTGTGACCTGTGGGTCTGCTCTGCTCCCCTTGCTCAGGTTCTGAGGGCTTTGCTGGGTGTGTTACCAGGCTGGGCTCCTGCCTTCCATCCCTATAAGCACTTTTAAACCTTAAATCTCTGTTTAAAGTTAAGTTTAGTAAAATGACTCATGGCAGAGTCTGAAGAACTCAGTAAAATATGACCCTTCCCCAGGACTACAGGGCTTGTGCTGGGGAGATGATGTTGTCCAGGGCCACCTTCTAGCTGGTATGTGAAAATTTTATTTTTGGGCATAGGTGGATTAGGCTTACTGCTGCAGTTTGGGGTGACATCCCTTTTTTGGGTGCAGGAGGGCAATGGGAAGTTCAAAGGGATGTGGAGTGTTCAGATGCACCCACAGACTCCAGCTGACACAGGACCACCACATGCTCCCAGAGCCCTGTACTCCTGAAGTATTATGAATTTTAAAAAATATAAAAGTCATATTTATAGGTAACATGAATGGTTAAAAACACAGGTACTGTGTGTCTAGATTGTCAGTCTGGAAGATGTTGCCTGACCCCCTGGTACCCCAGGACTGAAACCCAGGGATGCTGGAATTACCAGGAAGGGAGGCAAAGTCAGTAACATCTGTGAGCAGCCTTCAAATATCTGACACGTTCCTAAAGAAGGCTACATGATATGAAAACAATGCATTTTATTCTGCTGCATAATTGAACTGATCAATCCAAATAACTGAGGGTTTATCCCAAACTGAGGCTGAATCTGACAGTTACTGCTGCCCATGACTTCCTTTTATACTTTGAACCATTTCTGCTGCCTTTGCTCCCCTCCCAGGTAGAGGCTTTCTCTGTGAGCACTGCAGACCGGCACTGCTGTCCTGTGGTTACTCAGATGAGCATTGCTCCCATCTTTCTGTACCTGGTACACACCCAGGATTTTGTCTGGATTACTCACTAGCTCCAAGTTACAGCCTTCTGCATCCTAGCACTGAGCTCTGTGGAGGGGGGGAACCTCTTTTCTCATTATTAAATTGTCTATCCAAAGTTGAAGAGTGTGTTGCAGCTGAAATGCTGATAAAAGCACTAAATGTGGAGCTTGCTAACACAAAGTTATAGCAGCAATTTAGCTCCTTATCAGGCAGTAAATAAGACTTACCTGCTATTCTTTGATCAACCTTTTTTCTGTTACAAACTGCATGTGTTGACAAATTATGTCACCAAAAAGAAATCCAAGTCTTTGATGAAATAACAGGAAACATGCATGTGCTGGAAGTTAAAAAATTTAAATAAAACTGCTCTAGGATTTTGGATAATGGTGGTGGATTTGTTTAAGGTGCACGAGGAAGGGCTGGGCTGGACATTGGGGGATCAGGAGAACCTTGAGTGGCCTCAAAGTCACCCTGAGCCCCACACAGGTTTTGAGCAGAGCACTGGAACTGCAGCCACCAGATGTGGCTGATTCTGCTTTGGGTTTGTAACAATAAACTGGCAGTTTCTGTAAATGGGTGGCAATGGATTCTCTTTAGAGGATGGGTGCTTCAAAAGAGCTGCACTGTGCAGTCCCTCATTGTGGTAAGTAACTCTTTAAGGGTGACATTTGGATCCAGGGCTCTGACATGAGAAACTTTATTATTATTATTATTATTATTATTATTAGAATGCTAACAGTGGTGTTTGAAGGGTCCAGTAGAGCTTAGACATGAGTCTTGGTCAAATTCCAGCTTTCTGAAGCGTTTCCCAGAATATTAGACAGAAGTGAAACCAATAGGTTTCCACGGCTGCTTCTTGAAGAACACAGCCAGAGAGCCGAGTGAAAGGAGACACCACAGCAAGGGAGGAGTGTGAACTTGGAAAGCACAGATTTGGACCTGAACCCCCCCAGAGTCTGCAGGCTTTTAGATCCAAATTCTTCATTTGCTCCATCTCAGAATGTGAGGCTGCCCCTTGCATCCTCTCTGCCTTGAGTTCTTGCCAGGAGCAGGAGAAAGGCTGGGACTCTCTCTGAGGTCAGTTCTTTCTGCTGTAACTGAGCTCTGCAGGCAGAATCTCTAAAAGCTGGTTCTTCCCTAACTATAGCATGTGGTTGAGACTGGCTGCTGTCGAGTGAGAGGTCTCAGACTGTGCCATGCTGGGGTCCAGCTGGCTCCTTACCCTGTCTCCAGCAGCTCAGCCTCACTCACCTGTCTCAGAGGCTGCAGAAGAAGATCCAGGAGAGGTGGTGGTGTGCACAAAAGCCTGTTCCCCAGGAATATTTTCTCCCCCCAGAAATGTTAGTCTGATACTTAGGGGGACTGGCTCAAAACTTCATCTTTTCCCAGGCTGTGGCTCTGGATATACAGTTGTATCTACCCACACAGGACTTGGGGCTCTCTTTGGTTGTTTTATTCTGATTTATGAGCGTACAGGATTTCTTCCAGCTGATCTAACAGCGTACTTTATCAGTTTTGAGTTCACCTCTTCACCTTAATGAACATTAATTCACTACTCGATCAGACTTTAGGAAGAAATTCTTCCCTGTGAGGATGGTAATGTGCTGGAAGAGGTTTCCCAGAGGGGCTGTGGCTGCCCCATCCCTGGAAATGTTCAAGGCCACGTTGGAGCAACCTGGTCTAGAAAAAAGTGTGGCAGAGGGATTGGAATAAAATGGGCTCTAAGGTCCTTTCTAGCCTAAACCATTCTGTCATGATTAATTAAACAATATTACAGTTAAATTATTCTTTCTGTAGTAATATATTCAAATTAATAATAATTAAGCCCAGAGGAATTAAACAGGAATCTTTCACATATTTTTCCAGTGGCTCCAGCATTCAGTGATCTGAGTTCTCATCTCCTTCTAGTGAACATTTCCCATGTGAATGGGAGCTACTCTGCCAGAGTAGCACTTCAAATTGACCTTGTCCAGCACATTTTAACCATGGCTGCTCCAGAAGTAAATGAATTTCTCCTTCCCCAATGACTGGTACATGCAGGATGGTCAGGTAAACCCTGCAATTAACAGGGAGAGACTCACAATTCATCTTAATCTCTCTCACATATAGTGCTCAATAAATACATTTGATTGCAGCTTTGATGGAGCTGCTGGAGCTCCAGAGGGCTCATGAAATCAGTGTGTTCAGTCAATTTTTAACCCGCAGAAGCAGCCAGTGAAAGGTGTAGATCAGATCCATTTGTTGGGAAAACAGCTGAATTGGAGAAATGAAGCATCTCACCAGGAACAAATATTGTTTGACAAGGTCGGGAGTTAGCAAAATACTTTTCATGGTATTTTTCTGCCTGAGGCACCTCCCTTTTGCTGCCAATATAATATACAGGAGGGATGATGGTAATAGTGGTGAGGTGGGGACAGCTTTCCCCTGTTCTTTGTTCTTTGCCTCTCATCACAGCCACCAGCACAGCATGGGCAAAAACCCTCAATGGAAGCTCCCTTGCTGCCTTTTTGCTAAATTAACCTGCACAGGGGTGATAGCCATGGAGGAGGAAGGGGATCAGCCTTTCCAAATGCCTCTGATCCTCAGTTCTTCAGGAGTCTTGAGCTTCCTCTGGAGACATTTTCCACTTGCAGTCGGTGCAGAGGCACCCATGGGCTCCTCCCAAAGGTCTGGGGAGGGTTACTAAGGAAAGCCAACCTGCTGCAGCCCCTTAGGGGAAATACTGGGGGCTGCTAAGCTGGAGAGGTGCTGACCACCCCTGGGGAGTGGAGGTACAACCAGGTGGAGCTGTGCCCCTGCCTGAGCCTGCTCACTCCTGCCTCCAGCTCGGGGCTGTGCTGCTCAGACTTGCCAGCTGTGGCTGCCCACAGAAACAGGCTCCATAACCTAAAGGGAGGTTTGTGATTCCAGACGAGCCTTGCTGCACCACCTGTGCTGGGGCAGGTCTTTCTCCTCCCCTCTCCTTAGAATTCACCCAGTTGTTTTGTCTACATCTGCTGGATCTGGCAGGAGAGTCTCTGTGAGTCCCAGGAGTAGGAGGTCAGAGCTATGCAGGAATTGAGGACCTTTTTAATTTAGGAAAGGGCTAGAACTGCCGTGGGAAGCTTGGGATGGATTTCTTCTAAAGCTTTTTTGTACCATTTGGGTGATGTGAAGAGGACTTGACATAACCTGACTTCATGAGAAAGCCAAGAGACCAGCCCAGCCGTGGTAAAATGTCTGTGGTCTCCAAATCTGCCCTAATTTGAACTTGAAAGTGAGCTCCAAAGCCCTGCTGCTCACTTTTGAAACTACAACCTTCTTCTTGTGCAAGTGAAGTTCAAACACTCACCAGCTTGAAGGCTCTTAGATCCCCATCCCTGTAAAGAATAAAAACTCTGCCTTCCCACCACCCCACTCTGCAGGGAAACATCAGTGCCTGTGGACAAAGCTCTGGGAGGATTTTTTTTTAGCTTCCTGTAGTTATCTCAAACCTTCATCTCTAAAAGGCAAAGGCTTTTACAGACTTTGTATTCTATTAGTGTAACACCGAATGCCCTCGTTCCTCAGGTATTTATAGCAACTTCTGCAGCTCCCATAATAACTCTTCGTGGCTCAGCACCTCACAACATGATGTCTTGTTATCCCCATTTCACAGATGTGGAAATAGGGCACACAGAAATGAAGTGATTTCTGCAGGATCTCCTATAACCCACTGCAGTGCCTTGCCTGTAACACCACCTTGATCTGAGTTTCAGCTCAGGTAGGATATTGTGGGCTTCTGCCATTCTCTTCATTTGAGATTATATAAAGAGACATAAATACTAATTCTAGAGCAATGCCCTGATTTTCAGCAGTTCTGAGGAACCTCAGATGTCTCTGGACTCAATGCAGACATCCAGGAACTCAGAAAATTAGGCTGAGTTTTAGCTGCTGAAATAGTGGTGGTGTGCTTGCTGGCAGAGCAGGGGATTAACAGGAGGTGAGGGTTCAGTTAATTCTTACAGCTGCCCTCGGTCTCAGCTGGAACTGAGCTGCAGGGCAGCCAGAGCCAGGCCCTGTGAACCAGGGCAGAAGTGGAGGGCAGGGCTCCCCAGGAGCTGTGTGGGCACACATGGCTCATGGGATGGAGCAGCAAGGCTCTCCCCTCTGGCCTGATGAGGCTGTAGGATCTGCAGGATCCCAAACACTTTGCTCTCCCTCCATGCCTCAGTTTCCCCACCCACAAATTATGCATGGTAATAGTTAACCACCACATTGAAGTGACATACAGCTGGATTATTTTCCAGCTTGAGTTTTAGGTCTTTGACTATGTGACAAGAGTGTGATGTAGGGGCTGGACTATTTGGATACATGATAAGCACGATGTTGTTTTGCAGGGTAATATGGGGATGGCAAGTTATGGATTAAGTTCTTTATTCCCTAATGATGGAGCAGCTTTGGGATGCACTGTGCATGCAGGCAGTGAAGGATGACTGCTGGGCAAAGGGCTGATGTTGATACAGGAACCTTTCCCTAAGCTGATGGATAACCTGCTGCTGTGGGGTGGTTTTATGCATCCAGAGATGTTTCCTTCTCTTGCTCTGCACAGCAGGCCATTGCAAAGCTTGTGCATCACCAAAGTCCCTGCTTTGTTTGTGCCATCAGGAACAACTCCGGCTAATCACAGAATCACAGAATGGTTTGGGTGGGAGGGATCTTAAAGATCCTCTAGTTCCAGCCCCCCTGTACTGGACAGGGAGACTTACACTAGACCAGGTGAAAGGTCTAATGAATCAGTGCTGGACATTGCTGGATCAGCAGGTGCTCAGCATCAGTCCCCATCCTCCTCAAAAAAAAATCCAAAGCTGAACCTTCAGCTTTTTTGAGGAGAGTTTGCCTTGTCCTGAACCACACTGCACTTGAGACTATGTGGGGAAACTCCAGGAAAATGGCTTCTCCCAGTAAAACTGAATGAAGACGGCCGCTCATAAGGTTTTCATTAACCTTGCTCTGGGAACATCTATTACTTCCAGCCACGGTGTCTGGTACTGCTTGGTGCTGAACACACGTGGAACAAACCATTCCTGCCCCAAAAGAGCCAGCAGTGCAAAGCTAAGCCTGCTCTGGAGACGTTTGCTGAGGCACAGGGACATCAAAGGGCTGCAGAACCTTGCGTGTCAGTGCGTTACACAGAGGGAATCCTGGAAAACTGGCAGGTACCAACACAGGACATTTTAAGAAGGATTATGTTTGGTGCAGCACAATAGTCCTTTATAGCCAGGGCCTTAATGTGCTGCTGGTTCATGATGGCAATTAGCTGGATTAAGTTGCACCAATATAAACAAAGTATTAATGAGAGAGTTACAGCAAATGGAATGAGCAGCACTCGTCCTGTGCCAGCTGCAGGGGCACTCTCAGGCATTTGGGATGCAAAGCCTTGGGTGTTTGTGGCACTGGGGAGGACATTCGCAGCCAAGCAGTGAACATCCATCTGCTGTGGTGGCCTCTGCTGCTAAATAGAGCAGGATGGGGAACAGCAGCACTGCTGGCATCCCAGCAGGCAGGCTGGTTCCAGCTCCAAACAGGCACTGACAAACAGTTCATCGTGGGAGAGACGAAGGGCTCAGAGGAAAAGGTGAAGCAGCAAGGCTAGAAGTAGGACATAAAATCAGATTACAGCTTTGCTGTGTTTGAATTGCATTGTTTAATTCCAGTTTCTACTGCTCTAAGACTAGACATCAAATAGAATGTTAAAATTATTTGAAACCAAGCTACAAGTCTCAACATCAGAATGCCTATTATACTTATCTGTGACCTTCTCACCATTAAAACCACCATATTATCATTATTGTACATTTTCAGATTATTATTAGGCTTCTGAACTCTGCTGCAGCTTGATTTATAGAAACTGCTTAGTCATTGGCAGCAGTGCTGTGCTGGGAGTGGGAGAGATGCTCGCTGGTGTTTCAGCAGAGGCTCCTGCCAAGAAGCAGACACTGCCCTTGACAGATCATTGAGAGCTGGTGAGCCTTCTCCTGTCATGTAAAACTTCTGGAATAGCTGCAAATCAAACCAACCTTCTCCCCTACCAAGAGCAGGGGTGAAAAAACTCAAGACTCAATTAATGCATTCCCTCCAATCGTTTTGGGCAGATTTATGTTGCCCTTTGCATGGAAAGAAACCTTCTGTGTTGCTGTGTGCATGGCTGGGAGCACTGCTCTGGCCTTTGGGGAGGTAGAGCTCCTGTGAAACTGGGATTTAGGCTGGGAAGGAGCAATCTGATGGGACAGGAGGAGTCAGCAATGCAGGAAGGAGCCAGGTCGGGATGGGAGCTGGGGGAGCTCAGCAGGGCCAGGCACCAGAGCACTGAAGAGCACATCCAAAATTAAATATGGGGGAGGGTGTCTGCTGCTTCATGACATTAATGAGGGTGATGTTTCTGTGACCCCACTCAAGGAGCAAACTCTCTGAGCAGAAGCTGCAGGACAGGCCTGTACATGAAGGGTGTTTTCCCTCGTTGTACATGCACCAGGGCATAGTAAATGCTAATAATTTACAACCCTCTGAACAAACCAAATTACAAACCTGTTTCTTTCAGTTACTTGCTGAGTAATGACAATGCTGAGCTCTTTATAAAGTGTAGATGAAATCAGAGTCCTCAGTCCTGTATGCCCTGAACAGGTAGGGAGTGATGCCTTGTTCATCCCTGCTTCAGTCAAACTTCACCATCCCCACTTCTGGTGCTCCAACAGCCCTGCAGGACTGGCCCTCCAGAGCCCTTTGAAAACCTGCAGCTGAATTGAACTGAAAATAAATCAATAGGAATCAAACACTTCCATCCTGATTTGAGGAAATGTTTCAGCATCATCAGTGAAGTGTGCCTGTTTGCAACATGCTGGTATCCTGGAGATTCAACTCCAATACTTCAAAGAACACACATTGGTTAAGCAGCTTATTCTTTAGTTTTATTCTCACTAGAGTAAACCATTGCCAGATATTTTCAGGAAGCTAACAGGAGAGAAACAATGGCTCTATTTGGCAGAGTCCAGTGGATGAAAAGTATAAAGTCCTAAACTGCTGAAAATAGTGAAAAATAATGGATTGGTTCTTCTCTCCTGACTCAGTACCTTTATTCTTTTTGACATTTAATTTTTATTGCCTTTTCTCCTCCAATGCATCGTGGTGACTCATGTGAAAGGTCTGTAATAATGTTTCATTGCTGTGAAGTCACCAGATAACCCCTACTCCTGCTCAGGCCCTACACAGTCATGTGTGTTTAGAATATAGCCAGAAATGGGCTGACATTAACAGAACAGGATAAAACAAGAGGTGGCAAGAGGATTTAAAAGCAGGTACTGAGGAGTCACACACCCAGAAGACAATGGTTTATATATCTGTTGGAAATCAGAAAGGGCATGCAATAATCTGGGTGATATACAGAGTTATTTCATGGCACAGCTGGTGCCACAGCAGCTCACTTCTGTCTTTCTCCTGTTCAAATAATTGCACTTGCTCACAGATACAATACTTGAGTCAATATTTTCAGGAACTTTGCAACTCACTTAGGCCCAGACCATACCTGGCACTTATTGATGTCTCAAAGAGCAAGTCCCATTCCATGTGATCCTGCAGATGTGCAGGGCTGAGCTGGGATGAGGCTCTGGAGAAGGGACCCATCGCTTGGTTCAGCCTTGGATTTGGTGTTCAGGAGGGCGGTGCCACCTCCCTTAAAGTCTCTGTGCCCAGTTCTGAGTTTTCCAGCTCCTTCAGATGCCTGGGTGTTGCTGTGAGGAGCAGAGAGCCTGTTCCCAGGGACTGGACCTGGTTTCCTCTCTTAGCAGGGACATTCGAGGGCCATATTGCAAATTGAGACATCATAGCTTTGCCTAATAATAAACCTATTGACTTAGGGCATTTGGGGGCATGAATTCAATAAATTTATGTTTTATTGAACATAATGTCAGCCAAGTCCCTTCTAGCCAAAGGCCATCTCTTCTGAAGCAATCAGGGCCCTAAATGCAGCAAAACAGAAAATTTCTAACTAAAAAAAAAGGAGTGAGGAGTGCTGGTTTGACAATATTGCACAGTCCTGTCCCAGTCTGCATCCAGTTCTCAGCTATTCTCTGCCTGCAGCCCAATAGTAAAGTCATATTTATTTCCTTGGCTCTGCTATGTTAATGAAAAAGCCACTTAACAAAACAAATAGAAGGAAGGACATTTGCAACCAATTATGGTATTGCTGATCAGTCACATTGTGCTGGAAATTACATGCTGAAGTTCAGCCCAGGCAGCTGATCAATGACCTGGTAGCTTGGCACCGGTGCACGCTATCAACTTAATAAATCAATGTAATTCCAGTCCCCGTGCCAGCATATATATGTGTAGTCAATATGCCATCAATATTATATAACGATGGTTAAAACTAATTCCCCAAACACTGTGGTCTCTTATCTGCTGTGCAGAGCCTGATGGTGCTCCAGTGGCAGGGTGGGATTTGGTACTGGCTGTTCCTTAAACATACCCCTGGCCATCACTTAAAATCATGGGTCTAAAGCTTTTTTTTTTTTTTTTTTGAAACCACAAGGGAAGCCAGCACTCCAGCATGTCATCAGGGCTGACCAAGCTGCCAGCAGCTCTGTGCCTCTGGAGGACGTGGTGGGCACACCGAGCCCTGGCATGGGGCTGCTCCTCGGTGGCAGATGCACGTCTTGGCTGCTTTGTGCTGGCTTCCTCTTCTTAATTAGCTCTGACATTTTAGCTGCTGTAATATGGGCTTGGCTTAGGAGTTGAGGCTGAAAACTCTGGGAGTTTTTTGTTGGAAAGGAAGTTTGGTTTAAGTGCAGGGAATCTGGGGTGTTTCTAACTGTGTTTAAAGTTTGTGATGGGCTGGAGCAGGGAACTGCAGGAGCTGCTGAGCGGGCTGGTGGTCACCTCCCCCACACCTGATACCACCACTTTCAGTGCTCTCTGCCCTTGTAGTTCACTCTTGTCCCAGAATCTACAAAGAACACAGAAACTACATAGCTTGTACTTATAAAAAACATGCAATTTATATTAACTATCTAGAAACAGCTTTTTTAAGGGTTCCTGGACACTGAAGACATCCTAACAGGATTTTTGTAAGTCCAAATCCTCTCCAGCCAAGCGATTCACTCATCTCCCCACCTCTAATGTTTTATACACAATATTTTATCTGGAACCACAGCAACATCCACTCTGACCCATACTCCAAGCCTCTTACTTGGCCATGGCTTCAGCTTTTCTGGGAACATACCTGGCCCTGTGTTATGTGGGACCTGCTGTTTGTCCCACATCATGACAACAGGATAAAGGACATTTGGGCAGTACACAACCACCTTGGCACTGTAACTTTGGTTGTGTCCTCACACCTCAGCTGCATTTCTCAGATTCATCACATCCTGGAGTCAATGGAAAGATATGTGAGAGATTTCTATCTCATTCCTCTGTGCTTAATTCTTATTAATTCGAGTGTTTTACTACATAAATGATATTTTAACTGTAATATTGATTAATCAATCATCAATGAATCATGATAGAATGGTTTTGGTTGGACGGGACCTTAAAGTACATCCTGTTCCAACCCCTGCTATGGGCACACCTTCCACTATTCCACACCTTCCCAGGTTGCTCCAAGCCCCATCCAACCTGGCCTTGAACACTTCCAGGGATGGGGCAGCCACAGCTGCTCTGGGCACCCTGTGCCAGGGCCTCATCACTCTCACAGAGAAGAATTTCTGGTAATAACCAACCTCTGTCAGTTTGAAGCCATTCCCCCTTGTCCTGACAATCCAGGCCCTTATCTGACCAGTCTGATCTCCTTTCCCCCTCTGCTCTGTACCAGTGACAGCTGCACCTTTCCTCCAGGACATGCTCTGTTATCAGTACATGTTTATATTCTGGGAGCATGTACAGGAATTGAGCCATGGCTCTGCAAGGTGCTCTGCAAAAGTGGAGGGGAAAAGGCAATCCCTGCTCTGTGTCTTATGTTCTGCAGGCACAAGGAGCCAAGGGGATTATACAGCACATGCACACACACAAAATATGGGTGTGTGTGTATATGTGTGTGTGTATATATATATATATATATATATATATATATATATATATAAGGCATTGACCTTTCTTTGGTAGCATAATTTGGTTTGGCTGATGCTTAGCTGAGAGCAGAGATAGGGAGCAAGGGAAGGAGGGAAGAAAATCCTGATTCACGTTGCCCAGGTACAGCCAAAGCTAAGTTTGGCTGGGATTTTGGCAGAAGTCAGCTGTAAGGATAGTTCTGAAGGAGGAGAAAGGAGTGGCTGTTCAGATTTTATCGGGAAGGTTTTCCCAGGCTTAAAAGAAAGCTGGGCAGAATGTGAGTCTGAGCTCTGGGAAGGAGCTGACAGAAGGATTCCAGAGCCTGCTGGGGTAAAGGTTGTGGGCTGGCCGTGTGTAGGTAGGTTGTTGGTTCAGCCAGGTAAGAGGAGATGTGCAAAGGTAACAGGAATAAAGGCCAGAAGCTCGTAAATTATGTAACCAAAGGACTGGTGTGGTTGTGGAGCGAATTGATGTGGCCCTGAGGGTAGCTGCTAAAACTGAAGTTTGCAATAACTGGTGTAAGAGGGAGGCTTGGAGGAGATCGTCTTAAAAAATGCAGTTTTAGACATGGTAAAAAGAGCGAATTTGATACACAGTTCCAAGAAATCCAGCCTGGTATCACTTCAGTGAGAAGGAAATGGAGAAAAGAAAGAGGATGGCAGAAAACAACCTATTCCTGACTGATTGGGGGGTGTAGGGAGGTGGAAAACACTGACTGGGCTGCTCTGTAGACCTCTTGCAGATTTTTTAGGATATTTGGATATTTCCCCAATTTATTTTTTGATTAATGGATTTTTAAAAATATCATTACAGATTCTGGTAAGTTACTCACTGCCACAAAATGTGGGTGACTGTGGGTGTACCCAGCCTGGTTCTTCCTCATGGGGCACCAGCTTTACACCAACTTGGGTTCTTTCAATATTTCCAGAAGTTCATAGCAGAAAAATACTCTGAAAAAGTTTTGTCTTGTGGTGGCTTACTCCTTAAAACTCTGGCCATCACTCAAATAAAAAATGGCAGTGGTCTGTGGAAAAAAAGAAAAATAATTGGAAAATAGATCCTTACTTATGTTTTTCCAAACCACCAGAGCAGTTTACTATTTCTGGGAAAAGATGCAATCAGGCACCATTTCCCTTAATGGCAGAATACAGAATAATGCTTAGATGAATTTTTCAAAGAAGATACTTTTATTTTTTGTCCTGTCAAATGGAGGAGATAATCAGCTTTTTATTTCTTTTACCTTAAATATTTACATCTAGAAATGTTAAGTAGATTTGTTTTTCTTCCTTAGTGCACTTGGTTTGGAAAAAAAATGGGATTTTATATTGATTTTTTTTGGTTTGTTTGTGTTGGAATATCAAACCAGGATGTAGAACAGTTGGAAATGGGTTGGGGGGTTTATCAGCTACCCTTGGAGAGCATCATATCTCAGTATGGTACAATGGGAAGAAGGTGTGAAATCCTGGATCCAGGAGCATCAGTAGCAATACTTCCTTCAGTTTTCATTACCTTTATTTGATAAGAATAATAGACAAATTTGTACTCTTTCAAGGTTTCTCCAATATAAACGACTTCTTTGTGATCCTCTCAAATTGGAAGCCGCCTTACTCTGAGCTCCCAGCCACACCAGCAACAGCTCTGTGTCTGTCTGGAGAAACCTTCGTGCTACCCTTGGCTCAGGGTTTGCCTGGGAGAGGATCCCAAAGGGGGATGGAGGAGATCCCAAACTCCTCGTGCAGGTGGGGTGGGGTGCTGAGGAGCCGAGCTGCTCCTGATCTGACAGGGGAGGTGACGAGGGTCACACCTGAGCTCACCTGGCCTGGCTGTGCAGGGAGCAGCTCTGTGTGCTCCAGGCATCTCCTCCCGAGAGCTCTGCTGAGCTGTGCAGGAGGCTCTGCACCTGCTCCCAGTGCTGGGACAGACATCTCCTCCCCACAGATGGCTGGAGGGGGAGCGCTGAGGAAGGTGAAGTGACGCAGTCTCAGACTCTGGTCCCCACCAAAGGATGCAGCTCCCGAGGCTCCAGCAAACACACAGACCTGCAGGAGCAGTGTCTGCTGAGAAACACGGCCCCAGAGGAGCCCTGTGGCTGTCCTTGGTCTCGGGTGGCACACACAGAGGGCATCTCCACAGCCTCAATTCCAGCTCCTGGCTTTGCTGTCTCCAGCAGCCTCAACTCCAGGTCCTAGCCCTGCTATCCCCGTGACGGAAGCACGTTTGCATAAGGAGCCACTGGGTGAGTAATACCTGCCTCTGCAGACAGCAGATCCTGCAAACACTCTGTGGTAAACCTGCTGCTGCTCTGAGAAGGGAGGATGCACTTTACTCCAAAAGCAGGGGACGAAAGATTCTGTGGCTGTGAAAGGGCTGAGCCCAATCCTCTGCAGCAGCAACTGTTTATTGTCAGAATCCCTGATCTCCAGAGCATTAATGCCCCTGCCTGCACCGAGGCAGCCAGCACACACTGCAGCCTTGCAGCCTTTGCTGGGTATCTCAGTCTTACTCCAGCAATATTGCTGCTGATTGCAATAAAATAGTGAATTTAAGGGACTCACCTGTTTCAGTCACTTGTCAGTGGTGACAGCAACAACCTGAACTGGCTGTATCTGCCCCATTCCTGAGCTACAGGTGTGCAGTGAAGCAGAGCTGTGCCTGTCAGCACAGAACTGTCTAAAAATTAACCAGATTTGCACCTTCCCTATCTGTCTGCAGATAAGAGTGTTACCTCAGAGACAGGCAGGGGATGTGGCTGATAATCTGAACCTGGGTGCTGGGTAACTCCTGGCTTTGACCTTGGCCACTCATATCACTCGAGCAAAATTCTGCATGCTTCTGTTTGCTTACATGGAGATAAGGACACTGGTCTCTGGATTAAAAGTGTCATTAAGGAGGCACATTATGATTATAATTATTATTTTACAAGCTGAACAGTGTCCAGAAGCTGGCAGGGCTTCTGCTGAGGTTCTCCAAGGAGTGTGTGCCTTTGCAAAAGGCTGGAAGAAACTGTACAGGAGGATTTTCTCATACATAAGCTGAGGAAAAGGATTATCTGTGAAACAGCCAACAGTTTTTATTTACTGTGAAAATCTGAGTCTCACTCTCAATTTCCCATCAAGATAAAATGCAGGCATTTGGTTAAAATGGTAACTTAATGCTCCAGAGGTTTAATTACCACCACTCTATAATCAAAATCAACACAGAGTGCAAGCTGTAGCTCCCAACTCCAACAAGAAATGCAGCTTCCCACAAAGCAGTCAATAAAAAGAAGATATATAGCATGTGCTTGGATTTTGTGGTCCTTCCCACAGCTGAACTTGCAAATCTGCTATTGCTAATGGTTTTCTTTCAAACCTCAGGTTCTCCCTTAGCTTTTATCAAACTCCAGAGTTCTTTATTTCTACATTTTAACTTTCTCTGTGTATAATATCTACACATAAGGTACTGAATTAAGGGAGTTCACAGTGCTGGAAGTTAAATTTCTAATTTTTTTTTCCTGTACAAACAGAAACCACCGAACTAACCTCAACAGTGGTTATTATTGAAACTTTATAAGGGCCTTGGTTGGAAAAAGTGCCATGAAAGCAGGGATGTCATCTGGGCTGAGGCTGGTCCATCCCTGGCATGGACCTCTGCAGATCAAATGATCCATCCTCCTCCATTGCAGCTCTTGGTGCTTTCAGGACTTCTGGATCTTCTAAGGACTTCAGGACTTCTGGATCATAGGACCAGCTTGGGTCTTGCTAGGACAGTTTTCCCTCATCAAGTTGAGATTTCTCCAGTGCCTTTTCCCAGTGTATTTTCTGACTGAGGCCATTGTGCTGTGCCAAGTGATGACGCCTGTGGAAATTGCACATGCTCTGTATTTTGTCTGTTCCCTTGCAAGTCAGGTTGCTTGTGAGCAAAGCTTTTACCTGTCCTGCAGCCACGCCCCTGCCAGGCACCAGGGCAAACGTGTCCAGCATGATTCTGTTAACAGTGCAGTCCTCTGCCCTCTGCCAGGGGCTGAGCCCCAAATTTACATCCTGGGGTGCTCCCAGATGCTGCAGTAGCAAGCACAGAAGTTGGTCTCAAAAAAAAAACTTTGCTATGGTTTCTGCCCTCTAAGCAAGGGTTAATTTTCCTTCTCATCAGCCCCCCATAAAAAGCAGCACATTTTGTGACCTGCTCCTACTGACTTGTGGAAATAAGAGATACCCTATTAGCAATCCTTGTCCAAACAGTGTTGGACTGGTTAGTGCCAGCACTTTCCATCCAGCACTAGTATTTGTTTTTCCATGCTCTTAATCTTAGAAATTGAATTGGGTCTGATAAAAGTGACTTCCTGAATATTGCATAACAGTTTACGTCTGTCAGGAGGGAAGACAAACAGACCTGACCTTGAACTCGAAAAGTTTTCTCCCAGCAGGTAAAAGCTTCCAAAAGTCTGAGCAGGGGCTCCTTGTCTCCTCACTGTCCTGGGACAGCATTGAGGCTTCCCTGGCAGCCATTCTCTCCATAAAAAAAGCTCTGTAAAATGATTTGGATCCTCCTCTGGGACCTGAGAATCCCCCGGAAAGAGCTGCAGCAGGAAGGCAGCTTCATGTTCTTGCTCCAAAAAGGAGGCAGAGGAGAAATCCTGTCCATATCTGGCAGGGTTTAGCCTCCAGGGATTAATTAAAGGCTTTTTCAGTTTTTCTTTCAAACCTCACAACATTCATCCCTGCCTCACTGAATAGGGAAAAGGGAGAGGCATTTTCTCTGGTGAAGCACCAGCCTGTTTCAATTTTCAGTTTTACATTGCAGTAATATGTTTTTCCTAAGGGAATACCACAGGAAGGGCAAACTTTGGCTTCTCACCATTGGAGCATTACGTCATTAAAACGAGCTGGAAAAGTCTGAGCAGCGGGCAAAACAAATCCCTAAACTTACTAATTCCCCCTTTCCTTGGTGCTTCTGCCCCATTTCCCTGCCCACAGGCAAGGCAGGTGGAGGTGTTGGCAGAGCCAGCATGGGATGGGGACAGTGAAGGAGGAGTGGGTGACGATGCTACAGGAACAGGGAGGTGTCCTGCATCCTCTGAGCTGCTGGCACTGCTGGGGCTGGGACTAATGGAGCTCTGGGACAGCAAAATCCTTTCTTCTTTGACTCGGGCTTTTGGTGGTGGCTGCAGTGGGGGGAGAAGGTGCCACCTGGCTCTCAGGACTCCCTATGAAACATGTAGGGGTTTTGCACAGCTTTCCCACTACCAGAAAAGTGCAGGGCTTGGGAGACTCTGGGTTTTGGGCAGCATCCTGAGGAAGCAGCACAGCTCCCAGCTCAGCCCACCCCGAGTGTGTGCGTGGTGCCCTGCAGTGTTTGTTTTCTAACCCCATTACCCATTCCAGTTTGGTTTTCAGCTGCTTAGCCTTGATTATTTTAAAGCCCTCTATCTGATTACCAGCAGCCCAGCCAGGCCAGATATGGGGATCCTGGAGGATCCCCAGCACTGTTGCAGAAGGATAATTGGCCTCTCATTCATGCTCCTGAGGGTGTTGGGCAGCTGAGAGGGCAGGGGGAAGAGTTACATGGATATTCCAAGCAGGGGAAAGGCAGCTCCCCGTGCAGCCCTGTGCCACAGCCTCACGAATCTCAAACTTTGCTGCAGGGTGGAGCACCTCGCTGTCGTGGGTGTGTGGGGAAAGGTGTCCTGGCAGTGCCCAGCACCCGCAGGAGGTCTCAGAGATGGGCACACCGGCACAGACCAGCCCAGGCTGGCACGGCAGGGTGCTCCTGGCAGCAGAGCAGCCCAGGGACACGCTGCCATGGCAGGGCGCAGCAGATTGGTACCAACCCAGGCATCCCTGTGCACCCTTTCCAGAGCTGCCTTGCTCTTGATTTCAGTTTTCTATTGTTGTCCTAGAGCTGTTTTCCTCCTCCTCCCCCCAGCAGGATGAAGAAGCCTCCAGCTGGCCTAGGAGGCTTATCAGCTCTGTCTGGCTGGGTGTTAACAGTTTATTTGCATAAGTACCTGTCCCCGTCATATGCGCTCGCCTTTGTGACTCACTGTAGCTGTTTATTTTTCGTCCCGCAGCCAGGCTTGCGGCTGCTGCTCCCTGAGGTATGCCAGGGCAGATGCCAGCACCCCAGGGCACTGCAGGATGCCTGGCACGCTCGGGGCAGGAGCTCACCCTTCTCATCCTTCCTGGCTCACCCGCTCCTCCTGCCCCGCGGGACCAGCTCGGAAATTAAATGTGTAACTGCTCGGGTCCTGATTTCTCCTGGCTGTCAAGATAAAATTAAACGGAACCCCCCCATTTCACAGCTCAGCAGCTGTCCCTGGATGGGGAGAGCAAGGCTTCACCACAGTCCCAGCTCCCGTGGCAGGAAGGGTGATGATCACATCTGGGTCCTGGCTGGTGATGGCAGCTGTCCCCTCCCTGCTGGCAGCACCCACAGAGTCACAGAATGCCCTGGGTGGGGAGGCACCCGCACAGATCACCGAGTCCAGCTCCTGGCCTGCACAGGACAACCCCAGAAATCCCACCACGTGCCTGAGGGTGCCGTCCTAAGGGAATTTGGACATCGTCCAAATGCTCCTGGAGCTCTGTCAGGCTGGGTGCTGTGACCACTCCCCGGGGAGCCTGTTCCTGCGTGCCACCACCCCCTGGGTGAAGAATCTTTTCCTGAGATCTTTATTTTAAGGAGCTGAGACCATTAAGGCGTTTTCTGAGCTCAGGTCTCAGCTCCAAAGGCAGAGGCAGTGTAACCTGCCAGACAAACTCCCTGGGCTGGGCACTGTGGAGCTCTGCTCCAAGTGTGACCACAGTGTCACCTCCTCAGCTGGGACCCAAGCCATCTTGTTTCTGCTCATTAGCTCTGAAAGGCTTCTCCATCCATAATGAGAAAGTCATTACTGTTAAACTTCCACTGCCAGGTAGGATTGATCTGAAGATTATAACCACTATAAAGGGGGGATGCACTGAATGTACAGTGTGTGAAAGTCCTGGCATGCAGGAACTGTTGCTTCAGTGGTTGCCTGTCATCTGTGGAGCTCAGCAAAGCTCATCCATGGAGCTCAGACAGATGTGGGGCTGCTCAGCAGCCTGGAAGGGCTAGTGAAGAGCAGCTACTTTCAAAGGGAAAAGGTAAATTCAAATCGGTAGCATCCTCTGCAGAAGGAGATGATAGAATTGGTGATCTAACATGTCTCCATGCTCTTGTTGCTGTGATATTTTACTAATACAGTGCATAGCCTCGAGGTCCTCAGTGCTCACAGATGGGGAATGCTCAGTGTGGGACCCCCTCTCCAAGGAGCCATCACGACTGATTTATCTTCTCCTGAATGTGGCCCAGAAACCTGGGTGCTGTGATGTTCTGCTGCTGTGTTCTGCTTCCCCTCCATGGCTGATGTGTCAGTGAATCAGCTGTCCATCCATCCAGCCACTTCTTGTACGCAAAAATGGTTTTATTCATATATCATTTGTCATATAAAATGCTTTTGACGGTGTACCAGGTGAGCCATGCCAGGTGTGCATTGCTCCTCTGACTGGGAGATGGGATGGATGGATGGATGGATGGATGGATGGATGGATGGATGGATGGATGATGGATGGATGGATGGATGGATGGATGGATGGATGGATGGATGGATGGATGGATGGATGGATGGACTTGGTGAGAAGAACAAGGGATTTGGCTCAGCTGAGCCCTGATCCAGCCTCAGCTCTGACTGTGTGATGTTACAGGGCAGATCAAAGTGTGTGAGAAAGAAGTGAGCATGGAAAGGCAGAAAACCAGTAATTTGCTATGAGTATGATCATTGAAGAGGATCAGTGGATTTGGTTTGTCCAAAGAAAAATGCAGAGAGAGAAAACAGAGAGAAAAAGAAGCAACCAATACACCATGTAAACCATTCAAGAAGTGGTTGAAGGAGCAGAACCACAGAAAGATAAATTCATGAAGCCAGGAGAGTGCTGCAGGAATCTCATTATAAATATCATGTTAAGTTGTAGATGAAGAAATCCCCAACTTTCCATCTTTATCTCTTTTTCTTAGATGCATTAGCAGCTGACTTGTCCTTCTGGCTACTCTCAGGCCTTTCTGAGACCTTGTTTCCCATTCCATGTGCTGCCCTCATGCAGGCTGGGTTTGCTTGATGGGAACACTGATGGAGTGTCCATGTCAGACCCCTATGGTTAAAACAAACCCTGTAAGCAAACCTTCATAATTTTATTTATGACTTTTGGATGAGATGATGGTTTTCCACTTTGAAAAGAAAGCTCACTACTTCAACATTTATTTTCTATAAATGCCATGGCATTTATATTGCAACAGGAGACTATTCAGTGACATTATCTGATAAATATCGTGTTATACAGCTGCAATTTACAATGCATATATTTTTAACAGTGCTTCTAAGCTAAATTAAATGCTTCTAAAATATGGTACTTAAGGAAAACAAATGTCTGTTCTAGCAATTTTGTTTTTCAGGGTGCACTATTTTTTTAAAACCAGATACCATCTCCATCCTGTCAGGCAGTAAATTATGCACTTGCACTTTCATAAACTCTCCCCTTGGGAACTTAGTCAATGAAATGGAAATGTCTTTTTCACACCCTCCAACTCCAGAGAAATACAGGGAAATAGCCAACTTGGTTATAAACTGAATGTCTAGAGGGAATCCATATAAAATGTGGATTAATGCAGTCCTGATGCATGTATTGTTTAGCATATGTACCATTCACTCAAATGGTGCATTGAGTTGTGACTGGGATCATTAATATCTCCCTGTTTTTTTCTGAATTAGGAGAGTAATTGCATGTTCTGTGGGGGGACCTGCAGGTAGGAAGGCAGCACTGGCACTGGCTGTGACCCTCCCTCCCAAGGCAGGACACCTGCAGCAGGAGGAAAGCTCTGCTGGCCTGCTCAGGGAGCAAAGCACGAGGCATTTACACCTTGGCTCATCCTCCCTGTGATGTGGGGTGGGAATGGGATGGACAAGGGCTTCCAATGGCATGTCCTGCCTGTGGGATGGCCTTTCACCAGAGAGAGCAGAACTACTGAGGCTGCTGGATTTGATGTTCCTTGTAGGTCCCTTCCAATTGAATTATTCTAAATCTACTTCTATTTCCACCATCCATCACCCAGAAACACAGAGTTTTGCCTGTAGCAGTCAAATGTCTTCATATGAAGCCCTGTGTGGTCCAAGGAGTTGTGTTATCCCCTCAACACATGGCATGTGGAAAGTGGGAAAAGCCAGCAAAAAGGCGTCAAAGGAAAGGAAGGGAGCTGCAGGGGAGTCAGCTGAGATGCCCAAGGATCCCCCAGAAGCAGGAGGAGCTTCAGCAGCTCTCCTGTCCCAGGAAGGGCACTGAAGCTGCTCACCTGACTACTGATGCTCCTCATTTTCCCCAATCTGCCTTTAAGAGCCCTCTAAAAGCCCCAGCGCTTCCAGTCTGGGGAATGCATGAAATGTGAGATGTGTTAGATGCATTCAGCAATAGCAGCACACTGAGAGAAAACAGGAAAATCAACAGCAACAACAACAACAAAAAAGGAATCTTGAAATTTGGCAGAAAAAATGCAGTGCAAACCCCACAAGAACGTGAGTATCTTTGCACAAAGCCACTTATGGATGCATTCCTTAAAGGTAATCCCTTCAGACAGTGTGAGGCTGCCATTTCTTTGAAAGATATTAAAGCAGCTGTTGCTAGAACACAGAGAATTACTGAGCTATCTGTCAAGGGATGGACATTTGTAATGCTATATCTACTTTTTTTTTTAATTTACAGTTTATTTTGATACCATATTTCCAGCTACTGAAGGTAATTGAGACTGCAAACAAAATCTCACTATCCACTGATCTGCCAAATCAAATTTTTTTCTCCAGTAAGTATAGTGTTTCTCCTTACCTTCAGAGAGGAAAAGAATTATGCAGAATGAATAAGAAAGAAAAGGGATTAGTTTATATAATGGCCATAGCAGCCATCTCTCAGTTGATCTGTCATAGTTCATTCTCAAAGATGCAAATGATTATCATCATTTAGAACAGAGCTTGTTCATCTTCCTCCTGCTGCATCTGCTTACCACTCTCCAAATTAACACATATTTGAATAAAAACTAAATATCCTGACTATAGCTGGGCTATTGGATGACCCCAGCTGGGATATGGATGCAGAAATATTATTATCATCTCTGTGCTGCCCTCTTGGAATGACTGTGCACTGCCCTGGTCCTCTAAAGGAATTCAGGTAGCCATGAGGCTGTTTTGATGACTTCTGCCTACCAGAGGCCTCAAAAGAGGGGATCTAAGGCAGTAAATTAGTAGCTGTGTGTCTCCTGTGCTGTTTTCAAGTTGTGTGGTGTTCCTGAGGGATCTCTGGGAACTCTGGGAGCTCCCTGCTCCGTGATGGTCCCCAAACCCAGCACCAGGCTGGGTGGGTGTCACAGCAGGAATGGGCTAAGGGAGCTGAGCTGCCCTCGTGGCTTTTTCACAAGGTAATGTCAGAAAATAGAATAGTTCTAAAGATCTCCAAAACGACATTGGATTTTTGCTCTCTCTGGGGACTGCTTGCACTCCCATGGACCAGTCCCATCCATCTTGTTCTCCTGTACCATGGTAATCAAGTTTGATGCCAACATGGCAACTGGGCTTTCCTCCTTCTCCCTCTTGTCTGCACTGAGATCTTCACTGGTCTCAACTCTTACTGAGAGGTTTTTTAAAATCAAAGTGTTGAAGATTAATTATTACATATGCTTGTTCTCCTGAAGTTGCTTTAACACTTTTGTAGCTTTAAGATGGGCCAATTCACCCCTAAAATCCAGGTATTCACACCTAATCACTCCAGCAGATTCTCCTCCAAGGTGGGACAGCAGCCCTGAGGTACCAGCTCTGCAGCATTTTGGGGGACTCAGGATGGGATTCAACTGCAGAACTCATACAAAACTCACAGAGACTCTGTCCTTCACTTCAAAACATCTGTTAATTCTGCTTGCATGCTCATCATCGAAAGGCTGCCTATATTTTTCCTTTCAGGTTTGCGAAAATATGCACCGGTGAATGAAGATGAAAGAGAAATGTTACTGGTTTCTTCCCTGGAGATCATATTTCTTACTTGTTGCATAACTGCTTATTTTAGCATCAATCAGCCAAGCCTTTGTTGTGCAGACAATTCTGTCCTTTTAAAGGATTTGTGCAGTATTGTTTCTTCCAAAATGCTTTTTTTTTTGTTTTTATTATTTGATTTATTTCCTCTCTCAGCAAATGCCAACTGACAACACCCTGCAACACCCTGTCAGAGCTCTTCATGAGTGTTACATAAATGTCATACTATGTAAACTGAGTGTTGTATATAACATATACATGACCCTTCTGGAGAACCATCCATCAGGTGCTGTCTCTGTGTCTGTGTGTCACGTTTGTGCATGTGTACACAAGCTGTGCTTAAGTGTGCATATATGGTAGCCAAAAATCTATTAAGGGGAGTACTCAAAAAGCAGAAATGTCCAAACTCTTGTCAGTGCAACTTCATCTCACCCTTTTGTTGAAGCAGAACAAGGCTTTAATTGCATGTTCAGATACTCCTTTCCTTCTGCATCGCTGTGTATGCAGTGAGATGGTCAGCGAGGGGCTCAGCAATGCCCATTGTTCAGCACATGAGCCTAGGCAGAGCACATTATTCAGCACATTATTCACATGTCTGACCACTTTTGGATTTCATAGCAATAGAAAACACAGCTCCAATATTTCTCTGTGCGGTTTTCAAAGCAGAGCGAGGTGCTCATGTTCTGGATGGTAAAAATGCACTGAGGTTGCAACCAGGCATGCTGTGGACCTGCCATGCCATGCCATCACCTTCCTTAGAGGTGTACTCCAGACATCCTGGAGAAATGGCCCAGAGGGTGGTAAGGCTGTAGCATGTGCACAGGACCAGACCAGGGACCTGCAGGTTCCTCAAAAGACAGAATTATTAATTTCCTCATGGCTTTTTCTATAGCACTTTCCACTACACTGCCTCAGTGCTTCAGCACCTTCATTAATCCTCCCCAAACACTCACTCTGAAGATGGGTCAGAGTGACACATGGATGGATTAAGGTCAGTTTTGACTAATTCAGGGTACTCCATCTGAAAAGCATAACGTCTGCGTTTTCAGAGCATTTAACATGATACAGCACTTCATACGTGCAAGCACAGCACCCACTGCTTCCAGCTGCACAAAGATGGATGTCAGCAATTCAGGCTAAAGGTTTCCAGCCACGCACCCGCAGTGTGGCCAATGCAGCCATCAGCAGCCAAAAGTTTGGTTAATGACTTGTGGTGTTACATAGCCTGTGGCAAGGGCACAGAAAGAATCTGCTTCTTTGGGAGAGTTTCATCCTTTTGTCACAGTCTGGCTGTGTCTTGCAGCCCTTGAATCGCTCCTTGGGCAGTCTTTGGTTATACAGATAAGATGAGAATCTGGCCAAAATTTGTTTCCTTTGTGACTTAACAGAGCAGATCCGTGCGGCGCAGGTATCACAGAGAAATCAGATTGTGACAGTGTAACTAAGAACTGCATTAGAGTATGTGTGCACAAGAAAATCTCCAGAAATTGGCATGGAATGCCTCACCTTGGACACTTCTCATGTCCAAACCAGGTAGCACAGTGACCCTCACAATGTCCCTTAAGGCAGACTGTGCTGTAGATGAGGCGGGATCTGGAGGTGAAGTCCTGTCAGGGACCTACAGACAGGGGCTGTGCCCATGAATCCCATCGCTCTTGTAATGCAAGGAAACGCTTTTTAGTCAGCAGCTGATGTTTCTTGTTCCCTGGGGGCTGCTGAGAGGGCTCGGAGCACCTGAAGCAGCAGGTGCCCCAAGAGCAGCATTTTGAGAGATTTCAGCTGCCAGAGCTGGGCATGTTTATTGCTGTGTAGTGAACTGCTCTTCAAAACCCGGTAGTATGACTAATTTGGGTGGATTTATCTCAAAGACCATAATAGGTTGCTTTGTGCCAAATTTCAAGACCCTGTTTCCAGAGTTAGTCCTAGGAACCACAGCAAGCCCAAGAATGACCAAAGTGATGCTCTTCTACTCTGCTTTCCTCCTTGGAAGTGCCAAAGCACTTGGAACATTCAGAAAACATCCAGCACAGGCTGCCAAGGCAGAAAGTTACAGCCTAATTCATTCAAGTTTGGTAATTTATAAGAAGCCACAACAGGGATGTAAGTTGGGGAGCATCTGGCTATTGTAGCTCTGGCTCCTAATGGTTTATAATTGGTAATTCACAGTCTTAGGGCTGACTAGCTTAACGAGTCAAAAGAGATGATGGCAGATTGTCACTGAAAGAGAGTCTTTAACTTAAATTTTAATCTTCTGCAGCAGTGCTTTAAAACAGTGCAAGCCAACTTCTGTAGGGCCCCTGGGAGTTGGGGACGACGTATGCTGTACATCCAATTATTATTATTATTATTTTAATTTAAGAAGCCGTTTCCATCCCGAAAGCACTGCTGTCGTTGTTTTTAATCCTGCGGAAAACAGCTGGCAGCAGGCAGCCCTGAAGCACCCGGAGCCCAGAACCCTCGTGTCGGGAGCGCACAGCGGGGTTACCCCGCGGAGCGGAGCGGCAGCCGCGCCCGCACCTCTCCGCGGAAACTCGGCCAAGTTTTTTTGGGGAACACACACAGGCACACGCCCGCACGGGCCGGGGGGGCTCTTCTCTCGCAGCCGCATCCCCAGTCCCGCCGTTCCTCGCCCCTCCGGAGCGGCCGCGGTGCCGGCGCGGAGGCTCCGCGTCCCCCCCCACCCCCNCCGCGCCCCCCCCCCCCCCCCCGGCGGTTCCCACGCCCCGCGGCCGCGGAACTTTGCTACGCGGGTGCGGGAGGGAGGGAGCAGCTCCGCACCGCGGCCCCCGCCCGCCCCGCGATGGGCAAGAGCCGTCTTTTTGACGCAGGAGAAATGGCAAATTTTAAGTACGTCATTAATATGGCGCCAAAAGCCTTTTT
>VWZP01005861.1:195318-297580 GCA_013396995.1 Dicaeum eximium | reverse complement strand
AGCGCCCCCTGCTTTTGCTGTATATATGTCTTTTTTTTTTTTTTGAATTATTTTTTCCCCTCCCTCCCCCGGCTGCCGGGCGGGGGATGTGCAGCATTCCCGGGGCGGATGGCGCACGGTGGTCACTCTCCTTTGCAAGTGCGGGAGGGAGGCGGCGGGGACGTAAACAAGAACTTTTCAAGGCTCGGTTCGCCGCTTCGCCCCTTTATTCCCCGAATTAATNGCTCCCCCCGCGGCATCGGAAACATCCCGCGTCCCCCCGGGCCGGCCCTCCCCTCCTCCTCTCCCCGGCCACCTGCCCCCTGCCCAGGCTCCCTCCTGCATCCTTCGGGGAAGCCGGCGGCTCCCGGCCCTTCCCCTTCCCCACCTGCCGAGCCGCTTCCAGGCGGGATGCGGGGCTGGGAGCGCCCCCCGCCCGCCCCGCGCCCCTTCAGGGGTGGGAGCAGCGAGCTGGAAGTTGGGAAGCGCTGCTGCAAAGGCGGGAGGCTGCTCAATTGTCAACCTCGATCGCAATTAGGGGAAAATAAAATGCTTTCTCGCCGTACTTAAACATTTTGAGCGCTTTTTGAGTGGGAAGAGAAGGATGGTATGGCATTCACAGGGAAAATTCTCAGTGCATTTCTGAGCCCCACGGTGATAATTGTTTTGGAGGGCTTGAGCCAGGACCCTCCGACCGCTTGGAAATTTCTAAGAGGAGGTTTTGCTTTGGGGAAAAAAAACCCAATTATCTGATCTCATCCTTCTCCCCAGGGGTAAGCAGCCCAGCTTTTAGGAATGGTGCTTGACCTTTAAGCATTTATTGGCTACTGGGGTTAAAATAAGCTTGAGATAGGAGTAAAAATAGCTTGCAGAAAGGTTAAATCGAAGGTTAAATTTGTTTTTCTTAAGAAAATTGAGGCTGATGTTCAAAAATGCAGGCTTGGAGCAAAGGATGGAGGGTGCACGTTAGGGGCTCTGTAGGCAAGGAGATGCAAGTCCTTTGAAGTCTTGATGGCTGCTGATAGTGTTCGGCACCCAAGTTCTGAAAGTTCCTGGGTGAGTGGTCCTTCAGACCAGGTCTGGTCTTTACCTTTCTGTGGGTTTTCATCTTTCACAAAGATGGGAGTGTCTGTAGCTCCTGTTGATTTCCTCTGAGTTTTTAATATTCGAGACCTGCAGGATGAGGCAGCTGGCTGTGGGCATGGAGCTGTGCCTGGTGTCCCTTCTCACGCCCTGTGTCTCTGCCTGCACCTTCCTCCACGAAGGCAGGGGTGGCCCCGGTGCCCTCAGTAACCCTTCTGATTACCTGTGCTCTGTCTGGGCTTGCTAAAGAAAAAATAGATAATTATAAGGTAACGAGTCAGAAGAGGCAAGTAAAGTTATAAATGTGAGTAGGAAAGAAAAAAGCCCCTTGTAGGTGTGGAGAAAGGCAAAGCACAGGAAGTAAACGAGAGCTTGTTTTGTTTTAAATTGAAATGAGATTAAATTTTGCCCTGGGGAGCCAAGACAGCGGAGTTGGAATGGAGGAGAGGAGGGATGGCTTGCTCCTCACCTGGGCACCTGAGCTTTTGCTGGAAAGCTGGGGCTGGCAGCAGCCTGTAGAGGAGGTGAGGGACAGACGAGCCCTGGCAGGCAGGGGCAGGCTCCTGCTGCCCGGAAAATGGTTGTTCTAGGTACCAGGATCCTGCCCTTCAGCATTTACACTTTGCAGGGCTACCGGGGAGGTTCGGAAAAGCCTCCTGCTAGATGTAGGGGCTGAGCACCGCGATTTGCTGCAGGTCTTGTTGGCCCCAGTGCTGTGCATCCTTTGGTCCAAAAGTTTGTCCTTCTGTTACTATGAAATTGGGGCTGTGCCAGTTTGGGGGATGCTGCTGCTCTCTCAGAGCCTCCTGTAGCAGCACTTGGCTCCAGAATTTGTTCATGGGAAAAGGCAAAGGGACGAGGACAGCCCTCCCACGGCGTAGTGACTGGGATGTTCCAGCCCTCCACCCTTTTTATTACACTTTCTAACAACTGGCTGGCGTTCCTAGACAGAGGGAAAAGCTCGTTGAAGGCAGAGGGGGTGCGTGGGGAGCAGCCCCAGGGCTCGGTGCCAGGGGCGGGCACAGCTCTGGCTCCGGGACGGGGTCCCCGGCGCGGGGTCGGTGGCCGGAGCCGTGTGCGTGCCGCTGGGGGCACTATGTTCTGTTTGTGTTCCTATTTCTGGGCTGGGAGAGCAAACAGGGAAGTGGTTTTTCTGCAGTCTCATTGCAGCTCACAAACAGAGCACATCATTCAGCCGGTGTTGCTCACTCACAGCGTCAGAGGTGACGGCGCGGGGACCGAGCGCGGCGCATCCCTCAACCTGCGGGGAGGCTGGGAGGAGGTGATGACCAAATACTNTTTTTTTTTCTGCAACTTATGCAGGTTTCTGTGCCTGTTCCCTGTGGAAGTGGGGAGCACAGGCATGTATGAATTTCTTTATTTGCTTGCCACAATTCAGAATGGTTCGTTCTTGGAAACAGTGGAAACAGCCTCTGCACGGGGTGCTGGGATGCCACTAAAAATCTCCAAATCGCACGTGGACTTGATGTGCAGAAGAGTTTGCAGGGAGCTGAGAAACATCAGGGGGTTCTCCAGAGCACAGGGCTGTTGGAGGGGTCTGCAGGGAAAGATTTCTGTGCTAGCTGAAGGCTGGGTGAGGCATTTCGGTTTAGTGTGGATGGGAGCGGGTGCCTGTCCCTGGCACTGTGCCCAGCTGAGCTCAGGATCTGGGTACAGGCATCTCTCTGTGCCAGGAGTAGTTGCCTTCACCTCTCCCGGGTTGCATGGGCTGGGCAAAATTGCATTCCCAAGAGCTCCTCTCCAACCTTCCCCTGCTGTGAGGCAGGACCAGCCAGCCCCAGGCCATCATCTCCATTTTAACACCAATCGTGGTGCTAATTTGTCCAAGGACATAGTGATTTACATTTGTTTAGGCTGATGAAGGGCCATCATCTTCCTTGGTTTAGCATTTATCTGCCTTTCTCAGCTTGAACAAAGGCAATGCTAAACATGTGTTGGTTTGCAAGCAGTTCAGTTTTTGGTTTCCAGGCATTAGCCAGGGCTATGCCTGTGGATTTGAGTTGCAGACACTTCAGGGGGATGTTCATTTGTTTATAAAAGAAACCCACATCTGTTTCTGTTTGAATTTTTTAAGCAAGCCTACATAGAAACCTTTCACTTGGTTTCTGGCTCTGTAAAAACTAGATTTTGGGCCAAGTTTGACCTAACAGTGACCTTTTCAAAGTATTACACATTTTTTTGGTATTTGTTTATGACTTTATTAATGATGCCATGTGGGGAATGGGTCAGTTAAAGGTGAAATTAACTTCTAATGTAAACAAAAGATTAATTTTGGAGCAGAGACGATATTTTGTGGGGACTTAAGTTGCTCAGTAGTTCACCAACTGAATTGCTCCTGGAGCTTTCGGGAGCTGGAGCTCCAGCCCTAGGAGGGATGTGGGCAGTGGGTCCTCCCCAGCCCCCACCCACCCCCCACGGGTGCCAAAAGGGTGTTAGGAGCTCAGCCACCATCAGACTTTATCACTCTGGGTTACAGATGGGGAAATGGCCCAATTACCCTTCTACAGTAAATTCCTCTCTTTAGTGCCATGCTGTTTACTACTGTTCACTGCTCAAGATGAGCCCCTCAGAAAACAGCATCTTCTTAGCACGGCCTGGAATGTAGCCATTGTCTGGAATGGGCTGGTTTTGGCCAAAACTTCTGCTCCCTTCAGGGACACAGCACTTTGTGTGCCATCCTCTGCCCAGCCTGTCAGTGCTGCTGTTCAGAGATGTCAAGCCAGAACTTCATTCAGAAATTTAATGCAGTTTGGTTCGGAGGATGCTGTCTTGCATCCTGCCAAACAGTGGCAAAATGATTTACTGAAGTACAGACACTATTTTTACCTGCAATGTGAACCACTTCTGTATGGGAATATCAATTCATCTTGTTACGTAGTGAGTGTGTTAATTCTGTAGGCAGCTGTAGGACAGAAGAAGGATGCAGGGACCAAGTTCACTTAGAGGGATGATCAGTGCATCTCTTCATACATATCAGCCAAAAACAGTGCCAGCCTCCTCCTACCTGTGCTGAGCATTGATTGCAAACCTTTTTCCCTGCCTTGGAAGGAGAGTGATGTCAGTGATGCTGTCTTGCATTAAAAGCAAAGATGGGAAACCTGGGAAATCTTACTGGCCATCAGTAGCATTCCTTTGCTTCAGCTCAGGTGGTTTTTTTCCTCCTCTTGGCTTTGGCTTATTTAATCTCTGTGATTAGGAACTCCAGAATCAATAAAAGCATTGCTCTGTCTTTGTGCTCCAAATGTCTGTTTGCCACTTCAGACCAGTAGGAACCAGTTTAAAAGGTTGAGGTAGGATTTTCACTAAAAGTAAGTAAGCTGCAGTTAGAGCTGTCTTCAGTTTAATTTCCCTCAAGCAAAATCTAATGGCTACTTGGAACAAGGCTGGTTTAATAACATCTGTTTCCCCTTGAATCACCAGGGGAAAGGTATTGATATTGCCATATTCTTAGGGAGTGTTTTAAGTCACATTTTGACAGGGCAATATCTTAGCACCACACTGATAATTAAAATGTTTAGGATATTTTGTAGTATTTTCCTTTATAATGCTGTGATAGCACATATATTGTAAAATACAGCTATTTCAATGTTTTTATATGCTTATATGTAACATTTCCTGATATCTGGGGGGAAATGTCACCCTCTAGCTTGCTATCCCAGTCTGTTACTGCTGCAACCAAACCACTAACGCAGTGTTTCATCATCATTCCCACTTACCACTTGTGGAAGCAATAGTGGGTATGACATATGAACACATTCAGATTCTTCAAAAGTATCTCAGAAAGTACTAGGAAGATTTCCATGAGGTTAAGATTGTTTTCTGAGGATGTATTTTGGCTTTCAGCCTGTTGGATAGTTGTCTGGTCCACGGGTAACCCCTTCCATCCAGAGCTGTGCAAGCCCTGTGTTGAGGGCCATGTTGATCAGCCACCAGCCATACTGGTAAAATTTGGATCTTTGAAAGTTAAAATACCTTTGTTATTTTTTCTTCCCTGAAGCACCTACTTTGAGTTCCAAGCACTTGGTTCCCAAGGGGCGAGTTCAGAGAACCTGCTGATTTCAAGCGCTCCTGTGGCTCGTTCAAACTCCCAAAGCCAATCAGCTGAGCCTGAAATGGGTCTCCTGGTCGGTGCAGTGGTACCTGCTGCTGTGATTTTGGCTCTGAGGGGATGGAGAAGTCACTTGCTCCCCCCTGGAGCTGTGGTGCCAGCGGTGCTGCCAGGGCAGGGCAGTGCACAGTGGTGGGAAGTGCTTCCTGTGTGACAGATACTCCAGAGTGTCAAAGAAGTAGATACCCTGACTGGGAAGATGAGTCAGAGGCTAAAACCCCAGGCTTGTGGGTTCTCTTCAGCGCTGGGATGCTGGTACTTCCCCCTGCAGACATACTGAGAGTGTGCAGTTTCCATTCTTCTGTCCTCACACTCCTTCACTTTGCAGCTCGCACAGGTGGTTCCCAGGGCATCTTTTTTCCATCCAACAGGACCACGGTCCTTGGTAGGGCATCCTCAGGTCCGTGTTGGAGCTTCCTTCCTTGACAGTGCCCTTGCAGAGGAAGAGACATTTGGATGCAAATCCTGCATAGACAAATTTCCATGCAAAGCTGAGTGATCCAAATGCACCCACTGTAACTACTGGTAGTGGGGGAAAGCTGCTGGAAAGGCAATTAAAGTTTTTTTAAAAATCAGTGAGAGTTGTTTTCTTCTGGTGTCCTTCAGCCTCTGGGTAGTTGTCTGTCCTGAGGGCAAGGACTGACTGGTGCTGGGGTAAGAGGGTGTGCAGATATTCAGATAGCAGTGCTTTGGTGCTGAGATGAGTTTTCTGGATGTGAAGTGTTACGTTCAATTTCTTTTGTTGCAGATGGAAGAAAAACGACGCAAGTACTCCATCAGCAGTGATAACTCGGACACCACTGACAGTAAGACCTTTAATTCAAAGCTTTGAACAAGATTCATCTCCAGCAGTCAAAATGCTTGAATAATTACTTTACAAAGAGTGAAGGAAACTGCATTTACTGGGAAGCTCTGCACAATGAATGGTCTGGAGGGCTGGATTTGTCAGAAATGCAGCAACAAGCTGATATCAATTTATTTAAACACTTGGCTGTGGCTCCTCCTGACTGATCAGAGTGTCTCCCTCGTGTGAGGAGTCTGGGCGAGGAGAGCTGCTGATTGCAGATCTGCTAACGAAGCAGCAGACACCCTCTGTAGATGAGTTGTCCTTTCCTGTGAGCTGCAGCCTGAGACTAGTTTGCTCTTGATTTGGGTTGTACCAGGGGAAAGGGAAGTTTTTACTGGAGTCAGAGTCAAAGTGGAGCCGCATTGTTCCCTTCTTGCAAACTGAAGAGTGATGTGAGAAGAGGGATGAGGCTCAAGCCAGCAAAACTTCCAAGCCCACTCTTGCTTTTCAACATCTACCTCATTTCATTCTCGTTCAGGAAGGCACAGAAGCATGTGTTCAACAATAAACATGTGCAAATGTGCTGAATTTTGGCTATAAATAGAGCACTCTCCCACTTATCCCAGGGTTTCACCCGCTGCAGACATACCGCAGTGCCTCCGTGTTCAGTACCCTCAAGGCACCAGCCTAATCCCTTGTCTGGGCTCTGGAGTTTCTTGCTAGTTGCTCTTGGTTTCTTAAAAATGTCACAGTAATTTCATCTGGGCCGTGCTGGGAATTTGCTCTCCACACTTTACAGGATCTGGCTGCTGGATATCCGAGAACGAAAGGGACTTTACTAAAGACACTAAACTTCTGGGCTCTTTCCTAACAGGATGATGGAGAGATTACAGGGGGTTATGGAAAGGCTGATCTTGCTGGGTTTGGCTGCTGTTCCCACAGCTTTAGCCAAAAAAATTGTCAGTGTGAGGGAGTTTGCACCACAACTGCCAAGGGGAACCTGCTGTTGGGTTGCCAGCGGGGACCCCCATCCTGCAGGAGCCTGGGGGCTGAGCTGTGCCTGCAGAAAGTGTTTCAGGCTCTGTCAACGCCGCTCACTTCTCATAAAATGAAACATCTCTATCTCAGAAAGGGGTTTGTTTTGGAAGCCATGCTCCAAACTTCCCGTCTCCTAATCCCCAGATGCTCAAAGGCTTATGGAGCTGAGCTGTGTTCGCTGGCTTCACTGCCTTTGGGGGTAAGGCATCTTTAATCATGGTATTAAACAACATGGCCTTATCTCTGTGGGGCTTGGATATTTATGCTGCAGGTGATATCTAAGCTTTTGACAAATGCTCTCCTGCAGGATAGTTGTACACAGAGTGGTGACCTTCTTTTTCATGTCTCTGCCAGGAAGGGGTAGTTGTGGTGTGTTATCCAAGCCTGTGTAGCTGTGGCATCACACTGTAGCTTGAGAAGAGGGGGCAAGGTGGAAATGAGTGGCTGATCTCTCCATGAAAGCTGTGGAGCAGCTGAGTAAAGCAGCGTGTCCATGGGGCTGCAGCACAGGGCTCTCTGCTCTGGGCTCTGTCTACACAGTCCTGGTATGCTCTGAAATGTTATAAAGAATTTCATTTATATGGAACCCTCTTTAATAACATCTGGCCTAACACTTCAAAAAACAAGCTGTCTTTTGGGAACAGGTGATGCTCCCACATTTAGCCTTCATTTTGTGAAGTACAAGAAAGTGCACTGCAGGTAAAGAATACAGGTTGAGCTGGTGCCTCTTCCCCTGCCAGGAGAAATAGGCATGTGAGATCTACCTGGGCTCAGCTGCCTGAGCTGGTGGAAGAACAGTTTCCCACTGCAGTGGTAGCAGCCTGATCCCTGGGTCAGCTCAGCTCCTGGCCAGAGCCCTTCCCGAGATCCACACGTACACGGCTCCATGGTGTTTGGGTGTTGCTCATGTGCACAGTGTTATTTCCTCCTATTTAACCCTCCAAGGATAAAATCAGTCTTAAATAGGCCTATTGATAGTTATTTTGTTGCAACCTCACAGAAACATTTTTATATACTAGAATATGGAGGGGTCCTCCTATACAGAAGACTGAACTGTCATCATTATTATACAGAAATTCCAATAATCAGTTTGTTATTTATTATTAACAAATACAGTCTTACATTTAAGTGATGACATAAATGGGTTGGAAATAAAGATCAGCAGTGTAGTGGTTCCGGTGCTTTTCAGGCTTTAGCTACTCTTCCCTTTTGGGGGTGGCAGCAGTGGTGATGATACTGCACAAAAAAAGTCATGTCAAGGTGTTATTCCATCTTAGTGCTGACCCAAAGTGTTGGTTGAGGCTGAAGCAGTGGGGCTGGTGACAAAGGTAAGGAAAAGCTTTGACTCTGCCAGGTAACCTGTCTCTGTTTCCTTGTTGCAGGTCACACCACATCCACCTCCAGATGCTCCAAAATTCCGAATACCAAATCCCCTTGGTCACGGCAGAAGGAGAAGAAGCCCTCTGAGGTACGTGGGCTTTTAGGCTTTTCCCAAAGGAGAGTTTTCCCATGGGACTGTATTTGCCCAGATGTGGCAACCAGCATGTCCATGGCTGTCTGTGGGCAGTGGGTGCCAGGACAAGATATCCCTGAGAGCCCAGAGCCCCTGTTGCAGAGCCACAACTCCCAGCAGCAGTGTCAACCCCAGCTCCCCTGGGGAGGGAGCTGATGGGGATACACAATGAGCAGCTCTGCTGAAAGCGGGGGGTCCTTGTGCCCACTCCATCCCAACTGAGGTAGTAAAGAGAAGTTAAGTTTGGGGGGACTGGAAGGTCCTACAGTATTGGGGTGTCTGCACACCAAGGTTCCCAGGTTTGGGTGCCCTTCTGTTAATGGCACAGGTCACAGCACTGATGGCAGGGGAGGGGATGTGGAGAGCTGTGAAATGAGAGACAGCACAGCTGAGTTGCAGATTGTGGTGTGTTGCTTTCCCCCTGTCACGGGGCTCAAGGACATTAAGCTGAGCCCATCAGTGTCTGACCTTGCTGCAGGCTTTCCTCTGCTGGTAGGGCAGTGCTGCCCATCCTGGGGACACTGCCACGTTCACCTGCTGCCTCTGTAGTGCAGGGTGTGGGCCTTGGGTGGGAGGAGCTGCTTGTCTCCAGGACTGTGGGAGGGCTTGTGCTCTGTCCTGTTTTCCTTTTGTGCCTCGGATACATTTCCACGAGCCATGGAAACTATACCAGGCACGGGCTGCTGTTGTAGCAACCACAGTGTTTGGCAGTGGTCATCTTCATTTCAGCAGCAGCGTGAGCAAAGCCAGAGGGACATTCATTCAAGGGAATGTTCTCACATTCCCTTCCCTCTGCACTGGGGTCTGGAGTCAAACTGTGCTAAGTTTAGAAGCAGATGAAGCTGGCATGGCTCATGTGAACTCCCCGAGTCCTCCCCATTTCACCTCTCCTGATGCTGTGGCCTGGTGAGCACAAACCTCTGTAACATCCTCCTTTTGCATCAAGCTGAGTAGAGATTTTGAGGTTTTCCTGTGGTCACTGCCTGAATTACAGCTGCACTTGGTTCTTACTGCTCTGACAGGTTTACATTGATATATCTGTGTTGGCAAAGGACACAGACTGAAAGAGTCTAAGGTACTTGTGCCTTGGGTAAAGAGAGGGACTGGAAAGCTGTTACTGCCAGCTGAGTTAGTTAGAAATACTCCAGAGAGCAAGAACCAGGGTGCAGATGTCACTGACTGCTAACAAGGCTGTTGGAAAATTGGATATTAGCACTGGTAATGTTGGGTTTTGGTTATAGATGTGTCTCTTGGTGGGGGGGATTTCTGTGACGTGAATTCTCTTTTGGAAAGTGAAGCATTTTGGGCATCTCCTCCTGTGGCACCATTACCCCTCTCTGAAATAATGCCCATCCCTGTGCCTGATGTGTGCATAAAGGCCTTGGTGAGCCCTTAGGTGCTGTGAGGAGTCCCTGCCACAGAGATGCCTCCTGTTAGATGTGAGAGCATGTGACTTGTGTCACAACAGTGTCACAGGTGCCACCCTGCTGCTGCCCAGTAAAATCCTTCTGCAAGAGTTGGGACATCTTTCTGCCTCTCTGGTGCAGACACATTTTTGTCTTTAATATGAGTTAGTTTAATCAGCCATCTACGATTTTACCTGGCTGCTACTGGATGTAAGTCCAAGATTCCAAGTGAAAATGCTTCTGGACTTGATGAAGTATGGTAACACCTGGATCCAAGCTGCTGCTCTACAACAGCTGGAGTGAAAACTAGATCTTAGTCTGTGGCACCTGGGGAGACATCAGATGCCTGCAGAGGGCTCATCCCTCTGCTTACTGCTCCATTGTCCCCTGAGGAGTGTTCTCAGTGAAATGTAGCTGTGGAACAAATAGAGTGGAGCAAAAGCTGAACTGTGCCCAGCTTAGCAACAGTTGGGACAGAAAGTGAACCTCAGTGGCTTATCTGAACTGAAACTCCAGGGGAATTTGGGGAGGCAATGTGTGATTACTCAGGCTGGAGTTTGGCCAGGGTGCTCAAGCTGACAAACCATCTTTTACAAAAGCATGGTGGGCACACAAGCAGATGGAGCAGCCCAGATCTCAGCTGTGCTCCCCTCACTGTGCATTGCCCCTGCACTTGCTGGTGTCTGGGTCTGCTGGAAATCAGCACCAGCTGGAACTCAGGGTCAGGAGATTGTCAGAGGATGGATAGAGTATCACCCCAAGACCTGCAGCAGTGCAGGGAGATGGTTTGGAGATGACTCCAGTGTGAATTTCCTCTCCAGCAGCATTTTCTAAACCTTTCCATGAGTGACCCAACTTCTGCTCTTCCTGTGAAGCACCCATGAGTGTCTGGTCCAAGCACTGGGGTTTGGCACATCCTCCCAGGATCACTGGGGGATTTCAGGCATAGGCTGTGACAGGCATCATGTCCTGTTGGTGGGAAATGTAAAACACAAACTGCACCACTATCAAACTGCTTCACATGAAATAGTGAATCACCTTTTCTTTCGTCCATCCTGCTGAGGATGGAAACCACCAGAGACTAATAGTGAGAGCAGGATGAATGTATTAGTAGATGCCCCCATTTTGGGTCTGGACACATCTTTTCAAACAATAACTCAGACTCCAGGTTTACAAATGGCTTGTAGGTTTATCAAGAGCTGCAGTGGGTGCAGGTATGTCCTGAGGGACAGCCATGCTGGAGGATGGGCTGGGGAGACAGGGTTCATGTGTGTGTGGACCCACCAACCTGTCCTGCCCTTCTCCAAGTCATTTCCCTGTTTCTCTGGGAGCTGCTGTCCCAGGGAAACTCTCCTTCCTCCTGACAGCCCGGGCAGGAGATAAAAAAACCGAAAGCATTAGTGTTACATAGTTATTAGTCGGGTCAGGGGGTGATGTTTATTATGAAAGACTCTGTGAGAAGGGATTAACTATACACATTAAAAACCATCCGACACAAGGCATCTGGAAAAACAAGCTTCTTAACATGGAAAAGTACTGAGCTGTTTGTAAACATCCGCAGAGGGGCCATTGCCAGAGAGGGTGATTATATTTATCTGTGCCTGTCACGGGGCTCTGCCCGGGCTCTCTCCTGACTGTCCCAGGCACCAGGCCTCTGTCTTGGCTCTGTCCCTCGCAGAGGTGACACTTGTCCTCCCCTGCCCCTTGCCTGGCCAGCAGAGCCCTGGGGCTAAAGCCTGATGCTGCCGGTGCCCTGGGCATGGCTCTGCTGCCCTGCTGTGCCTGAAGGCAGAGGGTGAACGTGGGCAGCTGCCAGCAGCTTCTTGCATCTGATAGCAGCACCAATCTGGTGATTTTAATTAATCTCATTAGCGCTCGTTTGTCTCTTAACTTGTCTGCAAATGGAGCGTGGTGGCTGGTACCCACCTCCCCGGGTCCCTGCAAGGAGCTGCTGGTCACCTCCCCACCCTGGGAGCTGGAAGGAGGGAATGCTCACTCAGGTTATCCCTGCCGTGGATCTGAGTCTGCAGCAGGGAATAACACATGCCTGGAGCACGGATTTCTGCTTCTGGTAGCAGCACATCAGTGCAATCCTGCCCCCGGCTGTAGAGCTGCTGGGGATGTGAGCACAGCCTCGCTGGTTTGACTGCACTCATCCTGTTCCTGACAGGGAACAGTTGTCAGTGTCTGAGGAGAGGATCTGAGAACAAGGCAAGTGTGTAATGGTAGTCGCTGGTTCTCTCTGCCAGCTCCCAGCCATCAGCGGCCCAGGGACTCCCTGGATGCTGCCTGAGTCACTGCTGTGTTAGTCATTACCTCCAGAGCTGTTTGAGATCCACAATGCTCACCTGCACTGCTGGAATTCATTCTGGAGGGACAAAAGGCAGCTTTTGTTGTGCAGAACACCTGCCTGCCAGCCCTGCAGCTGTCCTTTCTCAGCTGGGCCCTGCAGGTGCTGCTCATCCCACCGGACATCCTCCTTGTCCTCCTCCCTCACTTTGGGAGGCAAGGGGACTGCAGCTGCAGGCAGGGCTCAGGATGAAGGGGAAACCACAAATTTATACAATTTACATAATTTTCTGCTTGCCTTGTTTAGATATTACTTCCGTGTTTTGAAAGGCACCTTTTTATATCTCTTTACAAGGATTTAACTCTTTTCCCTTCTAAAGCATAATTCTTACTGCACTGGATGATGGTTTTTTCCTCCTGCATTAGGTATATAACGACCCAGTGCCATGTGAATTTAGTTCCTGTACTCTCCTATGCTTGGAGAAGAGCTTTAGTGGATGTGGCCAAGCAAGACTGGACATGCTTTTATGGGGCTGGATGGGGAGAAAATCCCTCTCTGTTGAAAGGTTTGACTGCAGTTTGGCTTTGTCAGTTTTCCCTTGCCAGCATGGGGATAACAGATTAAAACCATTGTCTTCTGAATGCTGAGAAGGGCCGGACAAAAATGCTTCTTGTTCCTATTTTGAGTTCTTTTGTTCACTGAATCTTTAACATCCAGCATTTCAAGAGGAAACAAGACTAGATGAAGAGATAGGAGGCTGGCTCCCCAAATGGACATGGGAGCTCAGGATTTCTTCCCCCACAGGCAGATAATATCTGGTTGCACACACACTCCTGGCATTGCCACATTTCAAAACCTTGCTACCGAGTATCAACTCTCTTCTAATTTTGGAAAGGGTTGGAAAAATGTGATAGAACAGCAGGGATGTAGGACTGGGAGGTCCAGAGGGGAGTAGGGTGGGGCAGCCAGGGCTGCACTGACAGAGGTGCCATCTCGAGCTGATATCAAGACAGTTTGTACAACCAAAACCTATTCTCAGGGCTCCCATTGTTCCTGTTGTTTTCTCTTTCTCTAAAAATCCTTGTGACTCATGAGCTATAACAAACAATTTTATGCTTGAGAGAGTGAAGGGCTAAGAGAGCTGGCTGGAAATGAGGGAGTCCTGCGAATGAAGCAGCTGGAGACTTCCCTGGTCCCAGTGTGGATGGAGGAAGGTGGTTGTGGCTGGGGGTATGCAGGAGTCAGCTGCCAGGACTGCAGTGAGAGAGGGAAAAAAGAGAGTTGAGCCAAAACCTGAAGAAAACCTGTTCTCTCAATGTCAGGAAGCAGTCCCACACCCTGCCTGCAGTGACCTGCTGCTGGCCCTGCTTGGGAGCCAGGCTTGGAGCACCCACCCCCCTGCTTGCTGTGGAAGGGTCATCACTGTGAGATCCCTCTGCTGCAGTGGGTGTGAAGGGCATCACTGTGAGATACCACTGGCTGCTGTGGGTGTGAGGGCATCAGGGAGGATTGCAGTTCTGCTGGGTGATGGAGGGAGTGAATTCAAAGGTGAGATCTCAGATGCAGGCTGTGACCATCCCTTCTCACCTTTCCTGCCCACCCTCACCCTAGTGAGTGCTGTGTTTTCTGCACACTCTTCTCTTACATTGTGTACCACTGCTTTGCAGCGTGGAGTGCTTTGGAAAAAATTCTTTTCACTAAAACTTTTCAGGGACAGAGATGTTCCTGTGTATTAAAAAAACGGCATCCCATCCTGGGACTTGAATGAGGAGGGGCTGAGCTTATTCCTCTGCCCCCAAGAGCAAGGTCTGAAAGCTCCAAAGTCAGCTGGGTGCGGACGCGGAGGAAAACGTGTAACGCAATTCCCGCCAGCTCAGGAAGCCTGGTGAGCAGGGACCCGGCCTGCTGGAGCCCATCTGTGGTGGGCTGAGCTGCCTCTCCCTCTGGAGCTGTTTTCCCCCGAGCTGGCTTGCAGCAGGCGCCTGGAGCCGAGCGGCCGTGCCGGGGCTGCCGAGGCCGTGCCGGATCCGGCACAGCGCTCCCTGCGCTGGGGCTGCTTTAGGAGCTAATTAAACCCAGCGCTACACGAGTGTTGCTTTTCATTTCGATTTAAAGCCCAAAACAGATCCGGCTCTTTGGCTCTCACCCAGCAGCTGGTTTGGTACAAGTGGAGAGTCGTTACCGCGGGATCAGAGTTTGGTGTTTTCGGGTGGATTATCTGGGGCAAAGGGGATATTTGGCAGGCTCAGACCTACAGTACAGTCACTGGAAAAGCTGAGCCCTTGAACTGAATGACAAGGAGATTGCTGGCCACTTGATTAAGAGGGGTTTGTGAGTGAATCACAGAGCCCAGAAATTGATGTGAGAATTGCATGGAAAGGTGGTGGAGAGGCTCTCAGAGGGGCTGGATGGGGATGGGGCAGAGACGGAGAAGGAGGAGAATGCTGGAAAGCAGCACAGCCTGGGAGTCCTTAGCTAAGGGAGGGATGGGGAGCAGCATTTCTGATGCCTTGTGGCATGTCCATCACCCTTCCTGTTGTGGTGAGGCACTGTGTGCCTTGGCTTCTCCCAGGGGTACGTGTTTTTCTCTGAGGTTGTCCAGCTGTTGGACAAATTGATGCTGGTCCATGGAGAGCTCCCAGAGATGCCTCACAGGTGTCATAGGGAGAGGTTGCAGAGCTGTGTCTAGTGGGAGAAGCAGCAGATCCTTGCCAAGGTGGAGCAGCTGATGTACAAGGTGCCAGGGGCTCGAGGAGGAGCCAAATCCAACCCCTGCCTTGCAGGTTTCTGCCATACCTGCAGGAGCATCCTTCCAATTCCAGGCTGGACCCAAGTGACATATTGGGATGTGAACATCAGAGGATGTTACGTTTAATTAGCTCAGGTTTTTTTCTTTATTTTTGAGAGGTAACAGCAATACCGCTTTTGCTTCAAAATAGCAAATTACAGAAATAATGAAAGCGCTGATGTGTTGTTGGGGAGCACCATGGCTGTGGTGTCCCAGTGATTTTCATGTTGCTGGCCTGCCAGGACTGGCTCTACTGGTGAGTCAGTCCAACACCACAAACTGGTGGGCTGCAAGGATGGGGAGGTACCAGGGGATGGGCAGTCCAGGTTTGCCTGGCCTGTGAGATACTAGGGAGATTAAGGTTTTCTCCACGTTCCTTTCTTTGCCTGGAGTCTGAGGCTGCACAGCGACACCAACCTGGTGTGGACTCCATGTCCATTTCTTTTGGAAATATGAAGGAAAAAATATCTTGGGATTTTGAAATTTCATGTTCTTTTTCCCCATCTTTAAAGCTGACAGTAACAATGGGAGAGGCTGGCCCTGGGCACTGGTGTGATGCATCTCTGAGCATCACTAAACCTCCATGAGGTTCCTGAGCAAGCAGAGATAATAAAGGAAAGCCTTGGTTTGGCCTTTCCCATTGCTGGCAGATCGATAGACAATAACTCAGATCCCATTCAGGGCTGGAAGGGAGGGACAGAGCCTGGCCAGGGCTGTGGGGGTGGCAGGGGAGCGGGTGCAGGGCAGCAGACAATCTGTGAGCTCCCACGGCCAGGGAGAAACAGTAAACACTCCTATTGAGGGAAAATTGCTTGTTTTCTGGTACCCAACTTTCTCTTCATCGCCAGGTCCTCGGTTCATCAGTGCCCAATTTATCCTTTATTTGGTTTTCATAAATAATTCAGAAGAGTTTGAGTAGAATAATTGAGTCTTTTCCCAACCCTAATCCCAGACAATTCAAAACAAAAAGACATTTAGATTACAATTTGAGCGTATTAGCTGTTGGGAGATTTCCAGACAACCGATCTGCTTTCCTTTACAATTTCTGTGCTGTTCTATCATTTCTAAAGTGTTCTGCTTTGATAGTTAATAATTTGAGCATATCCAGTTCTCCATGAAAAGACAGAGGCGTCGCTGTGATAAAGCGCGGGCGCGCGCGCTGCCGTCGGATGGGTGAGCTTATCTGTTTTCCAAGAAGGACTAAATAAATGAAGTGGTGAGATTGCAAATCCAGCCTGCGATGTGCCTTATCTTCAGGGAAATAGATACAATCGTGCTTATTTGGCTTAAAATTAAAACTGAGCTTCTATTCTGATGCGAGCTGAAAAGCCAGAAGGGATGAATTTGGGGAAGACTTAATGCAGGAAAACACGAGCTTGGGATCTGCACCATGCAGAGGGGAGAAATTACACCGAGGGCTTGTCCCATTGCTCTGCAGGCTCCTCTGTCTCCCTCTTCCTCAGCAGGAGGAGGGTGATGGGCCAGGATTTTGACACTGTTCCATGGGTGCCCAGCCCTGGTGTCACCCAAAGAGACAGGGCTTGTCACCTCACTGCTGAAAATGGGAATCCTTGCTTGGCGTGAGGCTCTGGGAAGGCCACAGCTGCTGTGGGTGCCTGGGGAGCCTCAGGGCAGGGCAGTGATATGGTTGGACCCTCCCAGTGGTTGGTTGTCCTGGAAAGGGCAGTCCCATGTTCTGCACTGCTCTGGAGCTGGCTGCTGGGTGTGTGCACTGAGGTGGGAGCAGGAGCATGCTGCCATCCTGCCCTGCACTGCCCTGTGCTGCTTCCTGGTGGAACTGGGTGTATTTACCTGCATGAAAGAAGCATGCAGTGCTCCATCAAAGGAAGGGTGCTCAGGAGGCAACTGAGCTGGCATTGAGGGAGGAGGGCACTCCCATGTCAGCAGGATCCAGTCCAGGTTGTTCAGAAAAGCTTTTGGGTGCCCTGCACCTTTGGAAACCATTCCTGCTTGCCTTTGCCCACAAATCCCTAGGGCATGTGTCTTGAAAACAGTATTTTCTATAATAGTATTGTGCTGTTGCCAGGGGAAGGTTAGACTGAATATTAGGAAAAAGTTTTTTGCTGAAAGGGTGGTTAAGCACTGCCACAGGCTGCCCAGGGCAGTGGTGGAATTTAATTCCCTGGAGGGAATTAAAAAGCCATGTAGACGTGGCTCTTGGGGACATGGTTTAGTGCTGAGCTTGGCACTGCTGGGTTGGCAGTTGGACTTGATGATTTTTTAGGGCTTTTCCAGCTTTAATGATTCTGTGCTTCAGTGATTGTTTGGTGCTGGTGGCCAGAGCAGGGGGGTGGCACTGATCCCATGGTGGCCTCAGCCCCGTGTGGTTCGGGCACAGGGGAGCATCTCATTGACCCAAGGCAAGGCTCTGGGGCCTGAGGGGTTACTCAGGTTCGTGCTGTCCTTACTGGAGCTGGGCACTGAAACCGGGTTAAGGAGATGTTGTTGACCCAGGCTGTGACCTGTCAGCACAGGGCTGTCAAGAACAGGGTGTATTTCTACCTTTTGTTTCAGAAAACACACTACAGTGGCATTCCTGCACTTGTTTGGATACACAGACCCACACTTCTGGAGGGATTGTGATATCTCACATATCCCTTCTCATGTTTAATTAATGCCTGTCTTAATATTTTTTTAATTTCTCACACTGGCAGAGTATTAAAAGGTTACTGTGGTGTCTGTAACCATGTTTGTAGCACACAGAGACTTAAAGGACCCTGATCTTTCCCAAACTGAGCTGACTGTGATATATAGGCTGTTAATTATTTTGGTTGAAGGGTGTGCCAAGACTCTGTCTGACCAACTCAAATCAGGTTTATATGGACATAGTCAAAAATGTCTCCAAACAGTTCCATCAGGAGGAAAGTACCAGTAAAATTCAGAGGTCCCAACATAGCAAAGGTTGTTTATATATTGTGTTTAACTCTAATTGGGTTAGCAGCTGAGACTCTGAGGATTAAACAAACTGACCTAAATACTGGTCTCAGTGGTCTTGGTTAATGTCTAGTTTCCTGCACTTCAGTCTATTTGGGTTCCCAGATACTCCCCAAAGTGTGTTATCTTTGTGTCAAAAGATGTAAAACTGTACTGCACTATTTCCTGTGATTCTGACAAAGCAATTCTCATTTGGAGAGCAGACTGTGAAGAGATTAAATAACATCCCAAGAAAACACCTGATCCATCCCAGCCTTGTGGAAGGAATGCAGAAGTAGCAGGGATGGAGCGAGACAGGGTCCAGGCAGGATTGCTGGCACTGGCTGTTATTATTCCAGCTAATAGCAGATGGTAGAGAGGAGAAATCATCCATTTTCATTTCCAATTTATTTTTATGCTGCAAGAGGCAGGATTGCTCGAGTCATTGCTGTCAGGCAACCCTCTGGAAGGAAAACCTTACTTACCGTGAGGGATATTTTTAGAATGAGTTTTTCATCCTTGTATATTGGGAGAAGATGCTTCAGGGCCAGGAGTGAGATGGAGAATGAGCCCATTCATTGACTGAAGGACTGGAGGATTTTCCTACAGGGGACCAGTGTTGATCTCACAAGGGGTTTTATTGAGTCAGGAAAAATCTGTTTGTGGATATGTAAGCAGCACCTAGATCACATTTTAGCTGGATAATTTCTCTCTGAAGCTTTTGTCTGTCCCTGTTCAGGGCAATAAGGTGATGTGATGGAGACATGAAGGTGCCTGTGGCGGTGAGGTGACCTGAAGGGGACACAAAGGTGCTCAGGATGGTGAAGTGACATGAGGAGGATATGAAGGTGCTTGGGACAAAGTGTCTTTGTGTTTCCCACATCTTCATTCAAGACAAGAACATTTTCTTGTGGCCTGGAAAGGCCAGATGTGGAGTAGCCCAGTTGCTGTACATCCCTTGGCATTTGGAGTAGATTTGTGTGGCTGTGCTAAAACCATCAATCCCCTAAGATAAAGCAGCCTGTTTCTTCAGTTTTATTTTGGGTCTGCATCTTGCCCAAGCTCACACCCTGTGGCTGCATTTCCTGACTGCCCAGTATGGGGGACCTTGAAGGGGTTGCAGCTGCAGGGCTCGGGCTCTTGGCACTGCCTGGCTGGAGGGGAGTCCCTGGTTGTTGCCGTGTTCTCCTGCCCAAAACTTGCCCTGCAGGGGCTTGATGTGACACTCTGAAGCCACTCAGTTGGTGATGCAGACACCCCCAGTGCTGTCCCTTGGGGGCAGTTTCCCCAGGACACCCTCCCTGGGGACGTGTACCCCCAGCCTCTGCTGGACCTCTGCACTGAGATGGCTTTTTCCTGGTGCAGGTTTTCCGGACGGATCTGATAACAGCCATGAAGATCCCTGACTCCTTCCAGCTGAGTCCTGACGAGTACTACGTTCTGGCTGATCCTTGGAGGCAGGAATGGGAGAAGGGTGTCCAGGTGCCAGCAAGTGCTGAGGCCATCCCTGAACCTGTGGTCAGGTAAGTGAGCAGGATCTCCTGCACCTGGTTCTGTCCACGGGGCCCCTCTGCCTGGTCCTCTCTGTGGGGTTCCCTGTGCCTTGGTGGGGTGCACACCATCTTGGAGAGCACATCAAGGTGATGCTCGGGGTCCTGGGCTTGCACAGGGATGCACAGGGATCTCCCACCGCATCCTGAAAAGTCCCTCTGGTGTGTGCGGCTTTTTTTGGGCAGTGGCCAGCTGGGACAGCTCCTTGTTTGCTCTTGGTCAGGAAATTAAAAAAAAAAATCGGATAAAATGGAAGGAGGGATAACAAAATAACAACAGAAAACCACACAGAATACCAGCCCCTGCCTGGCTGCTTGATGCTTCTCCGTCTAGAGCACGTGGTTGTACCACTGGTATTTCACGGTAGGGGAGCAGGAGTTGGCCCTTAAATTAAAAACTTCCCTCTTTGCCATGTCTGTGCAGATTGGAGACGTGCTGGGCATGCTGAGATTCAGGGCTTGGGAAAAGGAGCCCGGCAAACAGAGAAGCATCTCCCAGACCTTGCAGAGACGACGTCTGTCAGCGGAGATCGGGGGCTCATTAGCTATTTTAAAATAGGGAACTGAGTTTTAAAATAGACACTTTAACAGCTGCTCAGGCGAGAAGGAAACATGGGGGAGCTGCTGCTCCCTTGACGTGTGTGGGGGATTATCCCAGGGCAGTGGCCAAAGCTGTGGGGGAAAGGTTGGTGCTGCTGGTGGGGGGAATGGGAAGGGACCCCAGAACTTGCAGGGTCAGACCTGAAAACTTGCAGGATTGGACCCAAAAGGTCAGACCTGAAAACTTGCAGGATTGGACCCAAAACTCCCTGCAGGGTTTAGAGGAGCTTTGCATCTGTCCTGTGCTCCCTTTGTGACGTGTGACACCGCGTGTGCCTCCTGCAGAAACACTGGTGAAGCGTGGTGCCAGGGGGATGCTGGGGCTGCTCAGGGAGCAGGGTGGCTGCAGGGGGATCTGTTTTGCCAGGGGATTTGGGCACGGAGCAGGGGCTGGTGGAGGCTCCGCTCGTCCCACAGCAGCTGCTGCTGCTGCAGCTGCCGACCCCGCTTCTGAAATAAACTTTTGTGTACGCTCCCCTTCCTCCCCCGGGGAAAACAGAGAAAGAAATGAAACTTTAATGAGTCTGAACACATCAAAAGGGAAGTTGTAAAGGGGGCTGTTGAGTTGATTTAATCCTTGGGAAAAAAAAAAAAAAAAGGCAACAAAAAAAAAAAAGAGAAGGAAAAAAAAAAAAGCCTGTGTGTGAAATATCTTTTTTTAGTTGTCTTTGATAGCTAACCGCAGTCTGGCCTCGCCAGTGCTCTGCTTCCCAGCTGAGGGCTCGTGCTGGGGCTATTTCCAGCCGAAAAGTGATAGCTTGACACTGCCTGGGCTGGCAGTGCCCGTGTGGAGCTGGGAGTGCTGCTTCCCAGCAGTGGGATTTGGCATCCCAGACCTCACAGCCAGGGGCTTCTGGGGTGCAGGACAGGCTGGGAATGTGCCTCTCTTCTTGTCTCCAAGCCCTTGGATCTGGGGGTCCTGGAGCAGCTCTGCTGCATGTTTTCATACATGGATATTCCTAGAGTGACACCTGGAGCAGGTCATTCCCTCCCAGGTCCCCATCCCACTCTGCCCATGCCATCACCACAGTGATAATGGGTGGTATCCCCCTTTGGTTTCTGGAGGGGACATCCTGGTGATGCCCACTCACCTCGAGTGTGAAGTTTTACTTCCAGTGTCAGTCTCACTTCCAGTGTTATCCTTTGAAGAATTTCCTAATTCTTTGGAATATTTTGCTTGTTTGATTATTCTCAAAATTGGCACTTTTCCATAATCCTTGATGAATTGCCTCCTGAAATAGTTCCAGCTCTTTCTTCAGCACCTCAACATTGTTTTGAGTTCAAGCCTTGCTTTACAAACAGTTTGTTTTATTTTTAAAGCAACAGAGATTAGGAAGAAATTCTTCCCTGTGAGGGTGGTGAGGTGCTGGCACAGGTTGCCCAGAGGAGCTGTGGATGCACCTCTGGAAGAATGACCAGGCTAGACAGGGCTTTGAGCAACCTGGTCTAGTGGAAGGTGTCCCTACCCACAGCAGGGTATTGGAACTAGATGACCCCTTTAAGGTCCTTTGCTATGCAAGCCAGTCTGTAATTCTGAAATCTGAGCCATTCTCTATGATCTCTCAGAGTTACTCATTGCTGACTCCATCACTCCCAGCTAATCCCAGGTGGATTTCTACAGCCCCTCTAATTTGTGTCACTCCCTGCTCATCCCAGGCTGCTCCTGGGCTGCTTGGAGATTGTGCTGCTTGTCGTGGAATTCAGCTTCCTCTTCTCTCTTCTCCTGCTGCTCTGTCTTGCACTGTGTCTCAGTTGCCTGAGCCATCTCTCTTTGCTGGCTGGACAGGAAGCATGGCCTGGAGGGCTTTGTCCTCAGATATTCGCCTGTTTGGGATATTTTGCCTTCCCCAGTGTGATGGGAGTGAAATGAAGAGCTCATTTTACAGCAGTGTTTATGGTTGCACCTGGTTTGTAGCCGTGATGCTCATCCCAGGGGGACAGGCAGTGACACTGCCAGATTTTTTTTTAATCAGGACAGCATGCACGCCAGAAGGCACAGCAGGGCTGGCTGCTGCTGCTGAGCAGCTCTCCCTCCCAAAGCATCCCTGCCCTCGAGATTTTCCCACTTGGGCCACTGACGTGAGAATGGGAGGTGGAGAGGGCAGCATGGGAGGTGCAAAGGGCAGGTTGGATTGCCAGGGACAGTGCAGACTGTAGTAATTTTGCTATCTCCAGGGTTAGACAACTCCTTCTTGCATCTTGCCCTGTTTTGGAGAAATGTCAAATGTTTTTTCACAAGAGATGACTCTATTTCATCTGCCTTAGGAGAGCAGCCTTAAAAGGCCTTACAACTCCATTTACCTCCCCTGCTTAATTGCTGTAATTCACCCCAGTCTCCATCCCAGGAGCAGGCACCTTGCTGGTCCTGCCTGAGCTGCTGCTTTTGCCCCCCACCCTGGGGCTGCTGCCCCATGGCCTCAGCATGGCTTTCCTCCTTTGCTTCCAAACTTTCCTTTTTCCCTACTCAGAAAATTTAGTCTAAACCAAAAATCCTCTCTGTGTTGGGTATGGACAATCCAAATTCCTTGAATCTGCTGAAAAAAGTCCCAGCACTGGTGTTTTTTGCAGAGTGGAAATGTGGAGCCCAGTGGCTGATGCTCTTCCTCCTGTCAGTGCTCTGCTTTCCCCTGTCTCAGAGGTGTAACAGAGCATCCTGCCCTTAGGGGGAGGATGCCTGTGCTAATCCACTCCTGATGTTGTCACTTCTGACAGCCACTTCCATGTGAAATTCCTAGATGGAGGTGGGAGACTGGAGAGAAGACACCAGAGCCCCTGGAGCTGGTGAGCAGACAAGCACTGCCTACAAAACAATAGCCAGCCCACGGTGCTGCTGCTCAGGAGTTGGTTGCTGGGCTGAGCCATGGGCAGTGCTGTGCAGTGTGTGGGAGCTGCCTCCCTCTCCAGAGATGGATCCTGTGGTCTGAAAGGTGCCGTGCTCTTCTCATCTCCCGCCCAAACCAGCTCTCCCTGCCTCGCCCTGCCTCTGCGTTCTGGGCCTCCAAAGCTGAAAATTAGATTTTTAAAACATTTTGTTTTACTGGAGCTGTAAAATGTCAAAAGCTGGGGATGAGGCAGAAGGCAAGAGCTGTATTTTAAGGAATGCTTTCCCCAGAAAGCATCTGTCTCAAAATGCCTCCACTAAGAGCCACCTTAAACTCGAGAGTCCTTTCTAGGTTAGCACAAATTGCAGTGCAGTTGTGAGGAAAGCAGGGAGGGGAGAGGTGCAGCATATCTTGGCTTGTTGTCCCAGGAAGATGCTGCTGGCAGCCACCTGGATGCCAGGGCCATCAGAGGCAGCACAGGAGATCAGCTATTTCCTCTCCACAGTCACTTCTGGCTCATGGCTATTCAAAAGGGTTTTATTTTGTACAGAGAATTGCCCAGAGCTTGAAGGGCTCCTGTGTGGCAATAAAAGCCACTTCCAGTCAGGTGGGAGCTATCAGAGGAGTAGCCAGGAGAGCTTTCCCTCCCAACAGGCAGGCTGGCATCCCCTGCCCACTGTGTCCTGCTCACCCACCTGCAGTGTGGGTGGTGGTGACATTGCATCCCCCTGGTACCCTGTGTTCACCCCTGCTAGAGCCCAACGTGGAAGGGTCTCCACTGGCTTTCTTGAACCAAAGCTGAGCCCTTCAGCCCCTGTGTGAGCTCTGCAGTTATTTTACAGTTGTGTAAACGGAGGCACAGAGGTTTCCAGCATGAGGAGAGCCACATACAAGGTCTGGTGTGGGGTGCAGCTGGGTGTTGGAGGCAAAGTTGGCTCATTCCAGTGCAGCTTCAGGATTAAACAAGGTAAAGTAGGGGTAAGAGTTATCAGCAGTTTGGGAGCATCAGGACTTTGGGTACCTCTCCTGTTGGAAATGGGAAGATGTTTCAGATGAGCTCTGTATTCCCAGAGTCACACCATAATAAACCCCAAAGGACCTGGACTTTGCTGGTTGACATGGGTGCTTGTAGGAGGCTGTGAAGCCATTTTTGAGCAGTGGATGTGCCAGGACCCGACCTGGGCTTGTCCCTTCCCACTGGTGGCGATGCTGGCAGTGTGTTGAGCTTGCACGGTGGAGCATCACATCGTAAAGCAGCGGCACCCACGTGGGATTTTATGCACCTGTGCAGGTTTTATTTCCTCCTTTATTTAATGATTTAATGTTCTTGGCATGTGGCTCCTTCCTCAGGCTGACAGGGATGCAAGCAGGATCTCAAGGTGGCTCTTGGATCTCGCATTAAGCCACATTAGTATGTGCTGTAGATTCTGTTTCCTGTGAATTTGCACACAGCGGGAGGACGAGCAGGAAGGCTGCTTCTTGCTGGCAGGCTTCCCAGATATTCTTGGCATTGCAGATCTATACTTGCATCGTCGCTGTGGCCCTGTTTTAACAGAAAACAGAAAGTGCTGTGGTAACAGGAAGGCTCAGCCCGGCGAGTACCAGCTCGGTGATGGCGTGGCACCAGCGCGAGCCCGTCTGCTGTGGTGGCACCATGGCTGTGTCCCTGTCCCCTCCTCCCTCAGTGCCCTCTGCCCTTCTCTAATGGCCTCACACACAGGGCAAGCAGCTCCCTGCTGTGCTCCTGGGAGCACATCCAGCTGGTGCAGGGCTGGCTGGACTGGGGCGGTGTGGGGCTGCCCAGTCGGAGTTCATCTCCTCCGAGCTGTGGTGTTCTTCTCTGCACTCCCTTAAGGAGTTGTCCCCACGCCTCCAGGAGTTCCAGCAGCTCTTTCCAAGGGTGTGTAGTTGCTGCCAGGTCGTGGTTTTGTGATACTGGTGTCACTGGAGGAGGAGGCACACAGAGCAGGTCTGTCTGTGGGAAGCAGTGCTGGAGATGGGTGCACTGAGGCAGGGAGAGGAACGAAGGACTGGGACACATCCCTGCCCCCATCTTGCAGTGAAAAGACACCACAGCTCCTCCTCACAGGGCTGGGTGCTGCATCCAGGACACCCAGAGCTGTGAGGGAGCAATTCCAGCAAAGGGAGAGAACCCCTCCAGGAGCAGTCCCTGCTGCAATGTGGAGCATGGCAGCCTGAGGAGAGGTGGCCAGGCTGGCCTGGCAGCAGGGTGGCACAGTGCAGATGTCCCAGCTGTGCCTGGACGTCACCTCTCCGTGTCCCCTGGGAGTGCTGGCCGGCAGCCAGGCTGTATCCTCAGGGCTCCCAGCCCGGGGAGGGCTTCCCGGGGCGGCGTTCTGGTGTGTACTCCATGAACCAGCACACTTTGTTCTCAAGTGGTGAGCTTGGACTTCCTTTCCTCGCTCGGCGACGCAGACTGGCTGTTGACTCATCAGCTGCTTCCCTTGGGCTTTGCTGCAGAAGGGGCAGGCAGGATTCTGCAGCAGTTTGAGTAGCTTTTGGAGCAGAGCTTTTTTTTTTCTTTTGACATAATCCTTTTTTTTTTCTTTTTTTTTTCCTTGTTTTTTTTTTTTTCCCCTTCCCTCCAGCTCATCATGAAAAATGTGTGAGTTTGGAGCTTGCAGATGGCATGCTGGCGATTTTACAAAAGGCTATTTCTTGGGCTGGTTATCCCCATTCTGTGGCTGCCTGCCCTTAAATATGCCTGGGTTCTGGTATGCTCCAGAAATACGTGTACACTTCCCTCAGAGACTGTGCTCTGATAAATGAAAATCCCAATTCCCCTAGGCCTAAATGTTTTGCTCACAAGCCCTGGGCTATGTGTGGGGAGAGGAAGGCTCCCTGCCTGCCCGTTCCTGGGGACCCCCACAGTGACAACTGGCTGTGGTGAGGATGGGCTGGCCAGTGGCACTCATCCAGGACTGCAAAATAATCCTAGTGATGTAACATCAGTGAGTTTTGTCTCCAGCTCTGCCACTGGGAAAGGGAGGTTTCCAGTCACATCTGCTCAGGCAGAACCCTTGTCCCTGCAGGCAGTGGGGAGGGATGGGCTGTGCACAGGGTGGTCTGTCCTGCCAGGGCTTCAAGTACCTGCTTTAGGATGGGATGAATCTCAGCCAGGGCAGCAGAGGTCTGGGCCATGCAGAAGGTGGTACTGGTGCTGCAGAAGGTGGTACTGGTGCTGCAGAAGGTTGTTGGCTCATGCCCAGTGCCTGCGAGTGCTTTGCAAAGGAGTAAGTGTGATTTACTCTGCCTGTTACTTGTCATCATTCCTGGTTTACTCTCTGCTTGACAAGTTCTTGTGTGGGCTTTCAGCAAGTCCTCACCTTTATTAGTTTGCTATGGGGAATGTGTTAATCCAGCCTGTTCTTACCTCATTCTGAGCCACTTGGACTTTTATTTTGAATGTTTGCTAATCTTCCCAGTGGATGCCTGTGGTTTATACTGGATCAAGCACACAGAAAGTCAAGTGTACTTCAGCAGCAAATGTATAGAACGAGTGAGCTTGATTTCCTGCTGCTCTGTAACAAGGTTTGCAGCTCTTGGGACCGACTCTGGTTTGGTACAGCCTTGGAAGCCTCCACATCTCACTCCATTGCCTCTGCTCTCCATCCAGAACCATGGATTTATGGTGTAGCCAGGCAAACCCCAGCAGCTCTGATTGCTGGGCTTGCAACCGCAGCACTAATGAAATCACCTCTTAGTGATTTAGTGCACCTTGGGTCCCCTTTGAACAATGCAAGGAACTATTACTTTTAAGTGCTCTCCAGAGTGGTGGGAGGAGCAGGATAGCCCAGCAGCAGGAGTAGCTGCTCAGTTCTTGGTGCTGCTGTGGTAATCCTGTTGAATTTAGGTGAAGTACTGCTGGAAAATGAGCTTCACTGTGTTGCCAGGACCTTGGGGAGGTGGAGGAGAGCTGGCAGGTGCTTTCTCTCAGTGCACTTGAAGAAGATCTGGAAAATCTGATCTAGTTGGAGGTGTCCCAGCTCATGGCAGGGGCTTGGATTAGGTGACCTTTAAAAGTCTCTTCCAGTTCAAACCATTCTGGGGTTTCATGAAGTGCACCCAAACAAGTGTAGCTGCATGGGGATGGTGGAAGGGGCAGACAGATCCCTCCTTGTTTTCTGGGATGGGCTGTGTGCTGCTTCAAGTGACTCAGCGTCAGAACTGGTCTCGTGTGCTGCAGGGTTCAGCGTTAGTTCTGTGATCCACAACACATTGAAAGAGTCTGGATGCTGCCTTTTCAAATTCCTCAAAGCTCTGCTTTCACTGGGCTGGGTTTCTTTAAGGAGACCCATGCAGAGACACCGTGCTGGTGGATGGGAGTTGTCATCTTGTGCCCGTGTCTGTGTTTTGAGCTTTCCCATACTCAGCTCTGGGAGCAACAGTGTTGGGGATTTGTCCAGTTCTGGATCTGCCTGGCTCATGCTCAGACCATGGCAGGTGCAGAGCTGCCACCACTGCTCATGTCTTCTGTTTCTGGTCTCTGGTAGTAGGTGGATGCAAAGGCAAGTGGAGCTGTTTGCATTACTGAAGTAATTATGGAAACATTATCTGGCTGGGATAATTAATTCCAGATGCTTTAGTGTTAGTAGCTTGGCTTAAGTTACATAAAGAAGCAACATTTTTTTGTCTTTTTATATCCAGAAAACACACACTCAAGTGTCCCTGGCTTCTCTAGTAGCAATTCCAAGACACATATTGCTTAAATGGAGATGAGCAGAGTACTGGCAGCCTGCAGGCTGGGTTTGGAGGAGGTTGCTGTGTGACATGGGTCCCTGAAGGGCCACCAGGTGGGTCAGTGATGCTCTGGGAGAAGGGGGAGAGCAGCACCTGTGGGTGCTGGGGCTGGCTCTGCCCTGCTGGCCTGCAGGAAGAAGGTGCTGTGTGAGCATCCTCTGCAGCTGCCCTGGAGCTGGGGGCTGCTGCTGGGTTTGTTTGCTGGGTTTCAGAGCCAGAAGAGCAGCACAGGCGTGTGTCACCTCCCAGCAGCAGGGCACAGTCCCCCTGCTGCCTTCAACCACACTCTTAGAGCTGAATGGCACAGAGAAAAAAGGGGCAAAGGAATATGGAAAGATCTGTGCACAGCATCAGAAATTATGTGTGTATTTTGCTCTCAGCCCAGACACTGCTTTTGTCTAGTCAAGCAGAAAAACATCTGTGTTTTGTTGTTCCAGTCAGCCCACCAGCAAACCACTGCCCAGCCATTGCTGTGTCCCTGCAGCCGTGGTTTTCCTCTCACAGAAGTTGTGGAGATGAACCCAGCTGTGCTATGGTGCTCTCCTCTGCCTTGGGAAAGCAGAAATGCTCTGCACCTGAATTGCTCTGTACCAGGTCCCTGCTCCCATCGACATCAAAATGATTCTCTGGGCACTGAATCAGAGTTGCAACTTAAATAATTCATTTGTTGAGCTAAATTTCTGTGAGATTTAGGCTGGAATATAAATGTGAGAAAGACAGGGACATCAGCACTGGTCTTCCTCTAGTCTGCTGGGTATCAGGCTTTTTATGTGGTGATAAACAGCTCAGAAATGGAATTGGAAAAGCTGTCTGGGTTTCACAAGATGGCTGTTTAGTGCCTCCTGTTCACTTGTTTTCCTCTTTTTATCACATCAAGGAAGAGTGAATCACTTTCTCCTTAGAGGATTATGTTATTCCAGGGGCCTGGAAGGACCCACTATGGTTACAGGCTGTTACAGAAGGAGATTTCAGATGGGGAGGGAAGAACTAAGCATTTTTCTTACTGCACCTGTTAATTGTAATTGGGAGCTTCAGCTGCATTTCTGTAAAACTTCCAGAACCTGCCTATGCAAATCCTAAAGTGCCAGCAGCTCGGGAGGGGCCATCTTACCCCATCCCTAACGCTGTGCACAGAAATGGGGCTGTCACAGGGGGGTTTCCAAGCCCAGAGAGAGCCCTTGGATGGTCCTGGAGGCAGGAGGAGTTTGACGTGTGGCAAGGCTGTGCCCTGCGGGACTGTGCCGTGCTGCTCACAGATCAGGTGCTCCTGATGGCTGGGGGTGTTCTAAAAGCTGATAATGAACATTTCTGATATTCACTGGGTAGCGCCGGGTGTCAGAATTCAGCTGGGAAAGAGCAGCAGCAGCTAAAGGGAGGGTGGGTGTAGCTGCACCAGCCTGTCCTGGTCTGGTCCCTGCCTGGCAGGGGACAGCAGGGTCCCTGAGACATGCTGGGGTCGCTGGCACATCCCGGGGTCCCTGGCACATCCCTGGTCCCTGGCACATCCCTGGTCCCTGACGCATCTCCAGCAGGGGAGGGCTGGGCAGTGCAGCCTGCACAGCCACCCAGGCATTACGTCACCTGGAGCTGCACTCACTGGCTGCTGGTACCCGAGGGCAGGACGCTGCTGCAAGCAGCATTAACCCCTTCCTGATCGTCCTCAGTGCCACCTGGGTAGCACAAAGGGGCTTTCACAGAGCTGAGCATTGGCCTCTGATGTCTGTGCAGTCAGGGGGTGCGTTTTGGGCACGGCTGCTCCTCTTACCGGGGCTTGCTGGATCCTCCTGGGGCCAAATTCAGCTGCTTTGTTCTCTCAGTACAGCAGCAAAAGCCAAATAGAGTTTCCTGGCTGGGCTGTGTGTGTAACACCCTGTGGAGGTTTTTGGGACAAGCGCTTAAAGGAAGGTTTAGGTTATAGCAAAGGGCTGTGCCCATCAGTGGCAGTGGGGACAAACTGCACGGTGGCACTGAGCTGCTTGCTCAAGCATGGATGTACACGGGAAGGGTTGATGTTAAGTTCTTTTTTGCTAGGAATGTGCTTGTTCCAGCCCCTGCCATGGAGATAGCCTACAAATGGGTGGCAGACCAGGCCATCAGCCATCACAGGTTCCCCTTCCCAGACCCAGATGTTCCCCTTCCCAGACCCAGATGTTCCCCTTCCCATGGCTGCTCTGTTGATGTATGCATGATGAATTTTCATGGATTTTCAGAGGCTGTTGCCAAATCTTGAGGGGGTTTTGGCTCTAGCAGCCAATAAGGAAATAACTGCAAATAGTTTATTTTCTGCACAAAGTGGTCCCAGCGGTGCCATCTCATTCTGCTCAGGTTCTTGTTTGTTTTAAAATAAAAGGGTTTGGTGACAGTGGCCTGTTGAGACACACTGTGTCACCTCTCTCCTCCCTCTCTGGGACCAGCTGCCTCCAGCCCTGTCTCCTCCATCCACAGGAGGATGTGTTGACAGACTCTGGGTACTTGTGGCCCCTCCTGCAGGGTCCAGGGGCTCTGGTGTCAGGTGGCTGATGCCAGAGGTGACAGCAGGTGCCCATAGGGCTCAGAACTCTCTGTGCTGGTGACCAGGGTGCTCCAGATGTTACCTGGAGTGTCTTCAGCCAAGGAGAGCAGGGGTGAAGTGCACAGGTACCTGTTAAAACCAAAACCTGGATCCTAAAGACGCTTTTAGGCTCATCCAGCTGGTCAGGCTGGCTTGCTTGCAGGTCTGAACATCAGGCCAGTTAATTTAAAACCCAAACATACATTATCTTCTTGGCGTTCCCTTTAGTCTTTGAGCTCAGCTTTGGGAGTAGAGTTTTTGGCTCATGGTTTTATAGCCTTTACTAGAAGCCATAAAAATACAAGAAGTAAGAGTAACATGGTCAGTAAATCTGGGTGTGGGTATGCTGAGGGTCACAAACCCTTGTGTGTGGGCTGTGGCTCATTATTGTGACCATCCACCACAGTCTCTAACCCCATCCTTCACCCTTATACCCCCAGGCACTTTTTCTAACTTAAGTTCTTAAATTCTGCTCTGCTGTTGAGAGGCAATAGCATCTATAAAATCTGTTAGCTTAAGTTCATAAAAAATGGAGCCTCCAGTCCAAATGGCCTGCTAGATACTATTTTAATAAACAGAAAGTGAAAATCATCCCTTTAAATTGCCCTTTTAAAGCTGTTGTGTGCCACAGGAGAATTCCCCCATAAGCAGAGCTGGTGATAGGAACAGGATCAGCATCCACTGAAGGTTGCTGGCAGAGCTATTTTTCCACTGACTTTCCTAAGCTGACTTATTTATGGACATCAGACAAGACTAATTTAGGCTGGAATGGAGGTAAAGAAAAGATGACTGACAAAAGCCTTCATTGTAGTAAAATTAAGTATTTTTAGATGAGAAACACTATGCAGGATTAATTATTTCTATCTGATATATTATAAGGGAGTATATAGAAAAAAATGCCTTCTCCCTTCAGCCAAGTGAAGCATTCAGTTTACAGAGATGATTAACCATGGGAATTTGCTGAGTATATTTTATTACTGTGTAATCTTCTCCAGGGATAGATGTGATCCTCAAGAGTGCTGGGGTCCACTTACTCCTTTTCCTCAAGTGCCCTTGAGACCCACTTTCAGACTAATGGCCTCAGGTTTGTTGTGATTTTCAGGCTGATCCCAATTTTCAGCCTTTCCTTTAAATGAGCCTTTGACTGATACGGGATTTTTTTAAAATGCTGAGTCTCTGGCTGGCTGGATAAATAAAGGAGTAAATGCTTCTCCTGTGTAATGAGCTTCTGTGAATGGTCTGGCTTTTGGGGGAGGCTTTGCCTCTGTGATTCTTGGCCATGATGGGGCAGGGAATTTGGGTGGGTGGTGGCTCCTGTGCAGACTCCTCATCGCCCAGCCTGGGTATTTCTTTGTCCACCAAGCAGCTATATGGAGACATGGTTTCCCAATGGATTAAGGCTTGTCCCTGCACGAAAGGGGAGCCCTGATGACATCCCCAGCTCTTGGAGCCCAGGAGGAGATGGATAGACACTGGTGAGGGCAGCCTTTGTGCTTGTTCCCTTTTTCTTGCTGTTCTCTGCTGCAGTGTTTGGACAGCACAAAGCTTGCAACTTTTTGGGCTCCAGTTTCTTGAAGTTACTGGAGAGGAGGAGGGTGCCCAGCTTGGTCTGGTTTCTGTATTGCTGTGAGGCAGGGCATGTTCTTTCCCAAAGGATTGCTCTCTTGTCTTGAACTGTCTTCCTTCCAAATCTCCTCCTAGCCTAAGGCACTGTCACTGTAGTCATTGATCTTTATATCTCAACACCAGAAGCCCTTTGCAGGTGTGTTAGCATGTGTCAGGAAGGAGTGGGCTGCTTTTTAGGAGTGTGATTGTATCCACCAAAGCAAATCCAGGAATCAGTGGGAGGCTGTGCACCTCTGGGCATTGCATCCAGCTTGGTCTTCCCAGAGGTTTGGGATGCCCCATGTGAGCCTCAGAATCTGGCAGCCTCCAGCTCCCCTCGGGGTGGGAGGAATGTTCATGGGAACAGGCACAGGCTCTCTTAGGGTTTGCTGAATTGTTTGCAAGCCATAAAACCCTTGTGTTTAACTGAGTGCTGCAGATGAGTCAGGGAGTTGATCTGGATCAGGCTTCCAGCAGGTCTTTGTAGGGTTATGCAAGTTTCTCACTGTATAAAAAATAATTTAGCAGCTATTTCAGTTTCCCCATTTCTGACCTTCTCTGTTTGCTGATACTTGAAATGGTGAGAAAATGGCACGAACATGTCCCAACATCCCCAAGCCTGAATTAACTCCAGGGGATCCCAGCCCATGCTGCCGGGTCAGCTTGGGGTTATAGGGAGGAAACTTCACAAGTAAAGTTTAGTGATCCTCTTAAGATACTTTTCATATTAATACTTACTCTTTGTAGGAGAGTGTCTGCTGAGTGCTGCAGCACCTGATCATCCCTCCCTGATCCCTGTGTTCCCAGACAGGCAGAGACATCTGCCATCACTGCATTGGCATGTTTCAGACCTTTTAACAGAGTGCTGCTGAGCTTGTTAGATGTTTGTATCTTCATTACCTTGATCTTCATCATCAGTGACGTGGTGAGAGGCAAAATGTCACTCTCTAAATGCCAGTTCCCATTAAACCAAAGCAAACTGCATTTAATTACAGTGTCAGAAAAAGCTGGACGTGGAGCACTGGTGGAGCTGTTATCCTCAGTGAGCCCCCGAGCTCCTGTGATCTCTGCATCCCCAGGGACTGTGCAAAGCCAGGACCTGAGAGTCTAAACCTGAATCCAGGTTTGGGGGGGTTGGGAGCGCTCTAGAGGGGGGTACATGACTCGAGGGGAGAGTCACTTGTCTCCTGCCTCTGAGCATCAACTTCTCCATAAGATACCTGCAGAAAGGAGCTGGAGCTGTGTGCCCAGGTGGGAGTGGACGTGCCCAGGCCCAGGCAGGTGCTGTGTCCCACACACCACTCGTGGTGGGCAGTATCTGTGGGGTGTGAGATAACCCCGAGGGATTGCTCCACTCACATCAGCGTCCTCATCACACCGAGGGCATTTCAGGCCTGTCAATACAGTAAATGACCTCTTCAGAATACTCCTTTGCTATGTACACAGAGCATTAATCTTTGCAATTTTATGCCAGGGTAAAAATAGCAGCTCTTTCCTGCTGCCATCCCGAGCATCCATGGCTGGCTCGGTGTCAGGGCATCACCTGTTGCAGGGGCTTTGGGTGAGCAGCTTGTGTAACTTGGCTTAATGGAGGCTTATGGCCCTGACCTCCTGCCTGCTCAGGCAGCTCTTCCATCAGAAGTGTTCATTGCAGGTGGAGGACTGGTTCTGTTCTCTCCCATAAGGAGGCTGTGCCCAGCCTGGCTGCTCCCACACCAAGGTTCTGTTTCTGTGCAGGGATGACCTGGACTTGGGCTCATGGGAAGGAGAGGTTCAGTCTGACATGAACCAATGCACGTTGCACCAGCAGCTCCTGCTTTATTTTTTTGTTAGTAGCATCTTCCAGTGGCTAAAGGGGCTACAGGAAAGGCTGGACAGGGACTCTTCAGATGGGTATGTAGTGACTAGACAGTGGGGAATAGCTTTGAACTGACAGAGGGCAGATTTAGATTAGATATTAGGAAGAAATTCTTCCCTGTGAGAGTGGTGAGGCCCTGGCACAGGTTATCCAGAGAAGCTTTGGCTGCCCCATCCCTGGAAGTGTTCAAGACCAGGTTGGATGGGGCTTGGGGCAACCTAGGCCCTCCATGGAAGGGAGGGTTGGAACTGAATGTTCCCTCCAAACCCATGTATTCTGAGATTCTCTGATTTTAGGGGTTTGGGAGCTCCTTAGATGCCAATCCTGAAGCTGTGGCTGGAGCATGCCTAGTTTCAGTGTTAATTACTGCTGTCTGCATTAGAGATGTCAGTGAATCCCCAGGTCCTCTCCTAGATTACAGTGAGATTGTTTTAAAATGTGGGGACTGAGAGCTGTCCTTCCATGTGGCTCTTTTTAGTTCTTCAACTTAAATTTGGAGATGTGCTCAGGACGTTGGGTCACATGTTTATTTTCAATTTACTGGTGGGGAAAGTAAAGCAAAAGCAATAATAAGAACCCATTTCTTGATGTTTCCCTCTCTGAGCCATTTATGGTTGCTTCTCCTGCTGGTGGCTCTGGAAGTACCTCCAGTGTTTGTGACCACAGAGGACAGCAATTAAACTGCATGTCTGGGTCTGTAGGAATTCCACGTTCATTTTCCTGCCCTGCCACAGATTTCCTTCCTGACCTTGGGCAGGGCAGGTAGGGTCTCATTCCCAAGGACAGCTGGGATCAAGTGTCTCTCCTTGGCACATACAGACCTTGGAGCATCTGGTGCCAGAGTTCATCTGGTTATGTGATGGACACCATGGCTTTGCCCCAGACACATCACAGAGCACAAGGCACTCGATTAGCTTACATAGCAGGACAGAAGGCAGATAAAAGTCTCCCAGCAGCCTCCCAGCTGGCACTGGTGCAAGAGCAGGGCTGGGTCCTCCAGCTTTGCATGGGGAGAAGCTGTTTGGAAGGGGCTGACGTGCTGCAGTGAGTTGATGTTCGGTTGCTGTTTCTTTGCAGCATCTTTCTGGCTTGATATCTGTGCCAGGAGGTGGATTTCAGGGGAGGAAATGTGAGCTGTGCAAATACTGCAGCAAGCTCCAGCTCCCAACTTCACTGAGATCTGTCAGCTGGCACCACAGGCTGCTTCTCATTTCCAGCTTGTCCTCTGCTTGCATGTCATTAGGTGTGACACTGTTGACATGTGCATGGCAAGTATCATGCATATTGCTGCAGAGCTGCCAAGGAAAGGCAGAAGAGCTGACAGCCAGCGCCTGGTTGCTCTCTGTGCAGGGAGTTTGCAGCAGATGAGGCAGCTCCTCTCCCCATCCCTGTGGTTGTGATTAGAGAGCTCTCAGAACAAATCTCACAGGCCACCATGGGATGTTCTCCAGTGCCAAGTGTGCTGCCCAGCACGGTGTGGATGTGGCACTGGAGGTGGAGGTGTTCATGGAGGAGGTCATGGCTGGGGGGCTTGCTGTCAGTACTTGGGTCATCATCTCCATTGCACCTCACTTTTCTCATGTAAAGAGTTAATCTCTGTGGATGAATGGGAGCACTCTTGCTGTAGTTGCTCTGCTGAGGCCATCTGTCAGTTCTGGCGCATGGACTGACTTCAGGTGCAGTGGCTTTGCTTTCCTTCACAGAGTCAGGTACCCAGTGTGGTCTCACCCTCCATGGCAAGAAACAGAGTATTTTCCTGAGTTGTAGCTCTTTCTCAGCCTCCCCTTCTTTTGTTCCAGGATCATCCCCCAGCTGGAGAGCTCTCTTTCCCAGGTTTCACCGAGCAGCCTGCCTGGCTCTGAGATTTCAGAAGCTACAAGGACTTACCTGCAAGGAATGAGCCGCTATGACCTGGACGAGCTCGATGCCTGCTGGTTGGAACTTGTTAACATGGAGCTCAAGGAGATGGGTGAGTATTGCTGGGTTGGGTTTTTTGTTTTTTTGTTTTTTTCTTTCTGGCCTGGGTGTCCCACAGTGGGCATTCAGGCTTTTTGAGTAAGCATGTGGAGCTAAAAGCCTTGAAGAAGAAGTGTCAGAAACTCTGGTCCTGATTGTTTCTTATTCCAGGCATCTCTAGATATCACAGCATAACATTGCCTGCATCACTGCTGTTATATCACTGCACATTCTTCAAATCCTTTAGTGGATTTTGGTCGAGTGCAAGTACCTGAGCTTGGAATTTGACCATTGGCTCTAGTGCTTAGCATGGTCTGCTGGGCAAATGTGTTGGCACAGACCCATGGGTGTGTGTAGTCCTGCCAGACTGTGGAGGGATTTTCCAGTCCTTGTTAGGAAGGATTGCTGTGGTGTGGCTGCTGCTCTGCAGGTAAGAGTAATACCTCAATAAAGCATTCACCTTGTGAGGTCAGTGAAGGCTCAAGTGTGCCTACATGAGGGGTTAGTCCTGGTGGCAAAGGCCTTTCAAGAGTGGGAAGAAGGATTTTACCAGGTGCTTGAGCAGATGGGATAGTGCCCTGTGGAGCTGGAGGGTTGTGCTGGCTCTCACAGGCAGCTGGTTGAGGACTGCAGCAGGAGTCAGGATGAGCTCAGGAAGATGCAGTTCAATGAGCTTGCATGGAGCACAGGCGAGCTCAGAAGTTGGCCATGACATTGACTGATCTTGGTTTTGGAAGATCTGTCCTTCTGGTGTACTCATGATTTACAATGAAATTTTGTTACCATGGCCTTGAGAAAGTGGTAGAAGCTACTTTTACAGCTTGTCTGATTATCTGGTATAGGTATCCTGTATATTGGATTTCCCATAATCTCAAATTTGTGGAGCCCGTAGCATCACAGAGAAATCACAAGTCAGTTTTGCCCTCATTAGCTGGCCCTGTATTAGCAGCCTCAGCTCTGTCATTAGCAAATGCAGTTTTTGAGGTAGTGGCAGCTACAGTGAAGTCCTTGGGCAGAGCAGAAGGTGCTGCTGGATAAAGCCAAGTGCCTCAGTCCTGCTCAGGTACCTTGCAGAGGATCCACCCTTCCTAGCCCTGCACAGCTGCTTTTGCTGCATCAAGAAACCACCTTCTACCACACAGGGCATCATTCTGACCTCACTGTGCCTTCACTGTATCCCCTGCTACATTTCCCTTGCCATCTCCACAGCTGCATGGCCATCAGAAGTGTCTCTGGGCTCCAGAGAAGCATTCTCTATTTCCACTTCCTCTTGTGTGTATTTCATAAGTCTCTAGAAATTAAGTGTGCAGAGATTTGGCTTCTCCAGCTCAGTTGGATTAAATTTGCCTTACTTTATTATTTCTTCAAAGTATTAGGTTTCAAATGCAGTGTCCAGATGTGGAGCTCCTGTGGTGATGGAAGGTTGAGATAACTGTAAGGTCCCTGCCCCAGGCCAGAGGGGAGCTGGCTGCTGGCTGTCCCCATGTCACCTTTGGGCTGGCATGTGCCAGACCTGCGAGTGCTGGGGTAGAGTGGTGGCTTCTCCAGCAGCCTTGGGAGGGAACTGAGTTTAGGAGGGGAGCTTGAGCTTCATCCCAGCCATAGCCCTGCTCTGTGCAGGCATGTGGGTGGGCTGGCACCCCAGCATCCCAGGGAATCCCAGGTCAGGACACAGGCAGTGCTTTGCTGCTGACCTCAGCCATTCTGAGCTGCCTTTCTTTCCCTCCATCTCATCATTTCTCAGCCAGTCACCTTTTCCAAGGAGTGTTCCTAGGAGATGTTTGTCCAGGGCTTGGCTGGATGAAAGCACAGAATGTGAGGAAGCCTTTGATCCTTCCTGCCATCACCAGATGGTGATAAGGATGGAGGTGACCCCAGCAGTGGTAGTGCAGAGAACATCACTGCCCATCACCTACTTCTCCAGCTCATTCCTGTCACTGAGGGGCCACTGTCATCGCTGGCTGCACCTTAAACATGCTGGGGAGAGAGCAGCTTTCAAAACCAGTGTTTGGCATGTGAAATCCACTGCAGATACAGCTTCAGCCCAACAGACCCTGGCATCTTGCCCCCTCCCCCAGTCCTCCCAACTTCTCTAGCAGTGCAAGGGCTAGTACATCTTTTCCAGTGACTTGGAAAGGAAAAGATGTGGCTTTGATTAATACCTGATCCCTGATGCTGGGGGCAGCTGGGGGTTTGCAGGTGGGAAGCAGGGTGGGAGCTGGTGCTCTGGGCTGCAGCACCACGGTCACATCCCCCATGGCAGCCGTGCCTGCTGTGGAGGCTGGAGGCCACCAGCCTTCTTTGAAGGGGTGCATCTTCTGCCCATGGAAGTGGTGGGGTCTGGGTGCTCGTGGGGGAAAGCTCTTGGAGCAAATCTATTGCTGCTCAGCTCCTAGGCTGGGCCAGAGCAGGGGCTTTGCTCCCTCTGCTTCCCAGATGGGAAAAGCCAGGGTGGGATTTGGGTGCCCTTCATCACCCAAGGCAGAGGATTGCTGCTGCCTGGGTTGGTCCAAAGCAGTCCATAAATAGCGTTTTCTCCCGGAAGCCCTTGACATTAATGAGGCTGTTAATGACTCGCTGAGATTTCCAAACCTGCTTTGCTAATCTCCAAGATCATTAACATGACTTAACTAGAGAATGGCAGCCTCTCCTCCCATTCAGAGGAGGCAGGAGTTATCTCCCAGCATTAATTTAGGAGGTAGGCAGAAGTTTAAATTCCTCATGGATGTTTGACTGAACTGTTGTCACTGGGCTGTCCAGGGACACAATATGTCATTCCCAAAATATTTAATGACAAAGAAGGATCCAGATCTCTGACTGGCTCCTGAGGATGTGCTGGGAGGAGAGCTGGAAAACACCTATGAGATCATCCAGCTTGCCTTCCTGGGTCTACGTAGCACACAGCACATGCCTTTTCCAGTCCTTTTTAGGTCACCCCAGGGATGGAATTTTATCACCAAGATCAGATAAACCTCCAGATAGCTCCAGCTCTCTGCATTTTGCCTGCTGACTCCTCTCCCAATTAAGTGGAATTGCTCCAGAAAGCAAAGGTTTTACACGAAAAGCAAAAGTTTTAAACATAAAACAGCTTTAAATAGTTTTAAACCCCCCCCCAGTAAGATGCCTCAGTAGCTGTTGCTGTACTCAGTGGAAATGTGCTGTTTAAAGAACATTTGTGTGCTAGAGATGAAGTCAGTATTTAGGCATGCCTAAGTGTTTTATTTGTTGCTGCTGCAATATGAGATTGTAAAAAAAGTGGATCTGAAGAAGAGTGACTGAAGCCCGGAGCCAGATTAATGTCCATGCCACTTCAGGCAGCACAGGCCTGTCCTTTTAGACAGGAGCCATGCCATAAGTCTTCATTTTTATATTAACATTTTATGCTGTATTTTGTGATCTCCACTAAATCCAAAGCTATTGTAAGAGTGGAGCTAGAGAGACTTCAAAGACCAAGGCTGAAAGATCCTTTTGCAGTGACCGACACTTCATAAACACACGGAAAATCCTCAAGAAATTGCTAAAATTGTTGTCGGAATCAATTCTGCTGAAGGCAGAGTTGAAGTTTCTAAGTATTCCCTTGACTTAATCCATATGGTGTATTCTGCTCACATATGCCCACCACAGCTTCTATCTTGGGAGCTGGAGGTGTTCCTGGTATTTTATGGCAGGAACATGCAAAGGTCACATGGATTGCTTTTGAAGCTCCGGGGGGAATTCATCGCTGCATACTTGAGATGTGTCTGTGTACTAATGAGAGGATACCTCCCTGGGCGAGGTGAGATTGGTCAAGTAGATGTGAAATAAGCTGGAGTCAGAGGAGAACCCCGGGCCAGAGTGCTCAGTGGGGCAGAGGCTGCTGTCAGTCCTGCTCCTCACAGAGTGGCTGCTTCCCACCCTGGCAGTCCTGGGTGTCACATTCTGAGGCTGCTCCCATCCTGCTGCATCCTTTTGGGATTCTGGGAGCCCCTTTTTCACCCTGAGGCAGGCAGCAAGTTGGCACTCCCCAGGCAGAGCCTGTTTCCAAGCAGCTGCTGCCACCAAGGAGTGTCCGTGTCCCACTGTGCAGGACCGCCCCAGGACAGAGCTGTGGAATGGTTTGGGTTGGAAGGGACCTTAAAGTTCATCCCATTCCAAGCCCCCTGCCATGGGCAGGGACAGCTTCCACTAGCCCAGGTGGCCCCAAGCCCCATCCAACCTGGCCTTGAACACTTCCAGGGATGGGGCAGCCACAGCTTCTCTGGGCATCCTGTGTCACGGCCTCACCATCTTCAGAGGGAAGAATTTCTTCCTAATATCCAGTCTCACCCTGCCCTCTGTCAGTTTGGAGCTACTCCTCTCTCTAAAACACCACAAGCCTCTGGGGCTGAGCTTATTTATCTCCTTAGAAGTACAGATAATCAATACCACGTGTAAATGAATGTATTAATTGTTTGTATGTGATGTATTGAAGTATAGATTAGCAGGGATGGAGATCAGCGGGAGACTCTTAAGACATTTTCCCTCCACATTTCCAGCACAATCAGTTTTTACATCAAGTTGCTGTTTTGCTGTTTCCATAAATGCCTGGCAGTAATTGCAGCAGTTTCCAGCAATGCTCCAGTTTTGCTGCTGATGGGGTGAGGAGGCTTTCATCAGGAGTGCTCTAGGACAGAGCTGAGCATGCTGCAGAGAGGCACCAGCTTCTAAAGTGGCTTCTGAAACATTTTGTCATCATCTTAAATTTGAGCAATAATTGATGTCGGTGGGTGGCAGAAAGGGTGATAATTGGTTCCTGTAAATCTTTTAAGTGCATTAGCAGGCTGTGTTTGTAACAAAATGTCTGGAGGTTTCACTCTGGATGCTCAGTTCACTGTGTGTCGGTCACACGTCATGTGCAGGGTCTGTTTCTAAATATCATTGATAAATAACATGATAAAAGATTAATGTGCAATTGCTGCATCTTCCAAGGGCTGTGTGTCTGCAGGTGGTGGGCTGGAGGTGGCAGTGGGAGCCCCAGGTGGTCTGTGTGTGGTGTTCAGGTGGTTGGCTGTCATCCCCTGATGTCCCTGAAAGATGCCCAGGGGGGCACTCAGCCTGGGGCAGGGTGGCTGGTGTCCCCATGAGTGCCAAAGCAGGCAGGTTTGAAGTGGCTTGCCTGGGGCAAGCTGGAGGGCCAGTGAGCTGGAAGGAGATCTCTGGAGTCTGTGGTCCCTGTACCATGTGTGAACACCCCATCCCATCAGGGACTGTCATTCTTTCACCCCAGGTTTTCAAAGATAGTCAGAGACAAGCCTACATCATCTCACAATTGCTTTCCCTTTTTTTATTATAATTTTGAAAAGCAGTATTTTTGCTTGTTTTTATATATATATATTTCCTGAAAAGTAGACTCCCAGGTTTATAGTCTGTGAATCAGCAAATGGCACAGCCTGCAGTCCTGATAGCTGTTTGTTCATGAGCTGTTTCTATCTCCAGGTATTCTCCACAGGAGGAAAGGATTTATTGTTTCAGTAAATTGATATTAGTGGAGCACAGTTCAGTCAGAAATAGGTCTCTATTTTGTGAAAGGTGGCTCTCCAGCTATTTTTTTCCTCCCCTCACAGTGAGTTGGCTCACACCATGACAAGGAGTAGCTGAGAATTCATTTAGCAGAAGAATATTGCTCCTTCATGCCACATAAATTACGGTATTACAGGAATAATTACAACGGAGGGCGGCGTGGTGTGAAGGAATGTGCCTGGTACTTCTCCCAGGCGCGGCGCTGTGGCTGCAGTGCCAGCCCAGTAATCCCAGTTCCTTTGGGATGAGTGGTCAAATTCTGTGTTTCAGCTGCTCTATGGGCAGTTGTAAGGGCTGAGTTGTGTGGAGTAGGCTGGGCCCCCTGGGAGCCCCCTGGGATGATGGGGATGCTGAGTGCCTGTGGAGCTGCAGGGATCATGGCAAACCCTGACACAGACACACAGGGAAGACGTTTTTGCTTGAAGCAAAGTTCTTTCATGTTTTCTTTTCATGAATCAGATCTGGAGACCTCCTGTAGGGCATCATCATCTGTCACCTCTTCTCCTCCATTTCTGAAGCAATTCCCATTTCTGGTGCTTCCTTTAGCTGGGAAAGTGCTACCCCTCAGCATCCTGCCCTGTGCAAAGAGGGTCCAGATTTTCTCATCTGAGATGCCATGGGAGGCACATTCCCTGGATTACAGCCCTTCCCACTGTGGGGTGATCCCAGGGTGTCCCAGGGAGGCTGGGTGGCCACATCAAAACCCTTCATCATTAATGCACTCAGTGTTAATGGGGAAAGGGTGTGGGTGGCCTCCTGCAGGGGTGATGGGATATATTGCACCTGTGTCGGTGTTTGAATGTGGCTCCAGGTAGCCAGGGATTATATTTGCAGGGGATTGAAGCCTCACCTCTTGCCCGTGTCCCTCCAGGCAGAAGCTCTGAAAAAGTTTATGGCTATCACTGCTGTCTTCTGTGGAGGCTCAGAAAAGCTCTGTTTTCTTGCCTAATACCTTGGCACACCTTAACCAGGTGAAAATACTGTTTCTTGCTCAGCAGGTAGAGTCTGCTGACCTGGTGATGATCCCAAACGTGGACATCACTGGATTTGTTCATTGAAGCCAAGATCAGTCTGTGTCTTTGCTTTCCTTCTCTGGGGACAATAATAGTGTCACCTCTGCACATACACAGGGAGCGTTCTGGTGGAGAATTTTTTTGTTTGCTGTTTAGCTGGCCACAATCAACAGAGAGTTTTTGCAGCCAAAAAGATGCCAGTTTTATGAATGGAGTTTAGTAGCACGAACTTGGTGTGATACAGAAGGAGATAAATGGAGCACAAATGGAAAAAGCACTTCACCCCCAGGCCCCATTGTTTAGTGTTTCATAAACGATTAATCGCTTCATCCCCATCAAGTGCAATTGTCAATTCAATAAGCTCCGAGGTATTTGGGATGACGCTTGGCAGACGCATTCCCAATGTAATTACACCTAAATGGAGTGTGAGCGCGCCTGCGTGCGCGGCAGGACGGATCCCTGTTCCCACGGAGCGCTGGAATAGCTGCATGGCACAGAGGCTGGAAGGGAGCCCCGCCAAGGCGCTGCTCTCCCGCTGGCTCTGCCTTCCTCTGGAGCAGTTTTGGGATCAGCATGAACTTTCTGCCCAGGGTTAAGCAGGTGATGGTGGAAAATTCAGGAGGTGGGGTGGGTGCTGCTTCTTTCCACTCGAGGTGAAGTGGAACGGTGGCAATGCCAGCACGATCCTGACCCCGGGCAAGGTCAGGTTCATGACTCCTGTGGAAAACCCCGTCTCTTTCCTTCCTCATGCTGCGTGCAGCTGCCAGCTCTCTGCCTGCCCTGTCCCATGAGCACAGGGCACCTTTGGAAAGTGTGTGGGGAAGAGCATTGGGAACGCCTTGATGATTGTTTTGCATTCCAGAAGAGCAGACCCTGAAATGTTGAGAGGAATGGAGTAACTCCAGACTGGCTCTCTGGTGCCCAGGCCCATAGGCACAGATGGGGGGTTGAAACCCTGACCAAGAGGAGGATATTCTTGCTGGACTGGCTTAATACACGCATAAAGTCATGTTGAGCAAGTGCACTCGGGTGTGTGTTTGTAAAGGGACTACACTGAGGCAAAAATAATGCTCTGGCTTTCTCTGTAACACTTAGGCAGTGATAGGACAAGGGGGCATGGCTTTGAGTTGAAGGAGAATCAGTTTAGATTAGCTATTGTGAAGAAATTTTTCCCTGTGAGGATGGGGAGGTCCTGGCACAGTTACCCAGAGAAGCTGTGCCTGGAAGTGTTCAAGAGAACACTTGGACAGGGCTTGGGGTAACCTGGTCTAGTGGAAGTTGTCCCCGCCCATGGAGGGGAGGTTGGAACGAGAACACCTTTAAGGTCCCTTCCAACCTGAACCATTCCATGTTTCCATGACATCCAGCTGGAACTGTGCCAAGAGCAAGATGGGGGCTCCATCCCAGCCCTGGTGCTCAGAACTGGCTGTGCTAGTGCAGGATGCTTCACATTGCTGATCTCCAGGGGCCCAGGCAGCCTGTGCCAGCCTGGGGCTGAGATCCCACGCCCATCATGGGCTGCTCCACAATCAGACAGGTACCAGCAGGTTCCTTGGCATGCTGCAGCACAGCAGCCCCAGCTCTTGAAAGGGCTGTGATAGGGAACAGTGTTGTCTGTCTTAGATGGTATCTCAGACTCGACATAGACGTGAAAAATGCCAGGCTGGATGTTTGCAGGGACTTGTCAAGCCAAGGGAAACCGTGCCAGTGAAACATTGGGGAAGAGCTTAAAAAGGCAGACAATGGTGTGTTTGCTTGCCGAGCTCGCCTACGTGGTGCTTTCCCCCTTGACAGAGTTTTTTTCAGTTGATCAGTGGCTATGGGGGGAAAGATGCAGCCTCTGCCAGCGCCATCCAACCAGAGGTGCTGGGACCCCTGCAACCCCATCCCTTGGGGCTTTAGAGAAGCCCAGAGTTCAGCCCAGAACAGGGACATCACACTGTGGCTTGAGAGATGACCAGGATGCCAAATTTTTCACTGGACATTTAATTAGTAACTGGTCCTTATGGGTTCTTCCTCAAGCCCCTTTTCTCCATCTCTGCTCATAAATGAGGTATTTTCTTCCATTGCTTTGGAGCAAGGAGGGTGGACAGCAGTTTGAATCAGGCTCCTGCACTGTCTGGCCAGTTGTGGATATTTCACACTAATAAACTGCAAAGTCTGATTGTTTTGTATTGCATCCTGCTGGTACTTCTGTTGTCCCCGTGCCTTCTCCTCTGGTGACATAGAGCTCATTGGGAGACTGGGTGTGATGGGGGCTCAACTCTGCCTCTAACCCTTCACAGAGAGCCTCACTCCTGCTCCTGACTGACTTCTTTCCTTGCCTGGAGTGACCTCACGTTTCATTTGTGGCACAGGATCTTTGTGAACAGGTGGGAGGCAGCACTTCTGGGATGAGCCTTCAGTGTGGCACCATTTTGGGGCTGCTGAGCCCTGCATGCAGCAGCATGCCCTGTCTAAAGGCAGCTGGGTATCCCACTCCTAGAGGTTGCTGCTCTAAAAAACCTCTCCTGGTTATTGAGACCTTATATTCCTGGTTGTCTCTGTGGAGAAAGCTCTGGTAAAGCATCTCTGCCACCTGTCTCCATTAAAGATCCTGGTGTGGAGAGAATAAAGACCCACCTGGGTCTGACCTCCTTATTTCACTAAACCCAAACACAAAAAAAACCCCCTCATTTATCCTCAGTTTCTGCCTTTGGCTTCAGTTTTACATTTCTGTTTAATTGGCCTTAAAATGGTCAATTTTCAGTCTTAACAATTAAAGCACTGACTTTGTGTTGCCAAAGCTTGTCTGAGCCCTCGCTGCAGAAAGCATCTTTGCAAGACTCGTCTCCTTGAACATTTAAACTGTCAGCCCCAATTATCCGCATTGCTTCAGCTGAATGGGTTTCCTTTCTCTCAGCCAGCAGCAATATTTTGTTGCTGTCTATGAAATATAAACTGCATCCCGAGTTAGGAGCGGCCGTTTTCCCAGCCGCCGCTTTGACCGTCGCTGCGGATTTGCCTCTCGAGTCGCGGTCTGAACCGCTCAGCCCCTGGCAAAGCGCTCCCCGAGGGCGGGTGGGCGCTGTGCCGGAGCTGCACCAGCGCCTCTGCCTCATGCTCTGCCTCATGCTCTGCCCTCTGCCTTGCAGAAAAGCCCGAGCTGGACGAGATCACCCTGGAGCGAGTGCTGGAGGAGCTGGAGACCATGTGCTACGAGAACATGAACATCGCCATCGAGACCGAGGAGGGCTTGGGCATCGAGTACGACGAGGACGTGGTGTGTGACGTGTGCCGCTCGCCAGAGGGGGAGGACGGCAACGAGATGGTGTTTTGTGACAAGTGCAACGTGTGCGTGCACCAGGTGAGCCCCGGGGCTGGCAGGCCTAGCTCTGCTCATCACACCCTGTACCCTCCTCCTCTGGGCTCCTCCCATCCCTCCTGGATCCCAAGTGCAGCTCCAGAGGAGTGGGGATAGCAGTAGGGTCTTGGATAGCTGGCAGACAGCAGACTTGCTTTTCTTACTTTCTTAGCTCCAACCATTTATAAGTGCCCACAGAAACACACAACTCCTTCCTCCTTATTCTGAAGTGCCCCTTCCTCCTTATTCTCTGGTCTCTGTGATATTTTATGTCTCCTCATCCTTTAATATGCTTATTCTTCTTTACCCCATTTATTGAACCACAGTGGGATCTTAAGCACCCTCAGGTGACCAGCACTGTGTGCAAGACTTGGCTGGTGGCTGGGTGGGATGTGGGTCTGCAGTCCTCACAAGAGGGGTGGGCTTGCACAGGCCCCCCAGCTTCCTCTTCCTCCTCCTCCTCCCCTGCTTTTTCTGGGGAGTGGTTGGACCTTCCAGCTCCACCAGTGCAGTCTCACATCGCAGGGTTTCTGTCCCAGCTTCCCCACTGTGTAAGCGTGGGATTTCATTTTATTTTGCTGCCAGGAGGAAAATAATTTTATTTTTAGAATTGAATGCAAATGCTTCAGGCTCTTGCTGGAGGGAGTCTGTGGGCCTCCTGCCTTTGGGGAAACCTTGACAAGGGGAAGGCAGCCATGTGAGGGTCTCCTGGGTTCCTTGTGGACCCAAGGAGGTTTTACTGGTTGTGCTTCAAGGGGAAGCACTGTGTGGTGCTGGGATGGCAGCAGCAGCACCTGGGCTTCACCCTGTGTGAAGGGTTTGGGGTTTTTTTTAATTCTAAAGAGAGCCATTTGCTCATCTTTTGGGCAGCTTTTCCATCAGTGCTTCCTGGAGGAGGGAGAGCACTGGAGATATCTATAGTTGCGGGAGGTGGGTGTTTTGAATGGTTTCCATCAGTGAATCAGATTCCACAAAATACCAGAATGATTCAGGGTTGGGTTCGGGGTATTTTTTTGTCTTGGGTTCTTTTTTAACAAGCCCAAGTGGCAATGTCAGGCTGTGAGCTGGCATGAGCCACAGCAGGGACTCAGGGGGAGCCATGGCACTGTGTGGGCCCCACTTCAAGCAGCAGCCCCAGTGCTGCAGAAGGGGACACAGCTTGGAAAGCTTGGATTTCAAGACTGTTGAAAGAAAAGAGGGATTTTCAGTTGTTTTCAGGGAGCAAAGTCCAGCCCTAAGCCCTATGCCAGCCCATAAGCTGCCCGTGATTTAATCTCTGCCCTGATTTACACCCTAAGCCACAAAGTCCAGAGCCACAGTGCAGGGTGTTACATGGCATCCTGGCTATCCAGCCTGCACCGTGCCTTTGCCAGCACCTCATCCAAAACCTGCTGGGAATGATGCTTCCCTGTGGGCATATGGGTGCTGGTGCCATGGGCTTCACCAGAGCCATGCCCTGTCCTCCTGCATCCCTTGGGAGGGGGCTCAGGACACACAGTGCTGGGTTATGGTGCCAGGTGATATCCTTGTACTCACTTCATCTGCATCACACAAGCCATGAGGCTTGCTATTAATGAATTCCCACCAAGTGAAGCTTTTAGAAAGCACATGCAGTTGTCCTTTTAAAATTGTCAGTGAGGTGGAACCGTGCCCCCTGCTGCTACATCACAGTTCAGTGCTCTCACAGTGACAACATCACGCTTCTGTTTGGCATGGGAATGATCCACCTTCAGTTTCCAGCCACCATGCCACGGGCCTGTCATCACTGAATTCCCTTCCCCTGGTGTGGGCACATGGCTGAACCTGCCCTCTGTTCCATGGACCACACCAAGCTTGTCTATGGCTTGGCATCCTCCCTGGTTTTTTGGCATCTTGTTCTCAGTGATGTTGCTCCCCAAATAGATGGCAGCAATAAAAATAGCTGGGCTGCTCCTATTCAGCGTTCCTCTGGCTTCATATTTCTGGAGCACCTTCTGCTGGTGCTGGACATGGAAGAGTGTGTTTAGCTGATAATGCACCTTGTTTCTAGAGCTGCTCCTTGGCTGGAACGGGAACCCTGTATTTGCTTCTCAGGAGCAGAATTGCACCTTCAGCTGCTCTAAAATCACTAGAAATAAATAACCAAGATCCAGGAGTCTGCTAGAGATGGGCACCTGGTCATAATTCCTGCTTTCCTCTGGATTTTGAGATGAGTCTGCCAGTTCATTCTGCTGCTAGTACATATCAGGCTGATTCCTGACTGGTAATAAATCACTTGTTTTATAAAATTGTGTTCCAGAAATGATTTATCTATCAGATTTGGAGGCACTGTGAGACACACAGTTAAGTCTCTTTGAACTGCAGCAATAATATTTCCTCTCTTAATTCCTTGTTATCTCAATAATCTTTTCACAAAGTAGCTTTTTCCACTTGGAAACCACTATCGGAGTAAATCTGTGATTTGGAGCAACCTAAAGTCATGTTGTAGTCTCTTCTGGGCCAGTAGAGACTGATGATGTGCTTTTGCCACACACACACACACACACACTTCTCAATGTCCCCCCTCTGCTCCTGTCCCCACCCACAGCACTGTCCCTTGCAGTGACAATGACCTGCAGCAGCAGGAGAAAAAGCTATTCTTTTTGAGGGTAAACTTCTGGAAGTGGAGCTGACGAATGCCTGGGCTCAATCTGCAGCCAACAGTGCTGGGGGTCCTTGTCAGCACTGGCTGCTTGCCTTCTGCAGGGATGTCAGAGCAGCCAGATGTAGAATTAATTACATCTCCTCACTTTAAATAGGGCTGCAGCCCTGAGTTAGTGCCCAAGGCAATGTGTAGCCCTCTGAAAACCCTTCAAGTGTGAGTTATCAGGACCTGCCAGTTAAAAACTGTCTAGTTTTAGTAGTAGCTGTTCAATGCAGACATAAATTATGGTCGAAGTGGAAAGTATTTATCATAATGTGATATGGCTTATCATTTGGCTCTTCCCCAAGTACGGAAGAGAAATATTTATGGAACACTTTGGCTTCTCGGTGTCCTGTGTTACCACAGCAGGTCAGGGAGCTCCATGGGCAGCCCGAGTCCTTCAGTTCTTACTCTTTTGGCTGGAGACTTGTCTGTGCCCCCTTTAGATGCGTAATCCTTAAGATTTATTATCCCTTTTGGTTCTTCCCATCTCATTTATATTCATTACTATTGGCTTCCCCTTTTTGCCTTTCTGTAGTTATTTTTGCTTCCCCTTTGGGTTGTGCTGGGTCTCTAACCAGTGTGGTCAACTTTCTCAATCATGGGCTTGTGGCTTTTCAGCCCTCAGTGACCTCAGAAGATTTCTCTGCACAGCATTTCTTACTTTTCCAAGTCATCACGGGTCAGGAATGGGCAGCACACGAGCGGGCAGATGTCAGCACTGCTGCTCGTCGGGGCTCTGCCCACCCCCAGCCTGGAGCCATGGTGCACAGCACGTTTTTATTCTTAGCTTTTAATTAAAACCCAGGACACCCTGATCTGCCATGAGCATCCATGTCAAGACAGGGGAGGTAGTAAGGAAGAACTTCAGCTCACTGTCTGTGGCTTTGGTGCTAGATTGAGCCTGCTGTTTGTTGGGATGGAGCGGCAGTGAGAAGGAGGAGTGACGGAGGAGGTCTGGGAGGATGCTGGAGGAGGTCTGGAGGATGTTCCTCCTGGGCTGCCAGATTAACCCTCACCCTTATGTCTCCACAGGCGTGCTATGGCATCCTGAAGGTGCCCATTGGGAGCTGGCTGTGCCGGACCTGTGCCCTCGGTGTCCAGCCCAAGTGTCTGCTGTGCCCCAAGAGGGGCGGAGCGCTGAAGCCCACCCGCAGCGGGACGAAATGGGTCCACGTTAGCTGTGCCTTATGGATACCTGAAGTAAGGTGTTTTCCAGCCTCCTCCTGACATGTGGGTGGGCACAGTCCTGGTTTCAGGTCTTGGCCCAGGGTGTTTATTAACAATGTGAATAACAAATGCAGTTTGGCTCGTCAAGCTGTGCCAGAGCCGCAGCGCTGGGCAGTTACCACGCCGTGTGTTTAATTAGCAGCCAAGAGTCACCCTATCAAGGGAGGGCAGAGAATTGGGGTGCCAGGCCACAGAGGTGGGGGGCATACCTTTGAGCAGAGTAAAGCTAATTTCATGTGCCCATCTGAGAAACACCTCAGATGAGGAATTAATGCAGAGGAAAAAAACAACATAAATATTTCCTTCTGTGTCATCCAGATTTGTTTCTGGTTTTGGGGTGTTTGGGTTTTTTTCCAAATTACAACTGACCCTGAAGAATAAGAAATATAATCCATCCCTCATTCAGAATGCCACAGACACCCCCTTGTAGGAGATTTGGGACCGTAGCTGACGTTTACAACTTGTCTTCTGTCTTGTGGCCAGGTTAGCATTGGATGTCCTGAAAAAATGGAACCCATTACGAAGATCTCACATATCCCAGCAAGCAGATGGGCTTTGTCCTGCAGCCTCTGCAAGGAGTGCACTGGGACATGCATTCAGGTATGTAACTTGGCACTGGAGAAACTCAGAGCTCTGGGGTTGTACCTGTATTAGCCACTGGAGAGTCTTGAGGTGCTGAAGGACATGGTCTGAATGACACTTATTTCTGTTCTCAGTAAACCTAATGACAAGAGCCTGTCAGGCATCATCACATGTTGTTTGCAATCATTTAATGCACTGAGTGCTGGAAATCTACATTAACTTTATTTGCATAACACAGTGGTGTTGCTGTAGTGACACTAATTATTGGGACTGCAAATGACCTTGGTTTAGATCAGAAACCTCCAGGAGAAGGGCTTTGTGAGGCAGCCAGGAAAAGTGATGCTCGTGGGGTACATAACTCAATATTTCACCAGCCTCAGGGGGTCAGCCTTTCAGTTGTGGGGTGCACCAGGGTTGGATAGTCCTCACTGACCCACTGGCTTGGAAAATAAAGTACTTACCATGTATTACATTTCCACAGTTTCTGTTGTGCCACACCTGAGCAAACCACTGCAGATACCTGGTTGCCTGCCCTCCCCACAACAGGACAGACAGACATTCTCTTGTCAGATAGAAAGCAGGATTCTCCAGGCTTTCCTATTGCAAAAGTGGGACATAGCTTCCCACGCCATGATCCCTATTCTTGGGGAGCAGAGCAGAAGTTCCCATCCAAAATGCAGCACTCTTGGTGTGAGGCCATTTGAGGAGCCCTGCTGAACCCCATGATTCCCCCTCCTTCCACTTGCTTGGCCAGTGTGATGTCCTGGTGGTCCCAGAGGATAGCCATTTGAAAAATTGAGAGAAATGTAGGGATGTGTCCTGATCTCAAGTGATCAGCTCCAGTACCTCAGCAGGAGCTGCACGGTGGAGGTTGGTGTTTGCAGCAATGACCATGGACCAGGAGCTGCTGGCTGGTGGCAGAAGGATAGCAGGGATAGGAGCTCTGCAGTGCTGAGCTGTTTGTGCTGTCATCTTGGGTTTAATACCTTAAAGGCAGCTATTTAAAAGTAATCCCCATAGTTTGAAATTAAATCTCACAATACTTCTTTAAATCTGTCGCATTGACTCATTTTTTTGATAGCTCTGGGTGCTTATTCACCCTGCCAGATGGAGATACTGTGTCAGAATGGCAACTGCTTTCAAAGAACAGAGGGACAGGGAAGGAAGCAAACAGGCTTGGCAGCATCAAAAAGAATTGTGTCTCTCAGGCTTCATCCTCTTAGTGCCATCATGACATGGGAGCTGTGAGATCCTGAGTACTGAATGGATTTGCATTAAAGGTCACCTGAGAAGGAACAGGAGCCTTGCTGCCTCGTGTGCTGGCAGCTCATGGTTTATAAGCCCTCATGAGATTGCCACTGGAGCATTTGCCCTGCCGTGTGCAGGATGGTTTTGCTTCAAGGAAAAGGGGGAGAAGTGACAAAAAAGCAGGCAGTGCCTTTATGTAAGGATTTATGGGGTAAATTAACACCCATAGGTAAATAAATACACTCTGTACTCATCCATGGTACAGAGCTCTGTTTTGAAAGCTTATGTTTGTGGAGCATATTTTGTGGAGCATGTTTTATGGAGCATATTTTTGCTAGTGCCTGTTTATACAGGTGGGATCTACCCTTGTCAGCATTTTGGGTTTGTGACCCAGCTCTGAAAGGAGGATGTTGTTTTCTGCAAAAGCCCTGGGTGTTTGTTCCTGGCAGCAGCAGTCAGGTGCTGCAGGTGGGCAGGTCTGCAGAAAGAAGGAAGTGGCTTCAGGAGAGGTTTTCCAAGTGGCCAAGAGGGTTTTGTGAAGGTGAAACCTGGGAGGCAGGCTGGAGGAGTAGAAGACTGTCATCCAAGCAGGGCATCTCAGAGGCAGCACTGCAGCTTGAGAAAACACCCACCTCAGCCACATTTGCAGAGACAAACATGAGAGGTCTTTGTAGGGACCTCTGTGTGTGGAGGTGTTTTTCCCCCATCCAATTTGACCATCAAAAGGGAAAGAAACTCGGGGAAGCCTGAGGAAGGGCTCCCCACTGCTGTCCATGCCTTTGCCCTTGCTGCTGCATGTAACTCAACCCCTGCTCTCTGGTACAGAGCTGTGAGCCCAGTGTAACTTGGTGTGACCATAACCAAGCCTGAAGTGCTGGGTGCTGTGCAGGGATGCAGCTCTGGAGACTCCCTTTGCCTGAATCCTGTTAAGGGGAAGTCATTACTTCATGGTGGTTCTTGTGGTCAGACATCAGGAGATGCCAGAGAGCTCAGAATGCAGGAGGAATTTTCTTGTTTGCATTTCTGAGATGGAAAAGAGAGTGCCAGGAGCCAGGCTCTGGTGCAGCCTGAGTCCTGACCATGCTTTTTTGGGACTCTGCTCCCTCCTCCTTGCTTGTCAGAGTGACTGGAAGAGCTCATCGAGGCAGCACAGAATGCCAGGGCTCTCTTGTTTGCTGGCAAGCTTCTCCAAAGGGCACAGTCTTCTGCTGTCATCATCTTCCAGCTTTCTTTTTGTTGTCACTTTTTGGAGAAAAAGCCCTTGGAAATGTTCTCTATCACTCCCCTATTCATCATCACTTCTCTGCCCACTGCCACCCTCTCCCATTAAGCAGGCAGTGCCACTGGTCCTCATCCACTGGGATAACTGGTGGTTCCCAAAGCTGTCTTCTGCCTATAGTCCTGAAAAGGCAGCACGTGGCATCAGGGATAGGAGCAGAGTGTGTTGCCCATGCTGCCCCAGTGCCATCCACCCTCGGCCCCACATCCTCTGCTCCAAGGACTCTGTGAGGCTGAAATCACTGTTTTTAGCTGAGAAGCTCTTACCAGGCTCCAGACCATCTGTGGTCATGAAAAATCACATGGTAGTTTTTTAAGGATGCAGAAGTGTTGTGTCTGATGGCTTGGCCACTGTTCAGCACCGGTAATTAATTTTTCCTTCCTGAGCTCCCCTCGCAGGTCTGCTGAAGGAGCTGCTTCCTTCCCCCCAGCCCCAAACTGCAGCAAAGCACCACTGCAAGCTGCTAAGCTTCTGTTTGAATGACCTTGGCAACTAAAATCATCTCTCTGTTTCTTCCCAGTAAGAATGATTTTAGTACTAATTAAGAGCCCACGTTCAATCTCTGGAGCAGTTTTTACCCTCTCTCTCTCAGAATTTTGTTTAGGAATGGATTTGCCTGGATAAGCAAAGTGTGCTGAAATCTTTGAATGAAAGGTGCTGTAAGATAATGAAGCACAATCGATAACGAAGCAGGGACTGCTCCAGTCTTTTGAGCCTGGTTTATTCTGTGTGGCAGATCCCTCCCTCCTGCCACAAGTGGCTCCATTCCAGTGCCATTCTGGGATGGATCAATATGTTTTTATCGTTAGTTTGTCCAGGGTCCCTCAGTGGCAGTGGCCAACCAGGTATCTTTCTTTGTTGCCCTGTCAGCTGAGCTGCCTAATTATTTTCTGTTTGCATTTTGGGCACGGTTTCTGACAAGTGCTGCTTGCCATCTGTTGGAGTAGAGAGATCCAGGATGAGTGTCACTGGATTTGCTTTATTCCTAAGGTGGAGTGATGGTCATTCCTGTTAGCAGGACAGTGTCCTGGCAGAAGACATGGGCGTGTTGTTAGTGCTGTTTTTAGCACTGATGGCAGAAACAGAAGGGAAGGGACAGCACTGCATGTGCTTTAAAAGCCAGCGTGTGATATACTGACTGCCCTGAGTAAATCTGGAAGCTGCAAGTCAGGCTGGGCTCCCTCTGTCCCTCCTTCACTGCCAAAAATAAATACTTGAGAAGGGAGCTGCTGCTTCAGCTGCGTGTGTGGCTGTGACAGGGCTTGTCCCAGGGGAAGGCCAGGGTGGCAGGGCAGGCAGCCCCTGCCTGCTGCAGTTCTGGCTGCCCTGGGCTGGCACGGGGAGCATCAGTGGGTCCCTCACAATGCCAGGCTCCAAGCAAGTGCCAGCAGCATAGCAGAAGGGGTTGAGTTTTGCAAGTTACCAGATATTTTTGTGAACAATTTCAGACTGAAATTATGACCAAATGAACGTGGTGTTGGAGTTCATAATCCGCTTGCTTGTGGTGCCTGCGGGAGTTCGTGCCCAGCATTGCTGCCCAGAGCCATGCTGGTACAGCCAGAGCTGCATCCAGCTCTTTCCACTGCTCTCTGAGGCTTTGGAGCAGGGCCTGGAGAGCTCTGGAAGTGAAGGATTTGGACAATGCTTGCCTACGCTTTTCTTGGTCCTGGCAGCTTCTTGAGCACCAGCAGACTCATTAAAAAAGTCGAAGGAAAATATCTAAAAGCAGCAACATCAAAAGTTCACCCCCGAGTGCCTGAGCAGGATTCAGGGCTGATGGATGGGATGATGATAAAAAGCTGTAAAACTTCTGTTCCTCAACTACTACCACAATATATTTTTCTTTTTGAGAATTAAGGTGCAGCAGAGCCCCAGTAAAACTAAATGGTTTGTCATCAATATTCAGGAGATTTCACATGCCTCTACCTGGTCCTTCAGGCCACAAGTGCATCTTCATCCCCCACAAGAACAATTCTTCTGTTAATGCCAAAGTAGTGCCTACAGTAATATCCCACTTAAAAGGTCTCATTATTGCAGTTTAACTGGTCATTAGCAGCTGGAATAGACTGATTTCTTATGGATTATGGTTGAAATAATTACCTGACACTCTCAGCCATTAAAAACAGTGAGTGGAGGGGGAGAATGTGCTGACATGGACACAGGCACAGCAGTGGCTGGTGGGGAGTTCCTCTGTGGGACAGAGATTTGTTGCCTGTGGGATCCAAAGTAATTTAAGCCTGAGGTAAGTTAGGAAGATCATTTAAAAAATTGGTCTGATGCAAGTTTGACAACATTGTAGCCAATGTACAAGTTCTAAAGCATTAATTTTGTGATGTTTTGCTCCAGTTGCATTTTTCTTTCTTTTTTAAATGGAGCAATTTAGAGACTCTGTAATTTCCTGAGGGGGAAGGCATTTAGGAGCATTGGCTGCTTCTTGGATCCCATGTTCACTCCTAAACCTTGCCATGTTCTGTATGCTTCCAGTAAAAATGGCATGTTGGCTTTAGATGTGGTAACAGAGGGGGAGTAGCTTGAGGGTGAAATACAGGTGAGCATTTCTCCATCAGGAGAAATCCACTGACAGTCTTGGAGCATCCCATTGGCACGTGCTGTTCTTTTTCTTTTGACATGTCATGTTGGAAGAACCGTTGGAAGTTTTGGTTGTGGTAGGTGAGAGAGGAGCAGGGCCCACTGCAGAGGTGGATTAAAGAAGGTTGGGTGGGAAAATGCCACCTCTTGAACCCTGGGGTTCTTCTGCTGGTGTTTATGGTGTTGGACCTTGGGTCTCTGCGAGTGGGGCAATGTAGGTGTTCCTCCATCAGGAATTCCTGTTGTGGAGCGTCCATCACTTCACGGCAGGTGTCACCCTGATGGTCTCCCTGGGTTTGTGGCGTGCCCTTGCTGCCTGTTGTGTTGGTGAGTGTCCCCTCAGCGATGGTGGCCGGCCCTGAGCCCTGTCCTTGTCCCGCAGTGCTCCATGCCCGCCTGTGTCACCGCATTCCACGTCACCTGCGCCTTCGACCACAACCTGGACATGCGGACCATCCTTGCGGACAACGACGAAGTGAAGTTCAAGTCCTTCTGCCTCGAGCACAGCACCGGGGCCACCAAGCTGCCCGAGGAGGCACGGACAGAGCCCGACCAAGCCCAGCTGGACTTGGAGAAGGTCACGCTGCGGAAGCAGAAGCTCCAGCAGCTGGAGGAGGACTTCTATGAGCTTGTGAAGCCTTCAGAGGTGGCAGAGAACCTTGACTTAAGTGAATCGCTGGTGGATTTTGTCTACCAGTACTGGAAGCTGAAGAGGAAAGCAAACTCCAACAAACCGCTGCTGACACCAAAAACGGACGAAGTGGACAACTTGGCTCAGCAGGAGCAGGATGTTCTCTACCGACGCTTAAAGCTCTTCATGCACCTCAGGCAAGACCTGGAGAGGGTGAGTACAGCTTCTCCTTCAGTGGTGTACCTGTGTGCTCCATCAGGGCTGCTGGCACCCACACACAGCACAAGCCCTGTTCCCCCTGACTCAGTTTGGCTCCCCTTACAGTTCTGTTCTTTCATCTTCATTCAGAAACTTAGCAGTGCTCGGTGTGTGTACATCATCACTGCCAAAACACTGACATTGATGGAATAAATTAGTGTTGGGCTCATCTGGGGGTTCAAAAGAACAAATGTCTGCAGGGAGAGGTGCCTTGGCAGGGCTGGGTGGATGAGAGGCAGATGATGCTGCAGCTTATGTCCACTCTACCTAAACGGTTTCACAAAATTATCCTGTGTTGCCCCTCAGATGCTTTGCAGCAGCAAGGCCTGGGAACACATCGTTATTTACTTACATTAAACAGCAAAGATGAGTGAGAGGCAGAGAGGCAGCAGGGCCAGCAGGACTGGGCATCCCCTGCCCTGCTGCAGCCAAAAGTGGGTCAGCTCCTCAGGGAGCTGCTGGCAGAGACAGAGCTGGGCCAGAGGAGGCAGACAGAGGATGCAGGCACCTGCAGCTCCCAGTGGTGCAGGACACTCTTGAATTCTCCCAGCCAGAGCAGAGGAAGCAGCAGCCTCCACAGCAGCTTTTTGGGTGAGAGGGAGCATTGGTGGAGCAGCAGTGCCCAAGTGGTGCCAGGGCTCTCTGGGCTGGGCTTGCTGCCACACTGTGCAGCTGCCTGTGGATTTGGCTGTCAGGGCTGCACAGAGGGCAGGAGCGGGGATGGGGCAGAGGCTGGAGAGGGGGAGCAGCCGTGAAGGTGAGAAGCAGTGAGAGGAGGAAACACAGGGGAAGAAGAAGCACACACAGAACCTAGGGTGAGGTGGCAGAGGGGGGACAGGGGCAGTAGTGCTGCTGCTGGGGAGGCACACAGCAGCAGTGGGACAGGGACAGGCAGGGCAGGGATGCCGAGCTCAGCATGCACAGCCCAAGCTCCTTCTCTGCTTTTGCTTAATACCAAAACCCTGCCTGATCCCCTCTGTCCTGTTCCTACCAGAGGGGTGAATCCATTGCCCTTGCCCAGGTCCCTGTAAGACCTCACACCCAAGGTGCAAAAGCCATGGAAGAGATAAGGGAGTCTCTAGGAGCAAGGAGGAAGGAAAGCAGGAAAATAGCATTGCTCTGACCTGGTGGATATGGTTCCCTGAGCAGGGGCTGAGGGTGCTGTAGGTGACATGCTGTTCCCTCAGAGGTGACACTGGTGGTGATGCTGCCCCTGCATGTCCCTGAACCCTCTCTTCAAGCTGCTGGGGGCCTGTGGCATAACTGAACCTGTGGGGGGAAGGCAGTGTGGGTGGGCACTGTGCTCATGTCCACGAGGGGGTTCAGCTTTGTTCCACCCTGCCCTGGTCCCTTGCTGCACCCACCTCCTGTGTGGGTCCTGGAGCCCGAGAGCCTTCTCCTGTGTAAAAACAGTTGGGTTTGAACCTCTTGGTCTCTTTTCTGTGATCCTGTGGGCCTTCATCCCTGTGGTCATCACTGCCATCCTCCTGCCAGTCTGTCCCTCCTTTGTTCCTGTCTTTACTTTCCACATTTCCATCTCTGTGTTGTGCTGGGCTGGTGCCACCATTAGTGGGTCTCCAGCCACAGGCTGCATCTGCCTGATGCCAGGGTGACAAGTTCAACTCACTTTTTCCCCTGATCTGCTCTATATTGTAAATCTAAGCCAGGCTGCTTTGCCTCCTGCTGCTTCCTTTTGTTCCCAGCTTGGCTTTTCCAGCTGCACAGAGCCACTGTGCATCCCTGGGTACCATGCTTTGCTCACGGCAGTTTCTCTTTGATTTCTTTGTGTCAAAACGACGTGTTTTACCAGATTTCTCATTTTCCAGAGTTGCCTCCAGGCTTCGTGGGGTGTGACCATCAGCATTCAGCCTCTGCTTAGCAACTCCCTGCCAGGTTTCACTGCCTGGCCGTGGAAGAGCTGTTTGTTTGTTCTACTTCCAAGAGTGGAACAATAAACACCAGCCAGATCAAAGTCCAGTGCTCAGATGGGTGATAGGGGTTTAAATCCAACTGTGGGCAGAGCATCCCAGGTATCTGATCCTGCACCTGGCAGGTCACAGCCACCCTGTTTCACTTGCAAATAGTGAGGAATCACATCAAATTGGGATCAGAGATGAGCAGCCTGGAAGGCTCTGAAGGCTTTCACAGGGTGTCCACAGGACGTCATGTTGGATTTTAGCAATTTCAGCAATTAATCTGGCAGAAGTGATCTTGGGGCTGATAATGGTATAGGGGTCCAGGAGTTGGGGAGGCAGAAGCAGAGAGCAGATGACATGGGGACAGCCAGAGTGATGGTGGTTCCCTCTGTCATTTCTTAATCCCTGACATTTATGCACTTCACAGTGTCAGCAAATCAAAGCTATTACCTGGGAATCCTAATACAGTCCCCCCATTTTATTTTTGATATTTTTTAACCCTCTTTGCCTTTTTTAAAAAGCTTTTTCCAAGGACTAGGTGTTTAAATTAGCTTTAACAAAAAGCTGTGGTTTCCAGGCTTTCACACCAGCATCTAAACTTGGCTTGGGGAAGCAGCTCTGGGTGGTGTTGAGTTGTGTAAGTGTGGGTAAATACCAGCAGTCTCTAAGCAAAGCTAAAGTAATGTTTTCTTCCAGGAATATCAAATCACAGGGAAGAGATATGGCCAAACTCTCAGAGAGCTGGGTTGCCAGAAGCAGTTGTTTCCTTCATAAAGAAATAGTTTGATGTTTTCTCCAATCCAGAAAGAAAAAAAGAGAATATAGTAAAATAAGCTGTATAACTCCCTGCCTTGTATTTACAGCTAGGGGATTCAACAACAACAACAAAAAAAGAGCAGCTTTTTCTCCTTTTTTTTCTGAACATTCCCAAATTGTCCTTAAGTGAGGCAGTGTTTGGGGTTGATTGCAGTTGTCCTGCTGCCCTCACAGCCTTCGGTGGCAGATACGTGGTAAGCGTGGGACGATGTCCTGGCTGGCTCTGTCATTGTGAGAGGCACAAAGGCTCCTGGCCACATTGGGACAGTCCCCCAAGCCTGGAAATACTCTCTGCAGAGAAGGGTGTGAGCATGCGGAGGGGGAGGAATCAAAGACATCAGGGTCACAGCGAGTGTGGACATACCCATGTGCATGTTCCTCTACTCAGGCCATCCCTCCTTACCTTGTTACAGGCAGCTTTGCTGCTCAGTAAACGCTGTCAAATCCTGTTAGCTGCCATTAGCATTTTATGCTCTGCAGCTGAAAGCCTCTGCTTGCTCCAAAAGCCCCAAAAGCCTTGATATCCATTGTGGCAGCCATCCAGAGCCTGGCTCTCCAGCCACCCTTACATGGGGCTGGCACAAGCATGGCACTGAAACTCATCAAGTGCCAGGTGCCAGGAGTTATCAGGGAGAGCTCTGTCATCTTGTGCTGCTGGGGGTGTTTATTAGCAGCAGGGTTTAGCTGCTGCTGCTGCTGCACTGGTTCACGTTACATTTTGTGCTTTGCTGTTTGTGTTTAGAGCTTCAGATAATCATAGAATGGCTTGGGTTGGCTTGGGACCTTAAAAGATTATCTTCTTCCAACCCCACTGCCATGGTTAATGAAAGTTCTTGAACAAAATGCACCAGTGATTTGCAGGTAGCTGTGGAGCAAGTGTGAATAAGCATAGGGAGGGGCCAGATTTGAGGTAGGGGGCTGCTCCAGCTGCTGACCTGGGTCAGTATCACCAGGGTATTTTCTATGCTTTTTCCTTGTATCTGCTTTAAGGCAGTTCTGTGAGGCTCTGACATCCCCATCCCAGCTCAGTCCCTTCCCTCTGGCTGTGGGAAGAGGGTTTATCCCTCCTTGTGTATGAGAATTGGTGCACTGACTCAGGGCACCAAGCTGCTTCACAGAATTTGGCATTTTTTGTGCAGGTGGCCGTGTCAGGTGTGAACAGGACATGTTCATGATGCAGCTGCTGGCCAAGGACTCAGCACAGTGCTCAGATGGTTGGTGCTGGACCTGTGCATGGCTGTGTTATAATGCTCCTTCTGCAGCCTCTTCCTTTCCCAGACTGGAGAAGCCAGCCAGCCTTGCTTGCCCACCCTGGGGTCCTGGCTGTTGGAGCCAGGACAGAGATGTTTAGGCTTGGAATTATTCCCTGCATGGCTTTTCCCATATGTATCAGACAGTTTGGATCAAGAGCCCACACTGCTAGCCCTGGCTCACCTAAAGGGCCGCGGTAGGAGTGCAGCACAGATAATGGTGAGGTGAAAAGGATCAAACCCCAGGGAGTGGGGATTTCCCTGGGCAGCAGGAGCAGCAGCACAACTTGAGGGGACCTGCTTTGACCCTGCCCGAACCAGACACTGTTTCTTGTGTTTCTGTAGGTTAGAAATCTCTGTTACATGGTGACAAGACGGGAGAAAATGAAACACACCATTTGTAAACTGCAGGAGCAGATCTTCCATCTCCAGATGAAGCTTATTGAGAAAGATCTTTATCCAGGTCAGTACCACAAAACTCATTCTCACAGATGCTGTCCCCACTGAAGCCAAATTCTGTGCCCCAGCTCCCCTCACCAGGGAAGCCAGAGCTGCCCCCTCCCCTGACAGTTATTTTGGCATGGTTCATCTATTGACTCAGAGCCACTCAATAAAGCCAGGCTCTGGGTGACTGGAGTGCTGGAGCTGTTTGTTTTCACACATCCCTGTTGATCCTCCCCTTCCCAAAAATCGGTCAGAAGGACCAAGCATTTGCTTAGGTGGGGTTGCTAAGGCAGTATTTGGTGAGTTTTGTGAGCTGGGACTGCCTGTGGGGAGATGGCACATCCTGGGCCTGGGGCTGCTCTGCAGCTGGCTCCCTGGCACAGGGTGGGAGCCCTGCTCCAGGCTCTTTGCAGATGCCTTTGAGCATTCTGTCCAGAATCAAGGGTTAAGCTGCTGGTGGGGGATCTGTTGCTCCAGGAGACCAGCTCCTTTAGCTCTGGTCAGCTGCAGCTCCCCACTTCACATACCCATTAGTGGAGATCATGCTGCTGACTGCAAAACCTCTGCCAACTTTTATTAAGGAGCTGGAATAAAGCTGGTTTCCTTTTGTCCTACTTTTTTTTCCTTTCGCACAAGCAGTGCCGGGGCCCACAGCTCCTGCTCCCTCCTCCTTCTCCTCCTTTGCCTCCAGTGGCAGGGCAGACCAGACCCCGTGGCTGCAGAACAGTTTTTCCAGCAGCAGCATCTGGTGCTTTGGCAGCTGCTTCCGACGGTTGTTGTGTTTGTGGCTTTGGAGTTGTGTTTGAAGCCATCACATGGTTGAGGTTCCTTCAGGAACTGTCTGGGCTGAGCTTTCCTTGACAAAAGTCTCCTTTGACTGAAGTTTTGGAGGCGAGGAATGTGTATGCTGAGATGTCTGTGACTCAGGCTCATGCAAATTCCTCTTGATAGCCAAAGCCAGGCAGCAGTGGGGCACAGGAGTGGCTGGGGCCCCAGGGTGTGCTCTGGGGTGATGTGAGTCCTTAAATCCCAGTCCCTGTCATACTCTGTGTTGCTCTGCATGTTTTTACTGGACCAGAGGTACAGCTCACCAGCCTGAACACACACAAATGGTGTTTCCACCAGCTGGAGACCCCACATTGCACATCCATTCCCTGGCAGCCAGGTATTGTGTGTGCATTATTCCTGAGCTGGACCCCCAGCTCACTGCCCAGCCAGCAGCATCCCTGCCAGGACCACCACCTGCCTTGTGCTGTCTCTGCCAGGTTCTGTGGTTTTGGAGGCATCACAGGACTTCAGGATGCTCTTTATTTCAGCTGGGCAAACCCAGCCCAGCATTTGCAGCTCTCCAAAGGAGACAGGCACAGGGTAGTTTGCCGGGACAGGTTTCTAAGCTCTCCTCTCTTGCAGACAAGGTGTTAGATAACTGGAAATGCCCTTGGGGACGTGTGTTCCCCAAAATGCCTTGGGGGTGCCTGTCCAACCCTCTCTCTGGTGCAGCAGTGGGATGGGAGCTGACAGTTCCTCCCAGGGAGAGCTGGAGTAGGTGAGCTGGGAGCCTCACCAGTGGGGAGCAGATGCCAATGATGGGGAGCTGTGTTGAGGCTCTGCTGATGGTGTTTTGGGGTTGTCTGCACTGCCCAGTGCTGGTGCTGTGTGACTGCCCTTCCCAAAAATGTTATGGGTGTATTTGCTGCTGTTCCCATGATGTTTGTTCTGCCTAAAGCTGAATGATCAGAGACAAACCCAGAGTGGGAGGGTGGCTTGGGTGGGGATTGGTGTGCAGGGATCACTTCAGACCTTGTGATGCAGATGCTCTTCTCTCCTGCCCTACCTGGCTGGCATTTGTACTTTCCTTTTCCACCCTGAACCGACCGAGCCGAGCTGCTTGTCTCTCCCAGGATGGACTTTCTGCTTGAGCCTGAGCAGGGTCTGACTGCTCCCTCTGGGACCCAGCTCCCATCACTCCCTGCTGCCAGGGAAACAGCCCAGCTCCAGGAATTTGGTCCTGGGATCTCCAGGTGGTTTGGGCATCTGGGTCCTTCTCATGCCAGGGGGACATTGGGGCCCTGGTGCCTTTCTGCATCAATCTGGAGCATGCCCTGAGCTCAGGAGGAGTTCCCTTGCCAAGACCACACCAGGAGCTGCAGATACTCAGCATGCAGTGGAACCAAAGCTTTGGATAACTCACTGCTGCCTTTTCCAGCATTACAGAGCACTTACTGCTTTGGAAGGGGGGGGTGCTTCAGTTAGAATCCTCCCCCACAGCTCCAGGATGCTCTCCATACCTGAGGTTCCTAGGAGAAAGGCAGAAGTCTCCATTATTTCACCAGGATGAGGCCAGTTTTTAACTGCTGTTACAGTAGCCATGGACTGAGATCTGTTGGGGTTGTTCCAAAGATGGTTTTGGCACAAAGGTTTTTTTGGACGGGCTCCCACACAAAACTCAGAACAGGAGGGGTTTATTTTTCCCGCTGTCAAATGATCATTTAAGCAGGAGATTCTTAATAAAATCAGTGAGAACTTCCCGTGTAAAATGAACCCTCCTCTCTTCCCTGTATTTTTCTTGCACAGTGGAAAGTAAACACTGTCTGGCTTTGAAACACGACTACTATTTTGACAGGTTCCTCTTCAAAAAGTGCTGCTCGGGTTTCTCTTTAGCCCCGTTGTGCTGTCTAAACAAAGTTAGATTTTGATTTTGTAAGCGAAGTGAAAAATGTGTCTGCCTTCCTCCCATTACTTGGCAGGAATGTAGCAAATACCAAATTTGCTTTTGCATTTCTTTCTTTCTGTAAGTCCTTTGGTCAGGAGGGGTTCCTGGCTGGCAACTCCAGGACTGTAAATCCTCTGTTAATTCAGACTCAGGCAGGTGCAATGCAAATTCCCTCCCCTGCTCACCCAGTACATTTCCACTGCTGCTGCAGGGGGAGAGCCGAGGTTATTCCCTCTGACCCGTCCACCCCATGGCCTCTCTGCTGAGGATTTGCTGCTGACTGAAACAATAAACTGATTTCTTCCTTAAGATCATTGTTTAGCCTATGGGCCAGACTGAAAAACTGCCTGTCTTGCCTCCATTTCCATGAGCCACACACATTTTGGTTTAAGGGCAATATCCTTCCCTCTCTGAAAATTAATAGAAGTTTTAGCATGGACTTCTGAGGGAGAATTGTCTAACAGAGTAAGAACAGTAAAAGCTGTTGGAAGTATTTTACTTGGCAATACAAGTTGTACTTTTATAGGGTATTTGTCCTGTTTACCCGAGAGGAATAAATCCAGTAGAAGTTCAGAGCCATTTAGGAAATGCTAATTTTTAGCTGAATATCTGTATAGCTAAGAGTTAGGTCTCTACCTTTCCATAGGCAGTCCTGGTCATCTTTCCTACTTCGTGTACCTGTATCACTTTGGGTTTTTTTCGCTCCTGCACAGTTTTGCCAAAAGGTCAGATCAAGGTTGGCTTTAAAACTGCTGGTACCTTTGTTCTGTCAGTCTGGCTGTGCAGCTGAATCCCTTCCTGGAGATGCTCTTGTTGGTGATGGGTGACACAGCCCCAGGTTTGTAGGTTGCCATGGATCCTGAAAGGTGTCTGAGCAGGATTTGGGATTACTCCCTAGTGGGTCCTCACCCCAAAGTCCTGGTCCTGGTCCTCCTCTACAGGCTGTGGCTGTAGAGTCTCCAGCAAGTCAGTTGCCTTCAGTGGGGCTGCTTCTGTGGCCTCTCCTCTCCAAGGCTAAAATCTCCTTTTTTTTATAACCTACAGGATTCAGATTTTCTTAACCTGTAGAGACTTTAGCCTACAGCTGGTCAAATTATGGCCCTTGTTCTCCCTTTGGCTTGGAGTTGTTTGCAGGTCTGCTCCAGGTCTCCACTGCAGGGGTGTGCCCCAGGGGAACTTGCTCACCACAGCATCCCTGGTGATGTCTGACGTCTGACACGGCGTTTTCCTTCTTTTCTAAAAAATGCCAGAGCAAACTGGGAAGAAGACAAAGGGTAAGAAAAGTGACCCAAGAAGGAAAGGAAGAGATGGTAGAAAAAATAGTCCTGAGAAGACAGAGAAAAGGAAATCGGTCAACGAAACTGTTTTGGGACAACTGGGTAAGTCTGATTTTATGGCTCAGAGTTGACCTGCAATGCTGGGGGCTCCCTGTTTGGGGAGCAGGGTTAAGAGTCCCAGCCCCTGATCCCTCCTGCATGTAACACGGTGGAGTTACACTTCCCATCTCTCCTTTGTGGGAATCAGCCTGAATTATCCTGTCCTACTAGAGAGACTGGGTCAGAAACAGGCTCACTGGCAGGGCAGGGGATTTGAAATTCCCCCCTGTAGCTCCAGGGTTGGGAGAATGTGTTACAAAACCTGTGAAGTGCTGCTGGAGCGGTATTTCACTTCCAGGTGATAAAATCAGACTTACCCACCCCATGGTAGGGGCTGCTCCCCCGTGCCTTCTGTGCAGGGATGGTGGGTACAGCACGTGGGCTGTGAGGTTTCATGTACCATCCATGGCATGTATGGCCATGCTGGTTGTGCCAGTGGTGCAGGAACATCCAGGAGTCAGGCACAAAGCCCATCCATCTCTTCAATTTGCTCAGGAGGTGAGGAGCCTACAGATGCTTCAGCTACCTCCAGCAGGTCCCCATCGGCTACAGCAGCAGGCAGGGCTGGGGGAAGAAAAACAGAAGGTAGAAGGTGATGAGTTCATGTGTGCCTAGCTGCCAGGGCACAGGGGAGCACTGGTCCTGTGAGGCTCTCAGGAGGGAGATGCTCTCAGTCTGGAGATGCTGTAAAACCCTCCAGGGGTACAGAGCGTTTCTGTGGGAGGTCTGGTGGTCTGGACCACCCTGCCTTGCTCTGCTTTGCTCACCTGACTGTGCTGCTTTCTGGTCATCTCAGAGCTGTTGGACTTTTGGAGATGGGGCTTTTGCACTCATTCTGTCTCAGCTCTGTTCTTTGCTAGAGAAGTTTTGGGTTTACTGGGGCAAATTCCAGCAAACAGTGGAGGCTGGAGAATCTCAGAGGAAAGCTGCATGGCTATGAGCTTGGGAAACCAGGCAACTTGACCCAAAGCTTCACCAAGGTCTTGTTACCTCCAGCATTTTGTGAAGGGTTTGAAGCATCCCCTGGGGCTGCTGTCACCAGAGAAGGGCTGGGGAAGGTGAGCTGGTGAGTTTTGTGGCCCTTGCCCACAAAACTTGGGCTTTTCAGTGTTTGGGTACCATGCAATGCCCAAAGTTCATCCTTGCTCCTGCTTCACCTTCCCTGCCTTGGGCTGATGTCAGGGTGGGGTGCTGTCTTCTCCAAAAAGGCCATGGTGAGTTGCAGGTGCAGGATCACAGCCTGTGTGGCTGCTCAGAGGTGAGGGTGATGTAAAGCTAACACTGCTACCAGCAAACACTGTGGGCATGAGTCACCCTGCCCGGGCCACTGCTCTTTCCCTGTCTGTTCCTAGACTGACTCTTTCAAAGGAACACTCTTCCCAACATCCAAAATCAAATCTCATTTTTCCTCCATCCATAAAACCAACTCAGATGCTGAACCCATGGGTTTCTGTTTCAGAGGTTAAAACTGCCTCTGCCTGTGTAGGTGTGCACCTTTCCCATTGCTAATTGGACCCAATTAGCCCAGCCCACAGTGCTTACTCTTGCTCTCAATGATCATTATCAGGAAGTTTTTCAGCTTTTTCCATCCCAGCCTTCATCTTTGCTCCTCTTCTTCAGTTTCCATGCCTTCTGAGATGTTCTCAGACCTGCAGATGTAGCAGTGGTCCCATCACCACGCTGGCTGCTTGGCTCTGGTGGTGACCTTGCAGCAGCTCCTTCCTGGGGAACCTGTCATCCCTTGTCTGGGCATAAGTCATGCTCTGACACCATATTTTTAACTTAGACTTGAATTGTTTGTCTTCTGCCTTTGCATGAGAATGTTGCCATCTGTGCTGGGATGTGTCATTGCTTGTTGTGTTCGCTGAAGGAAGAGGCTTGGTTTGGATTCAGGGAGGTTTGTGGAGAGCTGGATGTGAGGGACTGCTCGGCATGTTGTGCTGTGACCTCAGTGAACCCCAAGTTCAGCACGAGTGCTGGAGCAAACCCTGCTCTGTGTCCAGTGGGGTGCATTGTAGTTGATCTTCCGAGTGTTTCTCCAGTGCCAGGGAGTTTTGGTGGAGTGGGTGATGGTGATAGAGGGCAAACATGGCTGTTCCTGGCTTCTGAGGCAATCTTCCACTCTTGTTTTTCCCAGGCTTGTCAACCTCCTTCCCCATCGATGGGACCTTCTTCAACAGCTGGTTGGCACAGTCGGTGCAGATCACCGCGGAGAACATGGCCATGAGCGAGTGGTCGCTCAACAACGCCCACCACGAGGACAGCACCCCTGGCCTCTCCGAGGAGCTCCTCCAGGATGAGGAGACCTTGCTGAGCTTCATGATGGACCATTCCCTCAGGTCCCCATTCAGGCAGAGCGAGACCACAAAGAAAGTGAAAAGCAGAACGAGAACGAACACTAAGAAAAAGCTGCCGAGGAGCAGCCCCTCTGCAGTGGGTGGGGGCCACCCAGAGGGCTCAGAGCCCTGGACTAACAATGCCAGCAACTTGTCGGATGATCCCGCCAAGCCCTTCGCTCCGGATTCCAGACCGAGCAAGTCGGAAAAAGGGACTGCAAAGCTTTCCACCGAGCGCAAAGGGACGGGCGAGGCCAAAAAGGTGGCCAAGAAGGGCTGTCTCCAGAAAGCCAGCGAGCCTCATCCCCCTGCTGGGACACGGGGCTGCGTCAGCAAGGAGGAGGAGGAGGAGGAGACGCCGCGCTGCGCTCAGACGGAGCCCAGCCCCGCGGCCAAAGTGCCTGACTCCATAGGTAGCCCCAAAACCATCGTGCGGTTCAAATTACCAAAGGAGAGCCGGGGGGCGCGGCGGGCGCAGCCCCCCAAGGCCGAGGGCGCTGGCGGGGCTCCCCTGCGCCGCTTCGAGGCCGACACGGACGGATACTTCTCGGACGCCGAGATGAGCGACTCGGACGGGGAGTCCCGCGGCGGCCGGGCGCAGCGGGGCCAGCTGGAGGCGGCCGGCGAGGACATCGTCAGGATGAGCATCCTGGCATCCTAACTCCTCCGACCGCGCCGGCTGGATGAGGCCTCGACCCAGTTCCAACTGCCATGTCCAATTCCTGCCCGGTACCACGGCGAGGGGCGTTTTTAATATGTGTATATAGTTGGAAATTCGGCACTGTTGTCTTTCTCTTCTCGATACGCCTGAGATACAGCTTCAGCTTCACCGACATCGATGACTGTGACAGCAGTGGTCCCTCCCCGGCTCCCTGCCAGACCCCACTGCCTGGGAGCGCGAGCCGGCGCCCGCCAGGACCGATGCCGAGGGTGCTGAGGGTGGAGGGTGCCGGTGCCCGTGCTTTCTGCAGGGATGACAGTTCAATTAATGGGCATTATTTAATGAGAGGCAGATTTCTGTCCGGGACGGTTGCCCTCAGAGCAGGGAGCGAGTCGAGGATCCGGCAGTGGCCAGCTGTGGGAGGGGAAATTCCCACCTGTGTGTGTGGAGAGAAGGAAGTGAAATAAGCGATTCTAAAATAAATAATGACTAAAGCACAAAAAGCTTGTTGGAGGAAAACGCTTGGGGTGGAAGAGAGCGATGTTACATTTCTATTTTTAGGAAAAAAAAAAAATTCTTGGTTATTACTTTTCCCCTCACTTTTCCATCTGGTTGGGATCCGTCCAGGGGCCAGGATGCAAAAGTCCTCCCCATCCGTGCCCCCACTGAGGTTCTTAGAAACAGTGAAGTGAAACAAACTCAGGTGAATGGATCAGCAAGTGGAAAATGGAAATGTGGGGCAGGATGGAGGAGGAAAGTGTCCTTTAAAACCACTGTGGGGAGTCAGGGTTGGTGTAACCCAGGAGGTTGAGCAATTTTTTTGCCCATGCTTCTCTCCAATGCTGCCATGGTCCCACCATGCCAGGGCAGCACATTTGAAATCCCCCTTGCAAACCAAAACCATGGCCCCAAGGCCAAGTATGCTGTCACTGAGGGGAAATGGCAACCCTTGCCACCACCATTATGTTTTCCTTATAAATGCCACAATGGAAATGGTGAATTTATTCCTCTCCATCCTTTGTTTTGGTTTGGGTTTTTTTTTACCTTAAATCCTGGTTACAAGCTGTTGACTCGTTGTGGAGGGGTGATTCACAGAAGCTGACATTATAAATATTACAATAATTTAATGCATAAAATGTCCCCAATAAGCCTTAAATGTTGTTTAAAAGCCCATGTTACCTATAAGTCAGGCGAATTTCCATGTTTGCACTTAATTGCACCATTACTTCGGTTTTGGCTTCAAAGGTCACAGTTAAGTCATGCTACGTGTTTTATTGGAGTGACCCCAGTGTGAGCTCAGGGAACAAAAAAAAAAAAAAAGGAATTCACTGAAACTTTTGTTGTTGTTGTTTTTTAAAAATAAAAAATGTTTAAAAAAAACTTAAAAAAAAAAACTAAAACAAAACCAACCCAAACCTGGGACACTTCTGCAACCGGTTAAACCCATCACTAAACAAAAAAACCTTGAAATTGTCAAACCTATCAGTCAAAGAATTTTGTGGATGCCAAAGAAATATTTTGACAGTCAAGCAGCACAGCCAGAAACCGGAAACTTGTCATTATGAAAACAAATTGGAAGTTATTTAGCAACCAAGGACTAAAGACACACTCATACCACACTGCTGCGGCGTTAGGTTCCAAGCTTGCTCCGAGGGATGCTGCTGCTCCGAGACCGCATCCTGCCATTTTGGTTTCCGATGCTTTTTGCTCATTTCACTGTGAGCTTTCTTTTTGAAACTCTGAGACTACTTCAACTGATGTTTTAGAGTAGATCATCATCTTTTATCAGCCTTCCAAAGTCCTTATTATTGATAAAATTGCAGCAAAGATCAGCGGTGACAGCCCAGCTGATCCCAGACACGGCGACCGGTGGGGGCTTCGAGTGGGATGCCCAGCCCTGCCCAAGCCCAACACTCACCTGGCTGAGACTGACCGTGCCTGGGAAGGAATCTTCCTCAGATGGGAAAAATGTGACACAAGTTATTAGTGGGGAAAAAAAAAAAGAAAACAAAAAAACAGCAAAATACCAACAAAACAGGAGCCACCTTTGTTATAAATTAGCATAATCCATTGAGGTTGGAAATGAAAATCTGCTCATTAATTAAGGCTCAGTATGTTCAGATAATGTTAAATACAGTAAATAGGACTTAGTTTATCTTATCAGGCTTGCTAGCTTTAGCTCCAGTATCCTAGTATACAAGTCATAACAATAATCAATATGCTGCCTTTTAATGAATCTTGCTTCCGTGTGCTTCACTCAATTATGGTTAAAAAAAAAGCAATCCACAAATTTCACTGTACACAGTTCCATTCATCAGCTTCTGCACTACTTGTCTTCTCAGTACAGGAAAGCAAAAAGGGGGAAACTTTAAAGAACAACCAACCTGGCACCTCCAACATTGGGCAATAGCACAGTTTGAAACACTCCCAAAAGATCAGGCATCATGTTTTGCCATCAGGAGATGGGGGAAAGCTAAGGGAGCTGGTGGGGCACAGGGAAGAATGGGATGACAAGAATAGAAAGGAGGAAAAGGCTCTGGTGAGCTTTGGGGCTGAGCAAGGGCTGGACCATGGCAGGCAGAATGGCTGCAGCCACCCCAGAGCCTCCCCTGCCTGGAGCGTCCTCGGAGCAGGGGAGTCTGGTGTTCTGGAGAGAAAATGCACAAGGAAAATATTTTTGATGTTCATGTAAATGTATTTTGAAATGAATAGAAAGAGAAGAAAAAAAAGGTTTATTTTAGTACAGAAATGTTATCTTTTAAGATGTATAAATGCAGGAATCGACATTTGCACTGTAAGAGCACCTGTTTCCTTGGAGAAGCAGCCGCTGTTGAGATGAGGATGCAGAAAGCATCATTCCCTGATGGAGCACAGCCCCACCCAGCCCAACCCTGATGGTTGAGGGAGTTTCCCTAGGACAGCTCCCATTCCACACTCCCATTTTCCCCACGCCCATCTTTTGATTTTTTTTTTCTTTTTTCCTTTTTTTTTTCTTCACTTGCACCTATTTTCTGGGGTTAGGATGCCTGCTGTCCCATGGAGCTCACGCCAAGGTTGGATGCAGAATGGAGCCAGGATGGATGCAGGCTGCAGGAAGATGGTGCTACAGGGCAGGGCATGAGGTTTGGTTGTTCTTTAAGGAAATCCCCTGCAGTTTGCACCATTCCACATTCAAAACAACCCACTTCACGTCAGTTACAGGAAACGATATGAATGTCACAGGAGGAGAAACCCTTCTGTTTTCTTTGTTTCAAAGAACGTGATGTGCCATTTGTTAATACAAAAGAGAAATATTGAAAATATATTGAAAAGAGCAATTTTAAATTATTTTTGGCTTATGTTGCAATATTTATTTTCTTGTATTAGAAATTCCTTTGTAGAGAAAAAATGTATTTTTCATTAATGCAAAAACCTATTTCTCCTTTTTGTACATTTTCCATGTTAGTTAATCCTTAAAGCAATATAATGTTATCAAACTCGTTCTGTGTGAGACTGTATTATGCATGCTATTTGTGTTGCCTTGGAATAGCTCTGTCTGCCATTATTTTCATCCTGTTTAGATACAGTGTATGCTTTAATACACATTGGGACCATGGCCCATTGCTTATGAAAAAAACCCCCTTTGCATTCCTCAATGTGTTGGCTAATGCAGTCAATAAAGCAGTGTTTTCTGTGTACCTCGTGTCAGTGCAGTGAGCGTGGTCTTACACAGAGCAGACTCATCCCAGGGATGCAGCTCTGTGGGGATGCAGGGCTGGTGCAGCCCTACTGATGCAACCACTCTACCTGTGAGTAGCACATTTTTGAACTTTCATTGCATTCCCATTGCCAAATCTTAGCCAGCTGTTGGGAAACACAGCTGGAGAAGTTTGTCACAGCTGAAAGGGCAAGCCCAAGCAAGAGGATGTTCACAAAGTTCCCCGTGCCTGAAAGTTTCTGTAATTCAAGGTAGCCACCTTCCTCGTGGAGATGGAAGTCTTGTTTTGCAGACTTGGAGCAAAGCCTGCAGAGGAAGTCCTGCTGCGAGACAGGATGCTCAGAGGAACAGCTTCTTGCACCAGGAGCTGGTTTAACAGGCAGGGAAACACACTGCTAGATTTGCTATTCATGGGAGCAAAAGCAAGCTGTGAAACCCAAAATACTCCAGCAATGTGTTCCTGTTTGTAAGACACTCCTTGTATCCTGCTGATACCAACCAGCAGCCGATGCAGTGAGTGGCATCCCTGCTGTGGAAGATTGGAACTAAATGGTCTCTAAGGTCCCTTCCAGCCCAAACCAGTCTGTGACTCTGATGTGGGCTGTGGTTGGTGGCCTGACCCTCCACCTGTGGGGTGTGATGGGAGCACAGGGCTCATCACACCGCTTTGAAAACTTGAATGGGCTCCACATCTGCGTGCTTGGCTGGTTTGGAGGCCACAGGCAAGGCTGCTGCCTTGCTTCAGCAAATATTCGAGTCATTAAGGAATGGCTCTTCCACCTTTTTTGGCCTTTACTGGCACATTTTTCTTCTGTAAAATTGCCCAAGTGCCCAAGCTGCTGAAGGAAAATGAGCTAATTAATAGACATACTTGGTTCTGTTTGTTGGTGAAGTGATTCATCAGGCAGGTCATGGTGCACAGTGAAGACAGAGCAAAACCATTCATTGAGATGGGTCTTTTTGGGGGTGGAGCAGCTACCATGGCCATGTATTTAGCTCTTCAATGAAAAGGGAAAGGATTGGTTTGTTGCAAACTAAGGATTTTGTTATTGGGCTGTGTTCCTGCTCACAGCTCTCCAGGCACCCCAGTGATGAACTCAAACTCCAGTTCAGTCCCCAGAGCCCCTTGGTGCAGGTGTGATACCCACAGCAACGTGCATGAACCTGTCAAAAGGCTAGCCTGGCTGTTCTTGTTTAACTAGAAACAGCAACCCCTTTCCCAGCCCCAAAATGTCCAAGGGGATGATGCCAAGCCCAGATGGATCTCGGAGATCTGATGCTGGGGAACATGAGGCAGCATCTCTACAAACTGGCAAGGATTTTGTCTCCAAAATATTTAAGGCTCATGGAAGAAAGAGCTAGCCAAATTCCTGGGAAGATGCATCCCTGCCTGCTGGCACATGCATTAGACCAGAGATGGCTGGGATGGTCTAGCTGGATGTATTGTGGAAATGGGCATGGAGAATGGAACAGGAATGCCTGCAAGCAAAGGAAGAGAATTTTGGGCTGCTAAAAAGACTGCATCACCTCTCTATGTCACCTCCTCTCCCAGAGACCCCATTTCACAGGAGATAAAATAACCAAGCTGACAACAAAACCAACTTATCAGGAACAGCCCAACAGCTCATATCTGACTTCTTTCTATTTAGACAAACACCTTCTAAACCCCATTTTTGGCTTTTGAAGGAGTGAGGTGCAGGAAGGAGTTCCACAAGGGCAGGACCCCAACCCTGAGTACCAAACCCAGCAGCCCTGCTGCCCATCACCATCAGCAGAGGAGAGCCACCAGCCCCGAGGGGCACTGCTGACACAGCAGGGACAGCCAGACTTGAGGGGCTCCACCAGCAGCACCACACCGTCCTACAGCCCAACCTGAGAAATGATTCCTCAATAAAGTTACAAAAAACATATTAAACATACATATGTGGGCAGTTAGAGCACGTGGGGCTTCGCTATGGTGCTCACTCAGGGCTTGCCTGTAGTATCCTCATCACAGATGGTGCTGAATGCCTCGGTTTGGAGCGAGTAGCCAAAGAATCATTTCAATTTAATTGCAAAATAAATGTTAGGCTAGGCCTTATATGTTTTGCATATGGATTGAAGTGCCACCATAAATACTAATGGGTCAAATACCCCCCAGTGTCAGTAAATCATCAGCAACGGATGTGGAAAGGAATTAATTTTCCTTCAGCTTATCCTGAAAGAATTGCAGTAAGACCTTGTTTTATTGTGTTTGACTAAGTGCTGGTGGTATAACATAATTTCCCCTAACCATTAAAACTGCTGGTGCTGTACTTCTGCATAAATGCCTCTAATGTGATGAGACCATATTTAATATTTACTCCTCCAAAATTAATACATTTAGAGGAGACATTTTGTGCACTAAAAATAGTTCCTTGGTCTTGGATTTCCATGTAGGGCTGTGAAATTATGTGTCTGCTGTGATTTCAACAGATGAATAAGAAAAAAAATCTCTAAAAAAATAAACAAACCTATGACTAACCCACAAAACAAGGCAAAAATCCTGCAGTAGCTGGTATCAACCCCAGCTGATCCAGAGGGTTTCACAAGCACTGTCTCTGCCATCTCACCCATCCCAAACACTATTTGACAAACCCTGTTCATTTAATGCTCGAGTGAAAACTAGGCTTTTGAAGGGTCTGAGTAGGCATTTTTTCAAGAAAGGTTTAACCAGGTACATTTTCCCATGGCAACTTGGCTTGGGGATGAGTTTGGGACTGGTATTGGTTGCAGGCAGCTCTTCCTTCTCCTGAGATGGCCAAATATGCTGGATCCACCATGAAGTCGTGGTGGGGAGGTGCCCAGCCCCAGCCAAGTTTTGGGGGCACAGGGTGGGCCCACAGCTTTGCCCATACCCATCCCTCATCCGTGAGAGGGTTGCTATGGGCACAGATCTGGGACCTTGTCTGCCATCAGGTACAAACCATGCAAACAGCAGAGTTTGTGGGGGAATTGGGTGGTAAGAGGAATGCAGCTCCTTTCCAAAATCAGAAGTGGGGTGCTGGTGGTACTGTTTGTGCTGTGGGTGCCTGAGAAACGAGCCCTGGGGGAGTCTGAGCTCTGCTGTGTGTGCAGAGCTGGGATGGAGTTTCCTGAAGTGGCAGGATTTTGGCATTTCCTGAAGTGCTGGGATGGTGTTTCCCAGCTAAACCCACTCTGCTGAGTATCAGATGCAGTGTTTTTCCTCAGGAGTAGCTGCTGTACATTCAGATTTAATAAAGATTAAAGTAATTGACTGCCTGTGCTTATACTTTAAGTGGTACTTTATAATGCTGACACTGAGCACGAGGAGAAAATGCAGAGGTTAAAATACTGCTGTTACACCTGGTCATTAGCAGCCCTGCAATGAGCTCCAAACGGTCAGATCAATGAAATGGAGTTTTTCCAGGGAAAAAAATGGCAGGTCAAGAAAGCAAAATAACACATCTGCAGCCATAACTCCTAGGAAGATTATTCTCAGGAGACAGCTGCTGAGGACCCCAGCCATCCATGTGGGAATGGACCTGCCACGTGCTCTGCCTCCATCCAAATGTCTCCCTGTGCAGGCTGGAGTGCAGTACCCTGCAGGAGAGAAAATTCCCTGCAGACAACAAGGTACCAAAGCCCCTTCCAGGAATGCTCAGCTATAAATAGGTGTTTGTTGTGTGGGATACCACAAATAACACTGACACTCCACAGAGCGACCGTCAGGCAGGGCATGAATTCCTGCCCTTAATAAGAAAGCAGGATAAATAAAGCATTTCTAAAAGAGGGAAATCAGCAATTTTTGCAGCTCCAGCTTTAAAACAAATAAGTTTGGGGGATAAAGCCCAGCAGCAGGGATGCCAGCCCTTGTGGGCTGCATTCCCAAAGCCAGCTTGAGACACGTGCCATGCTGGGGGACACAGGAGACCAGCACACAGACCTGGCGTGCTCCAGCCCCCCTGAAGGGCTGTTCTGGAGAGCCCTGGGGAATGAGCTGGTTCCACTCAGGTTTTCTAACCCACCACACAGCTCTGGAGCAGCACAGGGCCAAGCAGCATCACTGTGTGGCCAGAGGCAGGCTGGGACACTCATCCCTGTGCCACGAGCATCACCTGCTCGGTACCAGCCCTCTCCTGGCAGCAAAAGGACCCATGGCTGATATTTTGGGCTGAGTCACAAGGATGCCAAGGCACAGTCAGCCACGAGGCACATTTATTGGCACAGCAAGAGCCAGATGTGGCTGAGCTGTGAGGACTTAGGTCACTGCTCTGATCTGAAGCCTGTGAGCACCTCCCCAGTGCTCTGTGTGTGGTGCACAACAGCTCCAAAACTGGCTCATACAAACACACCAGGAGGAAGGAGGAGTATAAATAAAGGAGTAGAAATAGCTGAGCTCCAGGAGCACAGGCTGGGAGCAGCAAGGGCATGGCATGGGCACTGGCACAACCAGAGCTGAGAGTGTGCCAGGGGTGGCTGTGCCTCCCCCACTCCATCAACAACCACAGCTCCCACCCAGCATCCCCCCAGCCCCCCTGACAGGCATCTGCAGTGTTTTCCATCCCAAGCACTAGGGGATATTCAGTGATGATGAAGGAACAGCCACACCTGACACCAAAGGAGATGTCACTGCTGCCCCTGGCTCACAGGTGCCTGTTGGAAAACATGACCTGAGAGCTGAAACTCAGTATAACTCTCTGCTTCCTAATGGGGGAACATAGGATGCCATTACTGGCTTCTGAGACTGCTCTCTGGCTTCTTTTATAGTTTCATAAAGTCGTTGGCTTAGCTAAGGGTTTCCACCTCTTGATAATTAAGTGGACAACAGCTGCTTCAGCAAACAGAATTACACTAAGGCAGGTGGCAGCACTGTCTGAGAGCCCAAGGAACCACACTGGGGCCCTCACAGAAATCACATTTCAGCTGATTTCCAGTCTGAGGGTGGTGTTTGCTGGCTGCTGGAGAGCTGCGATGCTGGGGGCTGGCAGAAGGGAAATTGTCATGCATATACAAACTCATTTTGCCTCTTGGTTTCTGTAATGCATCAATGAAAGCAGTTTGTTGGAAATGAGGGAATCAGGGAAAGGTTTGTAGACCTGGAGGGCTGTGCTGATGGGGTGAATAAGTAAGGAATTATCTCATTGCTGAATGATTGCAAAGAACGAGGAGTCTGTTTGCAGCAGCAACTGAAGCATCTTCCAGACTCAGCCGTAGGCTAAACCCAGCTGCAATGAGCATCTGCAGCCCTCAGAAGGGAAGCAGCAGGAGCAGGGCCTTTGCTGACAAAATATCCCATCCCCTTCTCTTCATTGGTGCCTCTTTGTCCTTTCCAGGGAGGCTGTGTGGGGCTGTGACTGTGTCCCCCCATAGGATGTGACACTCAGAGCAGGGCTGTCCCCCCGAGGGTGCTCCTGCGATCTGGTACAAGTGGAAAGCCAGCAATTTCATTTACATTCTGCTCTTAGAGTTTGACTCAGGCCAGACTAAAAGTGAGAACCCTGAATCCTGGGGTGGGGGAAGGAATGACACCCGAAACACGGGAAGCCGGGGGAGGTTTGTACCCGCAGCGGGAGCCGAAGGCAGCGGGCACCGGCTCAGTGCCTGCACCTCTGACTGCCACACCTCAGCTCCCAAACCTGGCCTCCCACGGGTGCTGCAACCCTTTAGGATGCTCTTAGCCCCCATATGTGCAAGACTGACAGGCCCAGATCCTCCACAGGTGAATTTGTTTCACGATCAAACATAAACTGAAAGAAAAGCCTGTGCTGAAACACCTCTGCCCCCAGGCCAGCCCCAGCTCTGTTCCTCTCATCACTAGTCCCCAGCCCATATGCTGGCTTTGATCCCACTCCCCAAGTGTCCCACACAGCTGAGCTCTAGTGCAGCTCAGTGCAGCTCAGCAGCACTGGGGGATGCCCAGTTCCCACTCCAGCATGAGTAATTGTCTCCCCAGGTCATCAAAGCAGGGAACACAACTCCCTCCTAATGAAGACGGTCTGTGGTGCTGCCAGTCCCATGCAGGGCTCAGCCCCTGCTTTGCTAGCCCCCAGAGCCATTATCTGCCCTCAGTGCAGTTTTCATAGTCACATTTGAACTGGCTTGGAAAGAACCTTAAAGCTCATTTGCAACTTCCTGCCATGGACAGGGACACCTTCCACTAGCCCAGGTTGCTCCAAGCCCTGTCCAGCCTGGCCTTGTGCACTTCGAGGGATGGGGAAGATACAGCTTCTGTGGGAAACCTGTGCCAGTGTCCCACCACCCTCACAGGGAAGAATTTCCTTTTAATATAGAATAGAAATCTACCCCCCTTCAGCTTAAAGCCATTCCCATTTCTCCTGTCACTCCATGCCCTTGTAAAAGGTCCCTCTCCAGCATTATTGCAGCCCCTTTAGGTACTGGAAGGCTTTTGGCACAGGGACAGGGATAAGGACATGGGCCCCGAGGCATGGCAGGATGCTCAGTGCCACTGCAGCCTGAGGAGCACCAGCTTCCTTATGCTCTGTGCACACAGAGCTTGTGCTCAGTGATGTAAACAGTGTGAAGATGTTACCACAATAGTTTTACGACTTTGCAAGTCTAGTTTGATGGCAAATTGGCACTCCAGCCCCACGGGCAGGTTATTATGCTGCAGAACACACCAAAGCCATCGCTGCTGCTTCAGATGATGCTGGGTTGTCCCCGTGCCTGTCCTGGTGGCTCATTACCCAACAAGCTAGGCTGGGAGCTAGGCTGGACCTGGCAAAATACATCCATAAATAGATAAAACCTTCATAAAGGAACAACACTCAGCCTGCTGCAGACAGGGTTTTACCCAGCCCACTCCAACTCTCCCAGGTCAGTGTCTGGAACAGGGAGCAGAGGTGACCCAGAGTGACACAGGGCTCTGCATGAAGGAACAGCTTTTGTGGGAACAGCACATGGGAATTGCTCTTTTCTGCAGGAATATGAGGCCCTAGCAAGGCCACTGCCAAGATCCTCATGATGAACACCCCACTTGTGCCTAGGAGCAGCTGAGGAAAGTGTCCTACTGCCTGCAGTGGCACTTGCTGTGCCTGTGGAGGGACAACTCTGCTATGGCTCCCAGCAGAGAGCTCACTTTTAGTGAGCTCCACATGAACCACTAGAGCAGCAAACAATGCAGCAAAGCCACAGGGGAAGGGTGGAGAGTCTGATATTGTGGGCTCTTGTCAGGTACAAACACTGCTTGTCTGTACTTCCCATGTGGTTAATGCAAAGAAATGGTGAAAATAACTAAAAGCAGCATTTGCTGTAGTGATGGAGCAGAATCCACCTGACAGAGACAGAGCCCCCGTTTCAGGTGCCCAGAAGCTGCTGCACCCCCAGCTCAGAGCCCAGCCTGAGCAGAACAGGCTTCTTCTGAGTGTGCTGCTTAAACTGTAAATGTCCCCTACTCACCTGCAATTCCTCTCTGGGTTTTCCCAAGGCAGATGTCAACCCCAAGATGAAATGCCTTTAAAACACAAACGTGGCCTAGCACCTGTCCTAACGTTTCCTACTCTACTCTTGTTGAGAGAACAACCACCAAACCAGGCTGGATGGCATCAGCAACCACCAAGGAGCAAACCTGTGCTGAAGCTGTGGGGTTAAAGAGCTTCTCCTTAGGCAGCTCCCACCCATGGGCACAGAAGCTACTCAGGAATTACAGCTGAGCAACCCACCAAAGCCAGCATCTATACTTTCCTGAAATTACAAAGGTTCAGTCTTATGAAAGTATATTACAGGCACATCTATAATGAATATCTTGAGATATCTATATATGAAAATCTATATGGATAGATACCTACAGATAGATTGTTCTATAAATATAATTTTTCATCTGCAGATAGGCAAGATATCTTGAATATCTACAAATGAAAAACTGTATTCCTAGAATGTAAGGCTGAAAAATCCCATTCCACATGAGAAGAAAGAGAAGTGTTTACTCGTGTGCTGAGCTGTACTCAATGATACTTGTGGGTCTCTTCCAACTCAGAATATTCTCTGACCCTTTGTGATTCTGTGTGGCACCAGCCACCACCAAGGCTCAGTCTTGGGATGTTCACAGCACAGGAGGTTCCCTGCAGCCTCATGGCAGGGGCTCATCCTGGATAGGATCTATCCTCTGAACTTTGCTTCCAAGGAAATACGACATTGGCAGCTACCAAGAAGCCAAGAACAATCAGTGGTTTGAATAGTAGTTTTCTTGAAAATATTTTTATTTTTTCTGGCGTTCCTGGGTGTTGGGAGCATGGCAGATGGGTGCTCAGGACCAGCCAGGGTGATCCAGGCTGAGGGCTTCCCCCTCTCCAGCCCAGCCCAGGCAGCAGCCACTGCCTGTGATGCACAAATCTGCATTTTATGCTACAGCAGATGAAGAACTGCTGTTCCCACAGCTGTCTGACACAGAAATCATTCTTTGGAAAGTTCCTGGAGGAGGGAAAGCAAAAAGCCACCCAAATACAGGCAGAACACTGCAGAAGCCCAGTTCCCTGAGCAGCCTCCACTGCCCAGGCAGGATCTCTCTCCCTGACCCCCTTTTCCCACCCAGGATTTCAGCACCCACTCCCACCCCCACGCTCTGGTTTCTAACCAAAGGCCACTAGACCGAGATCACCAGATCATTTCATGTTAGACACTAAACAGACGTGAGATGATCACTTCAACTTAATTATATCATAATTAAGCCTTCATATTCCTGTCATCTGGAACTGTCAACGGCAGCCTGAGTGGAGCTGCTGCTCCTCTCCAAGAGCCATCACTCAGTGCTTCTGAGAGGTGTCAAAATAGGGGTAATTTTGCCTGCAGAGCCAGCTCGTGGCTGTAAACAAGCAGCCGTGCTTCACTTTGGAGCTCTGCAGTGCAGCAGGGGCTGTGGGCACTCCCTTGCCAGTGGTGTGGGCTAATGATTGCCCAGGGAATGTGGCAGCCTTGCCCCCACACCCCAGCCCTGGCACCAGCATTGCACCCCCACATGAAATCACCTCCTTGCCTTGTGCGAGCCAGCCGTGTAAAACATGTATTTAATCAGTTACTAGGAAAAATTAAATTTAAGCTGGCATGTACTTTTCCCTACAGGATCAGAAAATGAGGCTGAGGATATAAATGTGGGCAAGATGCCTTTCCCTGAGGTTCAGCTGAGCACAAAATATGAGCACAGCCCCCAGTCCAGCACATGCAGAAAGCTGGATGGGCTCTGTCTCTGCTGAAGGAGAACCCTGTCCCCTCCCAGCCTCTCTGCTCACCAGGCCTGATCCTGCTCCCTCACAGCCTCAAGACATCCATCCACAAACCCAGGCTTTCTTCTTCTCCTTTGGATGCCTCCCCTCCAGGCCAAGTCACAGAGCTCCCTGTGCATATAGGCCTGCTGTAACTACCGTTTTATTATTATTTAATCTCACAAGCAGCATGTAAAGCTTGCAAAGTTTTATTAGGTCTGTCAAAATTCCCATCACCTTTGTGGTTTCCAAGTGAGTCATTACCACTGTTCCAGCAACACCCCATCAGCCACTGGGCAGGTGGAAAAGAGGATCTGCTTCAATTGAAGCAGTGATTAATATTTGCAGAAGTATAATGACTTCTGTGGAGGGTTTCCCTCAGCCTTGGCCAGTTCACCTGCTGCTGAGCTTTTCTTTCTCGGTGCTTTAACAAATTGCCAATTAATCACGCTGGGAGGTGGCTGTGACTCAGTGCCTCATTCTGGGGAGCCCTCTGACCTCCAGCCCACGTGGCTTTTGGCTGGTCCTTGTCAGCACGATCTGATTTGTTTGTGTAGCCTGGCACCACAGCACAGGAATAAAAGGCATAAAGGAATAAACCGCAGGCAGCCACTGGAGTGTGCTTGGCACGTGGCACCATGGTCCCCAGGACAGGCTGAGAGCTCGAGCAGGGAGCCACAACCTGAAATGAAGGTGAGCAGAGACAGAGGTGCTGACCTCCCTGCTCCATCCTCAGGAGGGGCTGGGCTGGGAGGCTCCAGGAGGGCTGGTCCCAGCCCAGGGCAACCCCTGAGATGCTGTGGCAGGTGGAGGCAGCAGTATTAGAAAAGGCTGTGATCTATCTGGGGTTCGATGAGAGATTTCCGGAGACAGGGAAGCTCTTTGGACACGTGGTTTATTGCTCGTGGGGACAGCCAACCTGATCAGCACCGGCTGAAGCGAGGTCCTAAGAGGCTGAACTTCCTGTTACAATCCCATTTATTCCCTTCTACGCTGAATACTCTGGTTAGCATCAACCACCCAGTACAGGATACAAAACCTACAGAATTTACATACAGCCTATGAGAACTATTATATTACCATACTAAAAACCTGGCAAACCCACCTTTTTTCCCCTATCACCTGGCAGGGCCCAACCCCTTTATCCCTTTGTTTGGGGAACAGTATTGTTCAATCATCAGGGGCCTGGTCTTCAGATAACTTAATCACCGTCTTCCTGCTTCGCATTCTATAGCTCAAATTTTGCTTTTAACTCTATCTTTTCTGCAGGTTTTACATTCTTAAAATCTTTCACCAATAAACCATCTCTGCAGGCCTTCCTGCATCATCCTCCCCAACACAGCAGGGTGGACATGCCAGGCCCTGGAGATCCTGAGCAGCCTTTGGAGCTGGAGTTAACCCACCATGGAGCAGATCGTGGTCCGTGTGCTGCTGGAGCAGGAGCAGCCAGTCTGCCCCTTGCTGTCCCTGTGTCCCCAGCATGCAGAGCTGGCCCTGCCACCTGCAGCTGACACAGAGAGCAGCCAGGCAGAGAGAGGAGAGATCCCCAGCTGCAGGCAGAGGCACACAGAGCAAATTAGAGCAGAGCTGCTAAAATTCACATCACAGCTTTTTACATCCACATACCTTTGCAGGGGAAAGCTGTTAACCACATTAGCCTTCCTGAGCTGCTTATCTGATGAAATTGCTGCCCTTTGCAAGGGTATGTTGGCCCCAAATAAGTGCCTGTTTGCCCTTTCTTGCTCCCGAGTTCGACTTTCTGCTGTTTGTCTTCACAATTCAGCATTTCAGTAAACAGCTGCAAAGGATGTTTCATTCCTCGAAAAGAATCCGTCCCTCCTTACACCAGCTCTGTGCACAGTAGGTCTGGAGATGGTTGCACAACTCCCTGAGCTCTTAAAAAACGTCAGTGTTGAGAGGTTAAAGATTTTAAAGCCTGCTGCCACCTATGGACGGAAGGAAAGCAGCGAGAGCAGGAATCCTCCCGGGAGCATGCCTGCCTGGAAGGACACCTGAACAAGTCCTTGGCAGTGGGGAGATGCCAGCACCTCAGAAAGACAGGAGCTCTCTCCTTCTTCAGACAAACCCCGCAAGGTGCAGGACACAAAGGGCTGAGAAAAGGCATTGGGAAATTTGCTACCCATAATGTGATACATGTAATACAGAGAGGAAATAAGCCTGGGTTTTGGCTTCCTGTATTAATCTGATTATGGTGTTTTCATTGACAGACTGTAGCTTGCCTTCCCCTTTACTTATTTGTTCTGTTGTAATTAAATCATTTTAAAAATTGTACATATTTGCATTCAGATTTCTAAGGTGATAATTTCTGCAATAATACTCTACAAACACCTGGAATGGATATTTATGGGGCCATGAAAACTACAGAGCAGCATATTCCACCCTCACTGGAGGAAGCAGGGATATCTCTAATGTAGATAATGTTACAGATAACAACACATCTATAACATAGATGTGTTATTTTTATAGCACTGTCCCTAGCAGAGCCCTTGGTTCATGAAGAAGCTTTTTGGTCCATGGCAGGGGACATCTCCCACCCCAAGAGAATCCCACCAGACCTCACAGGGAGCCCTGCTGCCCTCTGCCCAGCAGGACCAGCCTTTACCTCACCCTGGGCAAAGAGGAGAGGGCAGGGACTGTGCTGCAGACAAAGACCACACTTCAGTGTTAAATGAGATGTTGTTAGGTACATGGTATTCATTGTTTTTTGCTCTAGTTATCCCCATGCATGCTCTGGAAGTAGAAAATGAGCTGAAAGCAGGTACAACCTGATCCCCTGATCTCAGGTACCCACCACCTCACCCTTTAGAAACAGATATACTTTCAGCACAGGGTTAAAGATGTCCTACTGTTTTATTATATTTAATTTTTTTTTGTAATTTCATCAGCTTCTTGAAAAACCTGTTTTTCTTTTATCCTGAGACATTTCACATGAAGAAACTATTGTTCTAAACTGTGACTCATCAGTTTGCATCACCACTTTCCAAACCCCTCGGGGGCATGTGGGCTTGAAGCAGGGAATGGGAGCCAGCCTTTATTTACCAATAAATAGGCACTTCATTTCTGCATTGACTCATCGCTGGTTAAGCCTTGGTTTGTTCCTATTCCTCAGTGAACCTGCAGTGATCGTTCTGTTTGCTTTTGTAACCTTTTTTTTTAGGAGCATTCACTTGAACCACATCTCACTGCCGATCTGTCTGCTGCTCAAGTACACATGCTTGCAAGGAGAGTCGAGTACCTAAAGGATAGAGCTAAAATACCTGGAAATACCAAGTTTCCACAAACTGCCACGAGGCAGAAAACACAACTGTTGGTTAATGAGACACCTCTAATTACAAAAATTCATGGGGAAAATGAGGTCGCCATCCAAATGATCCACTTCACTGAAGCTCTTACACAGATCTAACGATATATTTTTGAAATCTGAATCAAAGGAACTCTTTTAGAGCTAGAATCCCCTCTGTCGCTCAGACATACATCACCCCTGTCCGGCAAATGCAGCACCCGCAGCATGTGAGGGATGAACAAATTTGGCATGAGCAAAACTGAACGCTGGGAGTTTAAAGGTGCAAAATGAAAGGCTTGATCCTGCTTTTTCTATGCACCAAAACCTAAATAATTCTCCTCCTGTCCTTCTGCCTCTGAATAAGCAGCAATTAAGAAAGGAAACCAAGACTTTTGGCAGCATTTGTCCTTCTAACCCCATAGCTGTCAAGATTGAACTATATTCAGCATCTTATCCTAAATACCTGATGCTGCACTTCCCTGTGGGACATAAATCAAACCATGGCTCAAATCTCTTGCAGCTGTAGTGTTGAGTGCTCCAGCAAACCCTTGCCATGGTCCAGTTGGGCTGGGATTCATCTCAAGGGCAGGAGGAGTGCACAGGGCACAGAGCAGCCTTAACACTAATAATTGTGTGAATGGTTGCACTTGATCTTAGAGGGCTTTTCCAGCCTAAACAGTTCTATGATTCTGTGTGTCCAAAGAAAAGCAAAGCACAAGAACGTAACTTGAAAGTGGGAATAAAATGAATGTTTCAACTATGGGATGATTTCTGCTAAGTACCCCAAAAGTGGGTTGCACACCATGATAAGCTTGAACTGGGACATAAATTTCTGGTTTTCCCTAACAGCAAGTAGCCAGCTGATGTGAAATTTTAACACATTTTTTCCTTGCCGTCCTACTCATCTGTGCTGTCCTTTATACACATTTAGGAAACTCATAGGAAAACCATTTAAAAGTAATTTCTAGTCAAAATTTCTGCAGTAGTCACCAATGCTTCACTGCTGGCAGAGCTGCCCAGCCAGACAATGTGGGGTATGGGTGCATTTGCGGGGGGGAACGAGCTGAATTTGGGGCCTTAGGGTTTTCTTTGGCTCTTGTACTGCTTAACATGCCAACCTAGGCTCCTCATTGAATCCTTCCCATCAGGCACAGCTTTGCACTGAGAACCTTTCCAGTACTGTGGAAGGCTTGTGGGCTAGAAGGCTTACTCTTTCCATTTCACCTGATTTTTTACTCAGCTAACAAAACCCACAAACTTAGGGAGCAGGCTGTTCCCCAGGGAGATGCAGCAACATAGGTACAGGGGTCAGATGCAGTGCTGCAACACATGCCCTACAGGCTGCATTACAAGGAGGGAGATGAAGGCACATGCAGCTCCAGGAGTTTGGGGGATGTTGTGTGTGGATGGAGAGGCACCAGCTGTTTTTGAAAGGACTGTGCTCAAGCATTTGCTGAAAATGAGGTGGGAGTTCAATTGCCTCTTCTGCAAAATGAGAAAATCAGATGTGGAGTAAATAAAAAGGACACAGATTTGTTGCAGCAACTCCAGGGGAGGCCACAAAGATGCTCTGAGAGCTGGAGCATCTCTGCTCTGGAGACAGGCTGAGAGAGCTCAGGTTGCTTATTCTGGAGCCAAGAAGGCTCCAGGGGGACCTTACAGGCCCTTGCAGTGCCTAAAGGGGCTCCAGGAGACCTGGAGAGGGACTTCAGACAAGGGCATGGAGTGACAGGGTAAGGGGAAAAGGCTTCAAACTGACAGAGGGCAGGGTGAGACTGGATATCAGGAGAAATTCTCTCCTGTGAGGGTGGTGAGGCCCTGGCACAGGCTGCCCAGAGAAGCTGTGGCTGCCCCATCCCCGTTCAGGGCCAGGTGGGATGGAGTTTTGCTCTCCCTCCTTGCATGACTTTTTCACCCAGTTCCCAGGGCAGCTTTGGGTCTCCTCCCACCTGGAAGGACTCCTGTGCCTGCACAGACAGGCTGCTCCTTGTCCCTGCAAGCACCTGCCCAGTGCCACCTCCTACTCCCTCCCTCTGGCAATGGGCTGGATCCCAGAGGCTCCAGCCAAGGACTCAGGGTGGTACCAGCTCCTTGCCCAGCACAGCCTCAAACTGGTCACCACTGGTACCATCTAGTGAGTGCAAAAGCAAAGTCTCCATGACCCATTCCTCTCACATATTTTTTTCTTTCTTTTGCATTCTCGAGATTTGTACTTTTTTAATATTTTGCAGAAAGGATCCAAGTCTCAGCCACACATCTGTTTATTTCAGATCTAGAACATACAAGAGAAAAAATATTTTTTGTGATTTTTTTCTAGCTGCTGTCTTTGTGAAGTGCTCTTATGCCCACAAGGTGTCTAAAATATTATTACAGAAACTCACAGCATTTTCCCTCTTATCTGGTAACACACAGGATGCTTTCCTTGCTTTATTGCATGAACCTGCTTCCCTTTCACTAAACATCTTCCAGCAGCACAGTGTTCTGCAGCAAGTTGAAATTTGCTTTGCACTCCCAGAGAGGTGCAAGGCGAATGGCAGCTGACCAGGTCAGCCAAGGACTCCCTCAGCCCCATCTCCATGGTGTGCATTTCATCATTCCATGTTTACAGAGACACAAATAGACTCATCCCACAGTCACATGTGTGAGGATCTGTTACACATTCTTCACTGCAGTCAGACTCACAGCAGCTCAGTTAACTTCAGCTACCCACAGAGACTAACTTTTTGGGTTTTCTTCACTTCTCACTAAATAATAATGGCAAACAACACGTGTAAACTTCATACTGCTTCTCTCTTGCATTGTGCCTGACAATGGCTCTGAAAACACAAGAATTTCTTCTTTGATAGAGGTCTCTCTTTCTCAGGATTTTTAAGCATCAAAGTGTTGGAAAAAAGCTCTCCCCAAGACAGCCTGGGACAAAAATAATCAGGTTTTTTTTAAGTTGGGAGGCAATTTAAATTACAGATTAGGAAACAAAAGGCTATTACAGAAATGGTAATAGCAGATAGGAGGGCTAGAGGGGAACTGAAAAAAAACCCCACTATAAATCAAAAAGAAGTTCTTTTACAAACAAATCTTTAGGTCCAAGTGTCAAGTCATCACAACCTTCTTTTGGGGATGTTCATCCAAGCTCCCCAGAGACAGCTGTCACCGACAGGGCAGTGAGTTAGAGCAAGTGGATAGGACACTTCCAAAAAACATGCTCGAGTAAACCTCTTATTTTGAAGGAACACCCATCTTCTTTACACCAATGCTAAAAGCTTCTCTAATGCCAGCAACAAAACACAAGCTCTAAAAAAGGGAAAACTACATTACTAGCTCTGCCCAACCACTGTTTCTCCAGGCAGCATCCAGAGCTCCAGCTGCTGTCCCTACTGTAGCTGCACATCTCAATTTCTCCCACACTATCTCCTGTAATTGTTTATTTGCCAGTAAAACAAAAGCTCTTAATTTTCTCTCCTGCAGACTCCTGATTTTTTTCATCCTTTAAAACCTACTATGAGTGCAGACTTGTAGTAAATGTCCTCTGCAACTTCATGCTAATGCATCTCAGTAACAATATTTTGCACAGGTTTATATTAAACCTCTTGTGTGTGTCTCTATATGTATACATACATACAAACATATTATAGATATATTACATAGAAAGCAAGGAATAGAAGAGTTAAGTGGCATGTACAGGAGCTTTCCTTTTACAGTTTCCATTTACTTAAACCTAAACCAAAGTCCTGCTCTAAGAGAGCAGAGAGGACACAGCATTCAGGTCCTGGGGCTGGAACACAGAGCCTGGGCTGAACTCAAAATCCATCTCTGAGTGCCAGTGGGCCATGAGAGCGCTCAAAGTATGTTGTTTTTTTTTTCTGCTGTTCTTTTACCTTGTATCCTACTGAATCTTGTGATGGGTGGTGCACCACAAGGAATGGCACACACTTGGAGCGGGTGCTGCGCTGTGCACGCCGAGGACAGGGCCCCATGTGCCGCTCATTTACAGGAGGTTTGTGAGGGAGGCTCTGTCATCCTGCTGCACACATGGCAAACAGAGCCCAGGGTAAGGAGCCACCACTTCCTTTGAGGCTGCTGTGAGAGCTCTTCTTGCTCAGGCACACACCACCAATCCCTCCAGCCATCACTGTCACCAGAGCTAAAACAAGGACAAAAGCTCTTCCACTCACAAGGATGATGAGGCAGCATTAGCAGATTGAAAGCTCTGAGGCCCTGAAATGAAAGGCATCAAAGGCTCCAAAATATTAATGTAAGATTTCTTACTATGATGCAACATGTGCAATAAGAAACAGGGATATAAAAAAACAAGGGATATCTTTTAAAATTATTATTTTACCATATTTGCTCATCAAATTTTTAATTGTAATTCAAAAGCAGACAAAAAATAATTAAAAAATGTTAACTAAGGAGAATGTATGCTTAGGGTTGGAAAATAGTTCTCTAACAGTAGGTTAACACACTCCCCTGTGGGCTACATTCAGTTTGGTAAATTGGAACTCAGTGGCAATCCCCACTCCATAGTCCCACCAACAGGGCCAATCCCAGAGTGCAGTTGGATTCTAAGGAAGAATCAGTCACCTCTAAGATCATATCTTTCCATCTTACTTTAGAACTGCAACAAAGGAAAGGCAATTTTTCCATGTTCAAAGAGTTTTCCAGATAGAGGACTTTTTTCCATACACCCATGAATGGAAGTTGAGCAAAAATGAGGCAGAATTATTACCATACCCACCCAAGAAAACCCAAACTCACTCCTAGACCATATACTGAGCACACCTATTTCCTGATTTTGATAATTTGACATGAACTACCTGTTTAAAACTCCTTCAAATTTCAAGAAAAATTTTATTTTCTATTCTCAATATGTGTATTTCCAGCATAGGATGGGACAACATAATAACAAATGCATTGACAACATATTAAAGAACACTTTCATCTTTAGCTTTTCTTCTGCAGTTTATTATATAAATTATGATTTTCAACATTTAGCGCACTCACATTTCAGAACAGAAACACCAGTGCAGAGTGGTTTGTCCAAGTGCAAAGAAGCTACAGATCCCCACTGACACCAGTGGGTGAGGCTCAAATGTAACTCCTCAGTCCACAGCTAACAACAGTGTGACCTAAATGTGAGCACGTTGTAGTCAACAGAAACACTGGAATTTGGTTGCTAACAACCAAATACTTGGACAGGACAAACAAGAGAAGAACAATTTGACCTCCAGCAGACCTGTGAATTCACTGGGATTGGAGACCACCTCCATCATTTTTCTGAACTGACATTATTATAAATAAGTGAATGCCAAATGTTCTGTTTGATGCTCAGATCCAATTATCAGAACACAATAAAGCTCCCGTGCATGCAGGTATTGTACTCCAGTGAATGCCACAGGTCACCTTTGGCACATCATAGTCAAGACCTGAACACAGAAATAATCCTGATCTGGCAGAGGATAAATGAGAAAGCTTGGAGAGCTTTCCCATCTCCAATGCCAGTAATTGTTGCTGAAAAATGTATTAAACCAAGACTGAAATACAACAATCACCTCTCAGTTATATAATACATCCTAGACCCCAATTTTGTTTATATCCAAACAAAAGAAATCTTCTTTTCAACCCAGAGATGCTAGTAAATGGGGTCACTGCTGTGAAATACAGGCCACTGTCAGAACTAGTTATTAGGATCTTAGAAATCTGCATTCATTTCTCTTAAGGAACTGTTGCAATGTAAAAATAAAATGAGACAATTCATAAATAACATCTTTATTAATGAGTTTTCTTTTTCACATTCTTTAAAGTGATGTTCAATTGAAATCTGCATAGTCAAGAGTGCAAAAAAAATTCATATGTCAGACCCAAATGTGAACACTACTTTTTTTGAAGCAAGACTGGCCACAATTATAGGAATAAAATAGAAATAAATGGCCAGGGAGATATGGAGGGGGGAGGGGGAGGATGAGAACCACCAGGAAAATTCTCATCAGTATATTTGTCTATTAATGAAGTCTTCACACAAAGACACAGAACACTCATTCACATTCATGTGCACAACAGAATGTAAACTACAGAAGAAAGGTCCTTCCTCTGCTGAATGAAATGAAATAGAGCAAGATTATTTATGTATTTCACTGAGCATTGATCACCTATTCCAACAATGTACCCAGCTGGATAACACAAGGTCCAGGGTTCCTCATGCCCTTATTATAATAACATTTCAGCCACCATTCCACAGCAGGAACCAGGAAATCAAGAGTGCTTCCACAACACTGGGAATTACTCTTAACACACACTTTTAAGCACCACCACCTCCCTTCCTTCTCAATTTTTAGTAGGATTACCCCTTTCTTTAGTTGATTGGAAGAGCAGGTGAAGAGGACCCCTCCAAGCCCATGCAATGGCTCAGCCTGTGGAAGTGCAGAACATCTCCACCTCCAGCTTCATTTCCATAAGCACAGGCAACACAGCTCCAAATCTCTCATATCAACACCACAATGTGACTCTGCAAGTAGTACTTCTAATATTTACACCATCTAGTGATTTAGCTGTAGTTTTCTGCATTAAAACCATCATCAGAAAAAGCTAGAGGAAAAAACCCAAGAGGCACATCCCCTACATAATGGCTGTAGGTAGTAAAGACACACACTGTCCACACAGTGGTGAGAGGCCACTTCTTGCCTCCAGTTTGCATTTCTGCAGCAGAGACACCACTCTACAGCTGAGCACGAGTTTAAATACAGAATTCTCTATGTTGGTCATTTGGAAAAGCCCTCCAATGCCCTCACACTGAACTGCACCACACAATCTGGGCTTAATGTTTTGCATCTGATTCTGCAGTAATAAACCTCATTTACAATTTATATTAGTTAGGTTTTGAATTATTCAGATGCACAGTCTAGGACTGTGGAACTGATCATCAATATTCAATCATATCAGTTCAGGTTTGGGCAAGGAATAAGTCTCATTTATTTGCTTTGTGCCTACAGCCTTTAAATCTGAGATTCAAGCCCAGAGGTCAAAAGAAAAGTTATTTGTGAAATCAAACCAGTCAGAAATACATTTGCTGCCATGGATATTGGAAACATAAGGCCTAAAGGATTTTGGAGAAGATATACAACAGGAAGTAAAAGGGATTCAGTAGAACTTGCAGCAGTTTGTATTTGTACAAGGACAAAACAAACTACGCAGTGAAACTCAAACCCATCAGAGTGAAATGGTGACTCCAGAGCTGAAACCTCACCTTCGTTTGGCAAATTAGGAGTAAAACATGCCCAGCACAAGAAAGTACCAACCACAGCTTCCAGCCAGCATCAATAAAACAGGCTGCAACACCCTTTCTTCAGAGACAACCTGCTTTCTCCTTGGGGAACTAACACTCAAAAGCAGGGAAAAGCAGTCAGAAACTGCAAGGAGGGACTGAATTGTACCCCAGAAATAAGTGCCCTGGGCAGCTAGCAAGTGCCACACCGGCCAGATTTCAGGCCAAAACCATGTAAAAGAATCCATCTTCTCCCAGTTCAAAATACCAAATATAAAACTGGCCAGTGGGTGTGAGCTGGTAAATTTTCAAAAGCAACAACGGCAACCCATTTTTTTCCTGGAGATTTCACGGGCAATTCTGACAGACCCAAAAATGAATGAAATTGGAAACAGGATATTTAGTGCAGTGGTATTCTTAGTTTCTTCAGAAAGAAACTGTGTTTCTTGTGTCACATCAGGGGTTTAATTCAAGAGACCAGTAGATTAAGACCACTTTTGTCATTAGTTCAAGATTTACTTTGGCACAGCTAATTTACGTTTTTTGTGGTAATTATAATTTGTGGTAATTATAAGGGTATAAATCACAGTAGATTTTTCCTTTACTTACTATGGAAAATCCTAAAATAAATACAATTTAGTAGTCTGAAAAAACCCACCTTACTCTAACCTACAATGAAACTACTTTGTGGCCTGCTTGTGTTTCAGGAAAATATCCCACATATTCAGATCAGCCTCTCTAGTTAAGACACATTAAAATGAAACATTTCCCATTAAAGATGCCAAAAACTGGATTTAAATTTATTGCATGACGTTGCATAAGAAAGTGTATTATTGAAAACTGTAAGGCATCATGCAATTATCCATCAGCTAATTATTTATTATTCCTTGAAAGATGGTTATATACTCTAAAGTTATAAAACCAGTTTCAAAAAAGTACATAAAAAATTTAACATAAGCATTAAATATTTTTCACATGTTCATCGTTTTCAGCTGTTAAAAAGTGCATTCAAACATACTGTACTGGAAAGTTGCTCTGACCAAAAATGGTGCTGGAGACTCATTAAATTAAAAGTTGCAAAAGGATGTTGCACAGGATTAGAAAGCTCACAGGTTGTGGTATTTAAACTTACAAACTTGCTCGAAATAATTTTGCAATCCTCACACTTACAATTTAGCATCAATGATATAATTAGCTAAAAATGTGTATATTTAAAACGGAACAGTCAGATGAATTCAAGTCACGTACAGCGAGTGATGGAAGGAGGAGCAGCCAGCCCCAGGCCGGGCGGACGCGCTGCTCTGCGGGGCAGGCTCAGTTGATGTACTGGGCCATCCAGCGGAACCCCTCGCCGTAGCCTTGTCTCTTTAGCACACTGCACATGAACACCTCCAGGGGCCGGGCGTTCAGCTCCTTCAGGGGTGTGCTGCCCTGCACAGAGACACAAACGTGCCCTTACAGTTCCCTTGTAAACAACGCCTATTCCCACATGGACATCTGTTCTACGGAATGCCCTTATTTAACTCGTGTTCGACACTGGAATTTTGGAAAATAAATTAATCTAAAATCATAAAATGAGTTGGGTTTGAAGGGACCTTAAATCTCATTCCAAATCCCTGCCATGGGCAAGGACACCTTCCACTAGACCAGACTGGTCCAAGCCCTGTCCAAACTGGCATGAAAACACTTCCAGGAATGGGGCATCCCCAGCTTCTCTGGGCCTGACACCTACTGAAAGATTCTATTCAGTTTTCTCTTATAATTTACTCTACAACTACAGCCTCTGAAAACTGTTTAAAAATAGTGCATGAGAAAGTTGAAGTAGTAAAAATTATTCTAGATACAAATACATTTTCTCTGAAAAAATGTGGCATTAAATACAATGTGAAAGGCTGTAGTAGACATACATTTAAAACACACGCACACACAAAGAGACTCCGGGATTCACTCTATATACAGTTATTATGTACTAAAAATTTTATAACATAGAAAACATTTATTTTGTATAGCTGGAGCAAACCAGAGTCAACACACAAATAAGGCAAACTAACTCCCTAAGCAAAAAACTTCACCAAAAAAAAAAAAAAAAGAAAGGAGCAATACCTTTCCTGTTGTCTGGCCATACAGACCAAATGTCTCTCGTAACCTCTCTTCACTGATGGCTTCAGGTCTGTCAATCTTGTTACCAAGAATTAGGATAGGCACATTAGCAATAGTTTCATCTGTCATTAGTGACTGCAAAGGAATGGAGAAAGGAGGACTGATTAATTTAAAATAGAGAAGGTCAAATCATTACTGCTCATTTGCAGGTGACAGCAGAGGTCTGTTGGGTATTTGAGCTTAGTTCTTACAAGCTCAAACTTTCAAAAGTTTATTTAAACTTACATCAAGTTCTTCTTTTGATTCAAGCAATCGCTCGTGATCTGCACAGTCCACCAAGAACACAACACCATTAATTGCAGGCAGGTAGTTTTTCCACACTCTGCGAGCTACAGGGAAAGTAAGAAATAAAAATAGAAGGAAACTCTCCCCAAATACAGAGCGATGCACATTGGTAATTAAGAAGCAACAGGTGTGTGTGGGTTTAACAACTTGATTTTTAAAAAATTCTTAGCTTATGTTGCCAGTCTTTGGGATGCAATTTAATGTTTTACAAAGCTTGAAATAACAGAGCAAAATTATCATTTGCTCTAATGTTATCACTGCTCTATCCCACACGAATGCTGATGTATGGAAATGGTTTTTGTTTCCCCAGTAATTATGTCAACAAAGATAAGTCTGAAGGTAAATGTAAGGAATTCAAAGTACAGAACTCCTCCTCACAGTATTAGTCAAAAGTTTCTCCTCTACTGCAGCTCTTGCCAAATCATATTTGTGATTTGTGATAAATAGTAGAGATAGGCAAAAGAGCCAATATCTTTTATGATGTCACAGAAGAATTTGGGAAGTCAGCCTCTGCAGCACGGCCGTGTTTCTGACTGGAAGCAAACCCAGTCCAGTCCAGTGAGTTAAAGTGAGTCAACACACACTCTTACCTTGAGCATGTCCACCCAGATCGAAGGTAGTGAAAGTCATGCCAGCAATTGTCAGCTCTTCTGAAGCTGGAAATACACAGAATTATGTTCTAGGGGAAGATTATGCAGAGCTTTGGAAAAGTCTGGCCTTCTAGCATGTACATTTTACTTTCTTTTGGTTCTTTCCAGTATTTTGTTATTCAAGAAAAAAATGAGAGTAATACATTCTCTCAAAATCAATGACACGTTCGTGTATCACCAAAATGTTATTGACCATTAAAGCATGTGTGAAATATCTACAATGCTAAGAAGAGTAGAGTATTCTTTCATTATTTATCCCTTCATATTACACAAACAACAGTTGGCTCTGACATCCGGTTTGCAAAAAGGATTTTGCATTTGGCATTTTGTTTTCAGTACTGTTCAAGGTTTCTCCTCTTCACATCCTTTCCCAATTTCGCTTCTCCTTACTCGACTTCCCCAATCCACATTTTCAATCTGTGTTGAACTTTTTCTCCTGCAAGACTACCAGGATAACAATTACACAGCAACCTCTGAGACACAAACACTGATTTTTCAATTATGCAGAGAAGCTGTTACCAAAAATTGCAAGCCCCTATTTCTTGTAGCTTCTACAATACAAACTCTGTGTTTCATTGTTTTGCTTGTTATTGACCTCTTAATTTTAAATATAACACACTGAACTATCCTACACACATAGTTTTTTTACGATTACTTGAACTATCCATGGATTGCAATCCCAAAAATCTCTTTGTGTCTCCCCAGTTACACTGGTGGTCTTATGATGTATCATCAGATCCTGCTTTTCTTGCAATCCTTCAAATGTTTTCTAGCAAAGGAACAGCACTATTAACTTACTGGGGTGTAACGTGGGGACGTGCTGTCCCAGTCTGTCATCTTTCAGCATGTGCAGCAGTGTAGTTTTTCCAGCATTGTCCAGTCCAAGAAACACTAGTTTGCCTGATTTCTTGTACAGTCCTAGAACAAAAAAGGACCTAGTGACTGATCAGTTCAACCAGCAGGAGTTAATTTCCAGCACTAGAGATGGTTTTGCTCCTAGGACCACACAGAGCAGGCAAACTCCACCACACCTTTATCAGTGCCCTTTATGCATGTCATAGAAATGACATTCCCACTTACCACAAGCCTGCTGCACCAGGTAACATGCAGCTTACAGGATGCTTGGCAGGAGCAGGAGAGGCACACAATTGGTGTGACTGTGTCAATCATGGAAATGCACTGCATTATCTTAGGAAAAGCATGACAGAACAGGACTAATACTACCAGTGTCATTTACCCCGCCTCACAAAAGGACAGTTCTGCTCACAGGTGGTGGAGAGGTGGGCAAAGACCCAGCACTAACAGCAGGCTCTGGACCATGGACCATTCTGAACCTGAACTCTGTTCAACTACCTCCAATTACAGCAAAACACTTGTCCAACACAAAAAGAAAATTCAGACCTCAATCAGAATAATGCGGAGAAATTGGATTCAACATCAGTAACCATAATTTGTGCATGAATTCTTTAATATTGGTTAACATATTATTTGGACAAAAAGTAACTTTCACCCACACCCCCAGGAAAACTGTTGCCTACATCCTGAATGGCATCATCAGGGCACTTCTGAAACACTTTGTCCCAGGTGACAATGCTTTCTTAAAGGAACAAGAAATTTTATTTTCATTAGTTGTCATCTTTATAAAAATGTCTTCTGCCCTTCCTCTCCCCCTCCACTTGTAACCCCAGAAATGCAACAGCTGCTGTGAAGGAAAGTAAAGATGTTTGAAACACGAACACCATATTTTCTTAAATTGGAGATTATCAAAGGGCAATTCTCTTATAACTTGTCAACACTGTATCCTCTGCCAGAATTAGTTTTCACTGCTTCAAACTCATTGATATTCAAAGTAAAACATTAAGATAAACTAAATTTAAAAACAAAAAATCAATCCTGTTCTGTACTGAAAAAAAACCCTATCTTCTGTAATGTGCTATCCTCATGTGTGCTGGGATGTTCAGGCAGTCCTGCTGATGCTGTGGTATTCCAGGGGCAGACTTTACACCTCTGCTGTTTGCTCACCTCTGCCTCTGCCTTTTAGCTAATCTCAGGGATCACATTCCACCTGGACATGTTTTGTAACTTGCAGGAATGAATATTCTCTCCTATTTCTCATCTTATTTCATGAATGATCTTTATTACTCCAGGTCCTGTAGAGTGTCTTCCCAGCTCTTTCAAATACAACAACTCTTACTTCCCAAACTCACCTTCTCACATGCCCATATATATATTAACTATTAAACTACAGAGTGGAGGAGAAAGTGTTAATGTTTACAGAAAAAGAAGTGGACAAACATTTTCATATAGTAATTTAGATCACAGGAGAAACTCCAGTTCACACTCACCTTATGAGTTAAACAAAACTCTACTAACCTATAGGAAAGCAGTAATATTTTTGCCACTCTTAGCCTACACATCTAGGAGTCTTTGCTTCCCAGTCAGATGTTGCTGGTTTCACCACAACATTTCAAGCTCCCCAGGTGTCTTTCAGAGAAACACAAGACTAAAGATGGTTTTGCTCCTAGGACCTGGCTACACCAAGACCTGAGTTTTTATATATACATATAAATTAAAAAATGTTTTTGTGCATTCCTAAAGTACTTGTGCAAAGATGTTCTTGCTAGAATGATCCCATTAGCCTTCTGACAGGACAGCACAGGGAACTGTGGGCAGTTTCCCAAATATTATGATCTGCCTTCTTCAACTCTAACTGAGAATGCAAAGAGAAAGTGTTTCTTTTAGAAAAAGAGGGACATGAAAGAGGAAGCTGCTTCAGGCTCCTCTGTCTTTCAGCAGAATTAGCCTTTGCTTGCACAGAATGGAAGAACAGGCCAGTGTGCAGTAATCACTGTGCAGCTAAGGAAGAGGAGATAAGAAAGATTAGTCAACTTAGTTAAAATTTCACTGGCTAACATTTTGATAGCAGGGCAAGGGTCTGACATTCAGTGCAAAACAAACTTCCAACTGATAAAAGGTAGGTGTCACAGCTAGCTATGACTTCTTAGTCTCAAATGCTTTCTGACCACATCAATAAAATCCTTTGAACTTGGAAATTATACCTTTTACCTATGTGATCTGCAACTTCCGATCCTTTTTTTAGTATCCTAACATTAATTTTCCTTGTGGTTGTGGGTTTTTTTCACCTTGAACTGATATGGACTGCAGACTTTTTGGCCAGGGAATAATTTTCTGAGGCTCTTGAGTAGATGCCAGTGAAGTTTCACACTAATTTCTGTGGCACTGAACAAAAAAATCACAGAATAATGCCCTGCTGAACATGAGAAAGGGCTTTAATATCTGGCACTAATTTTTTGCAGACAGTCCCTCCTATTTGGATTCTGAAATTATATCATGTGCAAAGGAACTGAATTAAAATAACTCAGTTCAGTTCTTTACATCAGAGAAAAAACAGGAGAAGACCATAAAAGCCAACTGAATGACACCAGCTTAAATGTAATATGATTAGAAAAGTCCAACCTATTATGACAATAAAATACAATTTTTTTCAAGAAGGATTAATGTAAGATGGAGTGGAGAGCACACCCTGGAAATGCTCAGTATTGATAAGTGAAACTCTTGTTTGAGTGTTACTGAATGTACACCAAACCAAATATTATGATTTACCCATCAGTCTTATTTGAAGATAACAGAGGTGAACAGATATTTTATACATGAATAGCAGAAAGGAAAAGCCTCAGACAATAATGACTTACCTAAAAACTGTAATACACTACTGAAACCACTGTAAATCCAATCAAATAGGAACATATCTGAATCTTATACTCTGAAATAAAGAGAAAACATAATGCATTTAAGTTCTGTCAGAACAGCACATTAAGCATTGTAAAATATTTATAGGTAACAAAAGTAATTTAAAATCCTGTGTTAAAAATAAAAAAGAAAACATTTTCATTTGGGTAAACTTTATTACAGACTAGTTAAATGACAACAGCAAAGCTTTTTTCCTCCCTTGGGAAAACACTACATGGACTGAAGTCTTTGCAAGAAGTAAAGATAATTTTATCCAAAGAACAATTTGTTGAAGGTATGTGACAATCCACTGAAGATTTTAAACAGGATTTTCACTTTTCAACTGAGAAAAGGTAGCACTTCAGAGAGGGCACTAGAGGGATATCAGTGCAGATTTAGTGCTCCAGCCACCCGTAGGAGCTAATGGGGTTCAAAGCAGAGGCAGTAAGAGGTGAAGAAGTTTTGCAGAGTTGAATCTAGAGAAGTTTGATACCAAATAAATCCTTGTTCACACAGAACCTGTCTGTTTGGCTTGTTATGGAAAACAAGTACAGCACAAAGCACTGGAATTACCCTTCAAAGATAGTGATCTCCTGTATTGCCCTGCACAGGCTGTCACAATTCAAACCTTAAATGCAAAAGTTTTGTTAAAAAAACCCACCAGACCCCTGTATTTTCCCACTGAATTCCTTCACCTTAGATTCAAGAACAGAAGGCTGAGGTGAGAGCCAGTACTAGGTTCATTGTGTAGCCATGAGTGATTAATTTCCTAGCTTTCATCTGAATCTCCTCATTATCTAAAGTGAGGATAACCATAGAATCATTGAGGTTGAAAAAGACGTCTAAGATCATTGAGTCCAACTGCTAGCCCAGCATCACCGTGTTCAACACTTAAACCAAGTTCCCAAGGGCCACATCCACAGGACTTCTGAGCACTTCCAGACATGGTGAATCCACCTCTGCCTTGGGCAGCCTGTGCCAGGGCTTGGCCACCCTTTCAGTGAAGAAATTTTTCCTAATATGGAATCTTCACTGGCACAACTTGAAGCTGTTTCCTCTTGCCTTGTCACTTGCCACCTGAGAGAAAACACCAACCCCGACCTGGCTACAACCTGTCACGGAGTTTTAGAGAGTGATGAGGTTCTCCCCTGAGCCTTCTCTCTCCAGGCTGAGCCTCCCCAGCTCCCCTCAGCTGCTCCTCATCAAACTTGTGCTCTAAATCACACTGAAAGCACCAGTTTGACACAGTGAACTGAAAGTATTTTAGTTCTCTTGGAGACTAAAGTGCAACAGCCTTAGAAGCCTTTAGCCAGCTAATTCCTACTGAAATGCATGACCCCTGCAGACACTGGAGTCTGACTGCCCTGGAAAAACTGGACTGCACTGCTAAACACAGCTGGCAGAGGCATCCACACTGCTACAGGCCCTCACAACACTTGTTTAGAAGTGCAGGGTTCCCTTGGGGCATCACAAGAGGACTTCAGGGCAGCTCTGAGCCTAGAGCACAGCACACAGGAGTCAAAACAGGTCTGAACCAGCCCAAAATCCAGGCATCCATCACAGCAACTACACTGATGACAGAGTTTCTTTGCTATGCAACAACAGGTACATCATACAGAGATAATATGGAAAGAGGAGTGGATATTTAAATGACCTTTGCTCGAGTTGGAACAAAATCTGTTCAGATGACAAAGCACCAGGTGTCTTGGTTTCGCCACAGCTAACCCTTAAACCTTTAACCACATGTACATTACTCTGAACAACACAGCAGCTGCAACAGGCACAATTTTTAAGAATACAAATCAAATATGCTTATCAATGCATAAACACCCAGTTACACAATGTCATGACTGAAACTGTCCCTTGCATGGCTAAAAATCAAAGGTCAAGAATAAGCAAACATGGCAGAACACACACGTCAGCAGATTTATTTATTGCTTGAGCAAAATACCAATCGAGAAAAGCCTCTGTGAGGCTCAGGGAAACCATCGACTCAAATAACCTGTAAATCAGGGCAAACAGCGTGATGTAAGAGAAGTGCTCAGATTACTGAGGTGAGAATAACTTCAGTGTTCAGTTGTATTAACCTGTTCCATCTATTACACTTAGGTTTACAAAAAACAGCAACCAAAACAATCTTCATGCATCACAGAAAAAACTTTAAGGGGTGAGATTCAAACAATTAATTTGAGAACAGGATTACTCTACAAACACAGCGGAAGTGGCATTAATACTGCTTCAATTTCCATCACCATAGGAAAAGTGGTGCTGGAAACAGCTATCCAAATCCTCCCAGAACAACCTCCATATCAGCTGGCAGCAGTTAAAGGAAAACACTTTCAAAATGGGAAAAAAATGGACAGCTAATTGTAAAGGCACACAGGTAATATTTGAATAGAGATAGTAAATCTACTCTTATCACACAGGAAAAGTAACTATATAATTGAGAGCTGTGTCAAATCAAAGCATTACAAAACTGGAGTGGCTCTGCTCTGGTTTCCAGAGTTGTTATGCTGAGAGCAACTTCAGGGAAGAGCTGAGGCTGTTGAACACAAACAGACTCAAACTCTCAGGCTCACGTTAAAAACACCATAAAAGCAGAACAATGAAGACTCAGCAATCACGGTTCACAAGCCATGATGGAGACAAAGATACTATTTTAATGTTATTTCAAGGGTTGATTTGGAAATAATCCAGTAGAAAAGCCTTGAATGACAAGCTGTGCTGGACCAAGAGAGTCTTTTGATACCAACTACTTTTACAGACATCACCAACTCACTGTGTCTCCCTACAAAGATACCAAAGTTAATTTTCTAGTATCACTTCAGTGACACATGTCTACCACTGAAAAACGTCTCCATCAACCCTGGTCAATGTTATTTCATCAGCAAAGCATCACTCAGTAACTCCTGTGGAGCCAGGTCCCCACTCCACAGACCAAGGACATGGGGTCACTTACTGGAGACTGTGAGAATGAGGAATTCCTGCACAGTGGCTCTGGCAAGCAAACTCACTCACACCTTTTTTATCTTCTGAAAACTAGGAAATTTTTTCTTCCTACACTCAACTTGCTTTTCTTCTAGCTAAAAATTCATCATTTCACTTCCAAATCTTAGGACAGTGCTCAGTTCTGAAGCCTCTTGAAGTTAAGGTGACAGACAGTATGAAGCTTTTAAAGAGAGTTTTAAATGCCTTTATGGAACAATTAGGAAACAGAAACCAGTGACACCCAAGTGAAGAGCTCCTGCATGAAATGGGAACACACTGTGCTAAACCTGTGTGGGGACTGTCAGCAAGAGCCAGGCAAGAAATCTCAGTCCAGCCTGAGAGCACCAAACCACAGTTTCAGCCAGTTCAGTCTGAAACCACAACCTGCAAGCAATGGCTTAAAGCTGACTGCTAAGGGTGTATTTTTAGTTTTTCAAGTAGGATGTAACATAATCACTTAAAAGTTACAATTTTACACATGATCACCATAACATCATAAAATATTACCACATGCAACAAAAGCAAAAATCCCTAGGAAACTCAGTGGATAAACTGAGATTCTACAACACAGTTTAGTCTTTGATTTGAAGCTACACTTGGATGTTGTATTTTAAGTACTAAGGAAAGGCGTAGTTAGAAAATGAGGTAACATAGACTTTAGGTATTTTAATAATTTTTTGACAGCAACTCATTTTTGAGACAGCAGAGTTTACCTGTGAGGACAGCACTACAACACACGAGTTCCTAAGGGCACCTGATGCAGAGGTTTAGCCAGGCCTGGCTCACAAAGCCCAGCTGTCAGAGCCCATCCTCATTGCACGGCTGCTGCACCATTCACTGACTTGTGAACGAAACCCTTAAAAGCAGAACTTCTGAAGACATAACAATACTTCAAACAAGCACTGCCAGGTCGACACAACGTGGCAGACGGCCGCCCAGGAAGGCTGCAGGGCATCCGTGGGTTATGGGGTTACTGAAAGCACCTCACCATCGCAAACCCACTGAGGCAGCGCTGCTCGGGACCTGCGAGCACCGCGAGTGTCACGGAGCGGCCGGAGCCGCCAGCGGCCCGAGCAGCCCCGGGGCTGTGCAGGGGGAGCAAAAAAGGGAGGCGACAGAAGGGACAGAAGGGAAGGGAAGGGAGGGGAGCGGCCGCCCCCAGCCCCCCCCATCCCCGCGCAGGCCGCAGCGTGTCGGGGCGCGCAGGGACCCCCGGCCAGGCCCAGCCGCGGCCCGGAGGCCGCTCTCAGCAGGACACGGGAACGGCCCGGCGTCCTGAGGGGCTCGCCCGGCTTCCCCGCCGCCCGAGGAGAACAGAGCCCTCACCGCCCGCCCCGCTCACCCACCGCCGAGCCTGAGGTGCTCCGAGACTCGGGCAGCACCGGCAGCACCGACACCGATCGACACCGACACCGACACGGACACGGACACTCACCCG
>VWZP01005861.1:0-195299 GCA_013396995.1 Dicaeum eximium | reverse complement strand
GGCGTGATTCGGTTGTGTTCGGTTCGGCTGGGCTCGGCTCCGCCCCTCCGCGTGCCCGCCCAGCTCTGCCCCTGGCTCCGCCCCTTAAGCCGCAGCGCCGCTCCCGGAAGTGCCACGTGTCCGCAGTGCGGCTGCGCGCGCCGCCCGGCAGTTCCGGTGGGTGCGTCCCCCCCGCCCGGGCCGGCGCCGCCACACGGGCGGCACCGAGCGCTCCCGGCCGAGCCATGGCCCAGCCCGCCGGGGCCCCCGCCGGGCAGCAGCCCTACAGCAACGGTGAGTGCGAGCCAGGCCGCGGGCTTCCGCGCGGGATAGAGCCTGGCGGGGACGGCTCCCGTCCCGCGGCGCTTCCCCCGGGCCCAGGCCGCCCGTCGCCCCGGGGCAGCGGGGGCAGGGGCCGGTGCCCGCGGGCAGGGCGGGGGAGGGGTCCCGGGACGGGCTGCTCGCTGCCCGGGGCGCTGCCCTCCCCGCAGCCCGGACAGCCGCGACAGGCGGCGGAGCTCGGGAGGAGAGCGGCAGCGGCAGCGGAGCCGGCCCCCGGTGTGAGCCCGGGAGCGCCGTGAGGTGCTGTCCGACCGGCCGCTGGCCCGGGTGTCGCTGAGGGAAACACAGAGCGGCTCGTTAGGCAGAATCAATCCTCATTGTGATTTATTTCCGTGGCAGAAGTATCCCCGGGTACATTTGTGTGGCGGTGTGACCGACAGCGCCTTTCAGAGAGCCGTGTCCGTGCTGCCGGGTAACCCGCGCGGCCCGAGCTGCCCCGGGCCGGCCCTGTGGGTCACACGGGTGACACTCGGTGACAAACACAGCCGAGGCTTGACCCTTTGGAACGGGGCTGTACATGTGGCACTGTGGTTATCGCGGAGCTCGGCCTGCGGCGCTGCGGGCCTCTCTTATCTTGTCATTTCGTAAAGCCGACATTATCTGGTTCTGTGTGCTGCGAACTGGGGAAGTCTTGATTACTTTCTTCTCAAAATGGATTTATTTAAAACGAGGTGTTGAAGCTGAAACTGAACTTACTAGCTAGTGTTTTAATACGGGAATAAAAAATTCAAGGCCAGCCATGTCTCTGTGTCTGTTTTCATTGAATGTGTGCAAATCTGTGCTGATGGAAGTGTCTCCTGATTTCATATACACATCTTCTGCACTTGCTTCCTTAATTATACACTTGTGTGTTTCAGTAGCTGTGCTGCATCATAAGCAGTTCAGTTATAATGAGATCTTTTGACTTTTCTTCCCCCTCCTCCTGCACAGTGTGTTTATGGCTTTTCTTCAAAGTCATCAGTAAAAGACATTTTGCAATTAACTGTGTAGTTGCTTCTAGGGTCAGGAGAGTGGGAAGAGTATGAATGTAGTGTGGGGAGAGAGGCTGTGTCCTGGAGAGCTTGTGGTCTGAGCAGAGACTGTGCAAAGAGAATGTTAGCTAATGGAGTGAGTGAGTGGCATGATTTACAGACTGCCATTGCTTTATGTTTGCTCATTTCCCTAGTGTCAGATTAGGCACATAATGGAAGTTACACAGAGGCAGTCGAGAAAGAGGAATTTCAGGCTATTCAGCTGTCAGGTGTATGAAAAATAAAGAACTGAAATGTAGAGTATTATGCAAATACTGGGTAATAAAATTAAACAGTTGTTACGGTATGTTAGAGATAAGGTTTGGGTTGCTGGCCTTTGAAATAAATCAAATTGTTCAAGCATGGACTGCTCATAGTGTTGTTTAAAATGTATGTTGAGAGAGTGCTGTGATCCTTGAACTTTATATTAACACCAAGGCTTTATAAAAGAGTTTTGGGGGTACTGAGTGCTGCAGTGGTGCTTACAGTGGTCTGTGATGAAAGAAAACTGTCATCAGGATTGATAAACTGTTCTGCAGCTGTCAGCCCTTCCTCACGACTTGTTGCTTGTTGAAGTGTTTGCAGGTAACTCCCTGAGCTTGCACGACCACGAAGGCAGTAAATTGTCACAGCTGCCGGAGAAATTGTTTAGCACAGAGCTTTGGGTTGCTTAGCAACAACCTTCCTCTCCTTCATTTCTGTTTGTCGTTTAATAGGGCCAGTATTCTGTACTCATTCAATTGCAGGTGTCTAATTTGCTTTCCAGTTGACAGATCTGAAGTGCAAGCAAGGAGGAGAAACAATTCTTTTAGAACGTTTTGCTCTTCTCATGCGATACCTTAGCGTGGTACTTTGATGTCATGAGGTGCTTTAGGAGCTGTTGGGTTTGGAATCCGGCGGGTCAGAGCCAGATGAAGTCACACTGGTGGTGACTGATGCCATGGCATCTGTTGGGATGTAACTTCTCAGTGTTTATCTTTGCATCTCCCTGGAGCCTGTGGCTGGCAAAAGTGATGTGCTGAGTAACTGGCTTGGAGTAGGGGACAGTGAAATTCTGTGTGGTGGAAAACATTACTTGGATCCTGGCAGTCCACATTAGTACTTTCACCATTTTATAAAACCATCAAGAGACCTTCATATATATTCTGGTGCTCTTCCTGATCTCTTAGAAACATTAAATGGCCTTGTGTTGTTGTAGAGGAGGCTTTTGCTGTTAAATAGGTGGCCTTTCTTCTATTACTAATTCATTTCTGTGGTCTCCAAGTGTTGGCTGTTTTGCTGCTGTGCAGGTGAAGCAGCTCTTCAGTCCACATAGAATTCCTTGTTTGTTCCTGGCTTCACAGGAAACCAGCAGCATTTGGGGAAAGCTGGACAGCCTAAATACTCTTTGATGGGTCTCAGTAAAGAGGTTAGGTCAAGATGGGTATCTGGCTGCAACCAAACAGCGAGTCCTGAAAAGTTTTTGTGCACTGTGAAACTCTTTGTAAAGGGGTTTTGTCCCTTAGTGCTATTTCTATTGCTTTTTTGGCAGCTTTGTGCAGGCTTGTCGTGGAAACATGAACTATTACATGAGGGTGTCAAGACTTTTCATTGTGTTTCTGACTTTAAAAATAAAAATTGAAATTGGAACATTGTTCTGTGGTGAATTTGATTTATATTTTTCCATAAAGTGCCATAGAAAATATCAAGTTGGTCAGTTTTTGATATTACCTCACTTCCACTGTTTTATCCTCAAGCAGGGAAAACAGTGCATAAGAGAGCAATCTAAATACTCTGATTTCTGCCTGGGGTAGAGAGTCATGCCCTAAGGTGAAAAATCGAGTTATTAAATCAATTTGTATTTGTTCTGTATTTTTCCTACAGTTTATAATGATGATGTTATATCAGTGTTTGTGTGGATGCAGTCAGAAAGTTTGATAAGAATTTGTAATTTTTAAAGTTAGCAAGTGTAATTGCCAATGGGGTTTGTAAATTATTTGTAGGAAACCCATCTGATACACTACAGGGAAGTTTTTGAAGGTTGCTCATAACTGTAAGCATTTTTGTCTTGGTGCGCTTTTTCTTTAAACAGCCTTGATTTTAGGGAATTACTAATTGCAAATATCTACGAGCAGCATTGTAAGAACAGTAGGATAAACTGGATTTCCTAATTGAATGATAAATTGCATGCTGAAATTAATGGTTGGAAAATAGTATGGTGTGTCTATTTTATGCACAAAAAAAAGGCAGTGAGGATGAGATCACTGGCACTGTAGTAGTTATATGGACCTGTGCAGTATTCAGTGAATTAACAGCTGTGTGTGACCCAGAGCCTAAGGTTTTCTAGGGAATGAGGAGCTGAATGATCAGTGCAGTGTTTTCCTGAGAATTTAAATGTATTCTGCATTTAGCTTAATTTATTGTCAGAAATGTGTGAATTACTTTAACTTGGAAACGTGAACTTGCTCACCTTTCAGAATTTAACCATTACCTTTTAATAGGAAATCAGCCATCATTTTTTTAATGTATAACTGTGTGGAATGTTTCCAGTATCTAAGCTGTGTTTTTAGGGGATGAGGAGAGCCACAGTGTGACTGACTGAACTGAATGATACAACATTGGCAAGTGTTTGGTACTTGTGGAGGAGTCATAGCTGGCTGTGGCCTGCAGTATTTGTCTAGTGTGTTCTGCTCAGAAGGATTTGGCTCGAAAATTGATAGTCTCTCTTTGGGATGTCCATTTTGTGGCAATGGTGGGAACAATCTGTAGTAGTACCTTTCTTGATGGAGCTCTTATTGCACTGGAAATCCCACGGGATTCTGTCAACCTGTTCCTCTGTAAAGCAGGAATCTGATGATGTTCTTGCTCAGGTTAATAACTCTCCAAAGAGTAAACAACATTTCTTTCAATTTTTTTTTTTTCCTTCAAATGAGAGAAACTTAGTTCATGTATACCAACCAACATATGCATCAAGAGCATCATCAACCTGTCAAGTTTTGTTTTCCTGACTGGTGAATTATTTTATGATAAACTTACCCTTCATTGTGTGTTGGTGACCAGCTGGCCACTCACATGAGCAGTATGTGTATGAGTAGGTCTCTTACTAAAATTAACTGCAGAAACTTTCATAGATTAACTCAGTCACTTGAGAAGTAGCGTGGTGACCTATGCTGGCACTTGGCTGGTGGTGTTGTTGTGGTAAGCTGATGTGCAGGTTGGTGTCAGCCATCATGTGAAACTGAGTTCTTACGCAATGGATCTTCTGCTTTCGCTCTGCTCCTGTGTGCTGCTGCCGCTGGTGTGGGACAGTCTCCTCTGTGGGCAGCTTGCTTTTGGGGGTTTCTGAAGGCTGGATGGGATCCTCTGGGAGTTTCAGTCCAGGAGCATTCATGGTACTGGAATACTTACTGGTTTCAAGGTTACTGTAAAACAAAACAAAGATGTAAGTGTCAATAGCAAAATACTGCCGAATTCATGTCCCTTGCAGTAGTACTTCTGTCACATCTGATCATTTAAAAATAGCTTGGAGACTAATAAAATCCTAAGGAAAGACATTCACAGGAGCATCTTTTATTATCAGAAGTGATACACAACACTGACTTCCTAAAGAGTGTATTTTTTTTTTCGTTCCAGGCCCTGTTCAAAATCAGCTGATGCATTCCCCAGATGGCCAGGGATACAGCCCTGCAGTTCCAGGATCGTACTCCCATCAGATGCCAGCAAAGGTTCCTCCACAGCAGTCTTCTGGACAGTATAGCTATAGTGGCTCTCAGAATGTTTCTCAATTAAACAATTACCAAGGACCTGGCCAGACTCTCAATAGACCACCAGTGGCAGCTTTCTCTGGGTCACCAGTACAACAGCCAGGTCCTGTTCCACAAGTGCTGCCTCCTGCGTTACAGAACTCAGCTGCTGTATCGAGTGCTGGGAGCTTTCCTCCTGGAGCCAGCCCACCGGTGCTTTCAAACTGGCAGTACAGCCAGACTGCTGTGAGTCAGCCTCTTGGGGCTCAAACAAGCCATTTGGCTCCTGTGCCTGGGACGGGGTCAGCTCAGCCAGCGTCCTTACCAGGGAGTACAAATCCTGCAGGGAGTTACCAATATGCTGCTTCTCCGGGGGGTCCTCCGCTGCAGAACAGCTACATGAAGCCAGGTAATCAGAACTTCTTGATATTCTACCAATGTTTCCATTTTTCAACGACCTTTTAAAATAACGAGTATAGAACTGACTCTGCAGTGACATCTTGCTTGTGGAAGATTGTTAAAGCAGATACACCCATCAGAAATACCTGGATGCTTTCTTTGGGTTAGAAATGAAAGTTCTGTGCCCAGGGTGGGTGTTTCAGCTGGCTGGAGCAGGAAACTCCTGAATGGTGTCCCACTGTTTTGGGATGATGTTTGTGGGTGATGCTGTTTCCGTGACCTTCACAATTCCCTGGGGTACCTGTTGGAGCGTTACTATGTTTCAGTCCAGGACTTCACCATTGAAAACTAGTTCTATTTAGTGAGCATGGTCAGTAACCACTTGATCCAGGTAATTTTCTGAACAGCCTGTCAGGTTGATGCAAATAACTGGAGCACAGCCTGGAAAGAAAACTGAAAAGCATTCTATGCTGTTGAAATAAAGGTCAGTTTAATGGAAAGCTTCCTTCCCCCAAACTTGTTGTTTTCACACTTAATGATAATTGTCAGTCTACAGAAAGTACTGTAAAAGTAGGAGACTTTTCTCCTGCTGCTTTACTGCTGGTATATGCAATGGTAAAAGCTTTTCTGACACGAAATAGCTTTATTGTGCAACTTGTGATTATTATGGAAACATAGTTAATACTCAAGTTTCTCTTTGCCGAACTGCTGTATGTTGTTAGTTTTTTCTAAGCATGCAAACAGGACTTAGGTACAGGAATATTTACTATGTAAAGGCAAATAATTTTTCTTGTTAAGTGCTTTTAGCCTCATTAGAGATTTTTATTGATGCTAGTTTTTTTTGTTATATGCCTGCCTAATTTTCTTAGGCTGTTCAAAATGTCTTAAGCTCGTGGAATTTATGAAACTGTTTCTGGCACTTAATTGGAATAAACAGTTAGTACTTTGGAATTAGTGAGGAAAATGCAGAGAAATTTTGGAAAGTGGCATATGAAATGAGAGCAAATGTTTGGAATTAGTAATTTTTATATCCATTCAATCCTCATGAGCCACTTCCCTGGTATTTTTTTTTTGTATAATAATGAGGGCTTTTAATATTAATTAAACTTGTGATCACTCCAGACTTGGTTATAGAGTTGGAATATTTTCTGTTCATCTTGAAATTCTTGCCAACAATAGCAACAAAAAGCTGAAAGACATCAGTAGATACAGGAACCCAAAATGAGAAAAGCTTGACAGAAACAACCTGAAGTTGAGACCCTCTACCCACATGTTAGGATTTATGTATCTCATGATCTTGTTATGCTCTGAATAACAAGAACATTTAGAATTCAATCTGTGTTTTTGTAACAAAACTTTTGTGTTTTTTTCAGCTGGGTTAAACTCCTACTAAAAGTTAATCTCTTTATAGGATCTGCACCTCCACCAGTGACTCAGCCTTTAACTCCACTCCACCCTCCAAGGCCACCTTTAGGACCTCCACCAGTTGGTGGTCCACCTAGGCCATCAGCAGCCATAGCAGGACCACCTAGTGCACAGTCTCTGCTAAAATCAGCTGCAAACCAAGAAGGTAAGAAATAGTTTACTCTTTATGTTGAATTCAAATACTTGCAATTTGCTGTAATATGCAACCTTTAAAATCAAGCACATTGTTCTATTAGAGACCCACATTGTAAAATTGATACTAATACAGCTAATAATTTAATCTGAAAAGAATAGGTAAAGACCTGGAAAGAAGAAAAAAATCTTGTAAAGAGGTGTTAATAAAATTTAAGAAATTAACAGTTGAAAATAATTTCCAAGTGCTGTTTTACATGGCCTTGTCTCCTGTAGTTGGCATCACTTTTTTTTGTGCGTTGTAAAGTGATAAGGGTCTCATTTCTCTGCATCCCTGACTACTGTGAGGACAGAAATCCATGTATGATTCCCTGTATTGTTCATTCTACAGGGAGAGATAAAATGTGGACCTTGCAATTCCTTGCTGTTTATGTGGCTGTACCTTTTTCTTCTGTGTGTAAAACCACTGAAACACACATCTTGCATTTGTTAGTTTTCTGAAGGAAGTTGCTAGAGGCTGTGATGTGTCAGCTGGTGAAGACAGATACCTGACTTAGTGTCTCCTGTGGGCCCTGCACACAAATGCCATTGTTTAAGAACTCCTCAGGGCTCTGTAGCAAACAGACTCCAGTTGTTTGGCATTTAGTGCCCATGCTGGATGGGGCCATGTGCGAGTCAGCAGCTTTATTTTTACATACATAGTTCTGACAAAGCTGTTGGTTCCTTGCATGTTCAGATTGACAGTTTGTTCTGTGTGGTAGCTCTGTGAGCACAAGAATAGTATATTGAGATTTAACTTTGTTTGGAATGTATTAAATGCATTAGAAACAGCTTTTGCTTAGAAAATATTTTCTTCATCATGAAGAGAAACGTTTCCAGAGCCCTGGAGAGATAAAAATGTTTAGTCTACGAAGCAGGTTGACTGCTGATAGCAAGATTCAGTATGTAATCTAAGTTCCTTTTATTGGGTCATCTTTGAAGATTTTAATAAAAAATGGTAATAAAAATAGAGTACCTACTTGTCCTTAGCAATATATAGTTGTGTTAGTATGTTTAGACATAGTTGGCTTACCAAAAACTGTCCTTTGGAGCACTTTCTGAGTTTCAAGGTTTTCCTATCTTAGATTGAATTTCACAGTATATGACTCTGTCGGAGCTGTTGCTGTTTGGTGAGCAGTTGTGAACTAAGTGTGTAAGTGTAGGGAATTTGGTGTTTCTGTGAATTATCAGGGGAAAAAGTTCTTCAGGGTTAAGCTGAAGGTTACTAAGGAAACCTAAGCTACAGTTTACTTAGAAAACTGGAGCTAGCCTAAAGAGACTTCCTTTGCTGAGGAGGGAATGACCCCTGACTGCATGTTGGCTTGGAAACTATGGCAAATCCCTAATTGGAAGGAGTTGTAAAAGATTATTCAACCAGAAGTGCAGGGACTTTTGTTTTCCTTAAAAAAACCAAAGATCGTGATGATTTATGAATGTCCTTTGTTGAGGTCACATCTGCAGGGGACATGAGTGTGAGAAAGAGGACGAAGTGTGTATTTACTTCAGTTTCATCCTGGGTCAAAACCAAAGTAGATTCAAACTATGCTTGTCTTAAAATTCATCCAGCAAGTAGGATATTTTTTGCAGTTACCTCATTAAAACTTTCTTGTAACTTGTGCACATTTTTCCTGTGGTTGTTTTTCTTTAAAGGTGATGCCAGATCTGCTGCCAGTGATGGGTCTGTGGTGCAAAACAGCTATGATGCAATTGAAGGTGGTGGCCTCATGGGTAAGGCTTTGGGAGTAAAAATGGTTGTTATTATTATGGAACTCCTAAGAGTATGGGAAAGATAGAAGTTTAAGCATTTGTGTAGAAACATTATGTACTTGGTTCGATGCCTGTCTTGAAGCCAAATGTGAAATTTGAAGCATTGACAATTAGCATGTCATTGCCTGTGATATGTAAAGTAGGAGAGAGCCCTTTGCGAAGTTGACAGCTGCTATATTTTTTACACTTAGATACTAAACAGGCAGCTCTCCTGTTGTACTAATGCCTCAAGTAAGGTACAGTTCTTCAGCAATTAAGTATCTGTCTGCTCTGCTTCCAGCAACTCCACATCATTCTCCTGCAGCCCCGAATCTTAAGATGAATAGAAGTGTTGGGTATTCTTACCCTGCCTTACCTCCAGGCTACCAACATACTTCTCCACCTGGAGCACCAGGAATTAATGCATCTGCTTTGCAGTATCCAGATGCATCAAAACATTTCCACCAGGTAAAGATTGTCTGGTTTCTATCTCAGTACTACCTCTGGTGGGAGTGTGTGGGTGAAGAAAAATGATGGTTGGTAGGTGTTGTGCATCCCTAGGATGCTGCTTCTTTTGTTTGGGCACCATTTGTTCAAGAGGACTGACATAGTCCAGAATTAATGCTTTTGCCTGTGCCTTGGTACCAGTTTGAAAAAGCTGTGTGCCAGCTCTTTGTGAAGTGTTCCACCCTCAAATCTGTTCAGGATGTTTCTTTTGAAACTTTCAGCTGCTTTTGGCATGTTTCTCTTCCGTGGCATTGTTATTGCTAGCTGAAGTATTTGGTTTTTCTTTCCCTGAACTTTCAAAGAGAACTGACCAACACTTTCACCAGCTGAGCCTCTGTATTTCAAGAGCTTTATAGGCAATTTATGCTACTTTTTCCCTCCATTATGTTACATGTGTAAGTCAAGTTTATGTGACAACCAGTATTTCTAAATGTAGAGACAATGGCAGTTAACACATGAGCAAAACAAACTGAAAGGGATATATACTTGGTTTTAAATGGACTGTGAGTTTCATCCAAGTAATTGGTGCTAATTTGTGAAATTTTATTTGACTCTAGCCAGTCCTGGGCACTAATCATTTAACTGCATCAATGGGTGGCCTGAGTCTACAGCAGGAAGGGTTAAGACCTGTGAATCTTCTTCAAGAAAGAAATATTCTTCCTACCACCCTTTTGAAGGCTCCTGTCCCCAACTTGCATGAAGACATCCAGAAGCTCAACTGCAATCCTGAGTAAGACTATGCATTTGCTATAATACATCAAAATAGATAGAAATATAAAATCCTGCATATAAACATAACTTCACAAAATATTTTCTTAACTTTATGAGTAGAAAATACTGAAAATGGGCTTCACTGTGTTTCAATAAAGGCAGTAAATGGGTTTAACTTTGAAGAGGGGAAAATCGTCTTTGTAGAAAGTATGAGGAAAAATTTGCTAATGGGGCAGCTATAGATAGCTAGGGTACAAAAACTTTATGCCTGGCAGTGAGTATGGATGAGAAGATACAAAATAGGAGTTAAGTCAGTCAGGTGAGGTACACCAAAAAGATTGTGTAATAAGAAACATGGGTGACCTCTGTATTGAAAAGTAACCATTAAAAACAGTGGAGTAAATGAAATTTCAAACAAGAGGCTGGCAGTTGGTTAATCAGTTATTCTCTCTGAAGAGACCAACCAAACTGTGTGTAGCCAGAGACTCCTGCTTTGCAAATGTTTTTATGGTAGATAAAGGAAATAAAAGCACTTTTGTGACGTTGTTAATGCAAACAAGCTGGACAGGATTTGCAAAACTGCCACATATATCTGCACCTTGTGGAAGCTGCTGAGTGCTCAAGACTCAGAAAATTATTGGGAGATTGTTTATAGTTAGTAATTTTTTAAAACCACCTTGTAAACATTGCCGGTTCTGATTTATTCCAAAATAACATTTAGTATATAAAGATTTGGTGCAACTTTGAATATTGTTAGGGTTAACATTGACTTGAGTGACTAAAATGACACTCAGTTCTGTATAAAGAGCGTTTCTATAAAATAAGAACTCAAAGTATGTACTGTGGGTCAAGCTCAGACAGAAACAAAATGATTTGACAGAGACAGAGATCTTGCATCTGGAAACGGAAATTCACCATTACCAGCTCTAGAAAAATATACTGTACTGCTGAAATCATAATTTTTTGAAAGCCACTGAAAATAACCCTTTGTCCTCCATGTAGGTTGTTCCGCTGTACCCTGACTAACATTCCTCAAACTCAGGCCTTATTGAATAAAGCCAAACTTCCTTTGGGGCTCCTGCTTCATCCTTTCAAAGACTTATCGGTATGAGAAATATTCAAAACTTTACATGCTGAAATACCAACTATGCCTTTACTAGAGTCCAGACAATGGACAATGAATTATAAAACCAGGGCAGGTATCTTGGCCCAGAAGAATTACCATAGTAACTTACATTTTCTTATTCCATACAGATTGCTGTAATTTTTCTCAATTATTTCTCCCTACCATTTTTAAACCTTCATGTTTTACTTCTTAATAAAAAAGCCTCTCAAACCTCAAAAAACCCAAAAGCTTAAAGGCAGCACAGAATTTGGACTGTGATAGAAGTAAACACCTAAATTCCAGGTTGTCACGTATCAGCTGTAGTTATTAATTTCAAACCTAGTACTAATTCTAAAATCAAGACTTGGCAAAGTTGAAGGGATTTCGATGTCATGAGATAGCCAGAAGACTTTGAATTTAGCAGTGTCTTTTTTAAACACTGGGGTTTTTTCTCAGTTTACTTGATTTTTTCAAAGATGTGGGCTTTTTTTACCCTACTTTTTGATCTGTATTGGGTGCAGGACCTGATCTTAAACCATCAGTGTAAAATTCAAGAATTTAGAGGCTTGGAAAGGGAATCTACACAGTCAAATATGTTAGAGCTCAGTTCATACCTGTCGTATTAAGGAATTGCAGTGATACTGTGAGGATGCACAAGTACTCCTTCTTTCAAGAAGGATGCTATGCCTCACTAGCCAGCACAGTGTAGGTGGTGGTGTTACCACAGATGAACAGCTGCAGGGTGAGGATGCTTTAAACCAGGAAGCTTTTCTTTTCCAGCAATTGCCAGTGGTCACTTCCAGTATTATTGTGAGATGCCGTTCCTGCCGGACGTACATCAACCCTTTTGTCAGCTTCCTAGACCAAAGGAGATGGAAGTGCAATTTGTGCTATAGAGTCAATGATGGTAAGTTCTACATGTGCTTTCAAGTGTTGCAATTAACCTTTCCCACCTTGGCCTTTGACACTGGGGTGTTGTTGGCCACACCAGTAGGGGCGTTGCTGTCAGTCATGCTGGGAGCCATGAGAAATGTTTCCCAGTGACAGTGGTGTCCCTAAATAAACACAATAAGCCCAAACAGTCCCTCACAGTACCCTTGCACAAGTGTAAGTGAATTCCACTAGCTGTGGAGTTCCATGCCTCTCTCCATGTGTTGCCCAACAGCCACAAAAGAGTTGATATATTTGTTTTAAGATACAGCACAGCCAATACTAGTGTGAAATACTAATATATAAACTTATCTGCATAGTTCCTGAAGAATTCCTGTATAATCCTGTGACAAGAGTTTATGGAGAACCTCATAAAAGACCTGAAGTCCAGAATGCTACTATTGAGTTTATGGCTCCATCTGAATACATGGTAAGGCTTTATTTACTTTTACTTATTCTCTCCCTTTGTTTTCTTTTCAGAGGGAAGTCAGAGAAAGTTTTGTTTCAGAGGATGCTTTCCAGTTCAGTTGCCTTAAGGAGTGTATCTGAGAACTCATGGGGAGAACTTCAGAGAGTTCACTTCTAAACATTTATGATGTCAGAAGTTGTTCTTTGTTTAGAATATATAGGTATCTTCAGAAAAAAACTGGAATTCTGGTATTACCAAATAAGAGGCAAATGCATTCAGAAATTTTAGCTATCATCTGCATGCTGTTTAAACTTGCAATGGAATGAATACACCCAATCTAACAAATGCTATTTGAAAATTAAAGGTAATCTTTTCTTTGCTCAGCTGCGTCCACCTCAGCCACCCGTGTACCTCTTTGTGTTTGATGTCTCTCACAATGCAATAGAGACAGGATACTTGAACACAGTCTGCCAGACCTTGTTAGACAATCTTGACTCGTAAGTACTTTTTTCTTGAAATCTCCAATTTTCATTCCTCTTAAGCAACTTGTGATAGACACCAATGTGCTCTTCTTTCTGTCTGGAAGACAAATTTCCTAGTGTGGGCAAACAATGGCCAGTGTCATGTTAAAATGTGCCATAAAGCTGTAGTCTTTTCCCATCACAGCTACACCAGTATAAAAGGTAATTTTGAGGCTTGATTTTTAGTCTGACTCTTTCCTATATGTTTCATCAATCCCCAGAAGAATGTAAGCATCATGTTTATGATGTCTTTTGAAGTGTATTCTTTAAAAGATGAAATTTAGCTAAGTATTTGCTGAAAAGAGTCATACATCTAATAAACTTCTCATAAAATGCATACTGTTTGAACCTATATAAACACTACTTAGTATTTTGCAGTTTATTTCTTCCTTTTCTTCTACTTCTGATTACCCTCTTAAAAGGTTTTCACCTGCCTGCTAGGTGACTCCACCGCGAGCTCCTTTTTTCTTGTGGTTTTTGTTCTTTCCAAAATGACTTAGTGAAGCTCTTGCAGTCTAGCTGTTAAACTAACTGCTTGGTAACAACCACGGAGAGATGCAGTGGATGTTAAAAAAGAAAAGCCTGCAGAAATGAAATTTCATCTTGTTGAACACCATATGTCTCATTTTCAGGCTTCCTGGGAACACTAGAACAAAAATAGGCTTTATAACGTTTGACAGCACAATCCATTTCTACAGTCTTCAGGAAGGTCTCTCTCAGCCTCAGATGCTTATAGTTTCAGATATTGAAGGTATGCAAAAATAATTTTTGTGATCAGTACCTATGAGTGACTTCTGGTTATGACAGCCTTTAAAAATGTGTGTCTGGTGGGAGTTTCTAGATCACACCATTAGTCTCTCTAGTAATGACTTTAGAAGTACCATATGTGAGTTTGTTTATGAAGACATCTCCCTGATGTCTGAGCAACACTGTGGCTGCTCATGACTTCAAACATGAAGACAGCTTTCCTAACTTTTAGTTTAATTTGTACTATTCTCTAGATTCCTCTTGGAGTCCCAAATACTGATGCTGGATACCTTTCTATAGATTTTCTTGTGGCTGATGCTTAGTGCTTTTCCTTCTGCCCTTTGTTTCAAATCACCTTTCACTGGATGTTATTGGGCAGGGTAGAATGAACACTGGAAATATTTGCTATGTGATTTTATTTAATAGTCTTGATTATCCTTCAGCCCTGTTGATTGCTACTCTAACATGGGATTCTGGACACAGGAATGCTTATGAGAAAAAAAAGTCCACATAATTATGTTTACATGGGTTAATACACTGATACCGTGTATTTTTTTCCAATAAGTATGATGGTTGTCAAATAAAGTCAGGGAAAGCCTGATGTGTTTTTAAAAGATAACTGTATTTTTTTTTCCCTTTCAGATGTATTTATACCAATGCCAGAAAACTTATTAGTAAACTTAAATGAAAATAAAGAGGTAAGAAGCAAGAGCTTTCTTACATAACTAGTGACATTTACATAACTGGGGATATGTTTGGTAATTTTTTTCATTAATTAATGCTCATTACCACCTGCAGTTCAAATGCCAGGTTTGAGGCAAAAAATAGGAAAAAAAGATGTCTTTTATCTATGTTACTGTAAATTCTTGCCAACCTGAAACAAGACAGTACTTCAATTTTTCTAGGACTTTCTCTTTATTACCTTAATTTTAGAAGTGTTAATACTTTACTATGTTCAGCAATCAGGTCTGTATAAAGTAGAAAACCATGAAGACTCATAGGCCTAATACAGTTTTCTCACTTGCAGCTAATTCAGGATCTGCTGAAGACATTGCCACAGATGTTTACCAAGTCCCTGGAAACTCAGAGTGCTCTGGGGCCTGCGTTACAGGCTGCCTTTAAACTGATGTCCCCCACTGGAGGGAGAATCACTGTCTTCCAGACACAGCTCCCATCTCTGGGAATGGGAGCACTAAAGGTGCGAGAGGAGCCAAACCAAAGAGCAACAGCAAAGGTTAGGAAAGCACAAAGGTTCAGAGTATTAACAACCCTGTTCTGTGCATGTAGCTGGTTCTGGGATTTCCTCTTCTTGGTTAATTTTGTGCTTGTCTTGCTCCTTTGTTAAAGTAGCAGAAAAAGCAAAAGAAAAACCAAGCAATATAAATACAAATTAATTACCTGATTTTTTAAAAAATATTTTTAATCAATGGAGAATTGATTATATGTCCCTGAAAACAGGCAATAAGTGTATGAATCAGTTTGAATTTCCTTTGTATTTTGTAATACTCCACTGTGTTAACAGGATATACATCTGACACCATCAACAGATTTTTACAAGAAGTTGGCCTTGGACTGCTCAGGGCAACAGGTTGCAGTGGATTTATTTCTTCTTAGTGGGCAATATTCTGACTTGGCTTCTCTAGGTAAGTCATATAAAGGTCTTTTGGGGCGTGTAACTCTTGTATTTTGAGCAAATGCATAAAATCTACATTAATATTTAGTAGGTGAACCTGATTTGAATTAATCTAGTGTATCAAGATACAAACTTGTCCTTGCTGAGCAGTGACAGTGAATAGAATGCAATCTTTAAGTCCTGGTTTAACCTACTTATTTTCATGTCCTCCCTTAGTGAGTCAGGATTCTTGTGCTACTGATATAAGTAGCAGAAATACTTTCTTCATTTTTATGCCTTTTAACCATCAGTGTCATTGCCTTTAAAGCAAGTTTTATTAGCATTTTAATTATTTTTTTCTATTTAACCAAATTTTCAAGTGACAGGAATTTCAGATCAATGGAAAATTATTTCACACCTGAAACTTATCACATGCTAGAATATACAGCTGTGTAGGCGGGTCTGTAACTGTGTATCAGTGATTTTCAGGTGTGAACAATTAATTAGTTCAAAGACTGCAGACAGTTGCTGCTGCACTCTCCAATGTATACTGGTTTTGTTTCAGGTTGTATATCAAGGTATTCTGCAGGTAGTGTCTACTACTACCAATCTTACCATCATAAACACAACCCTGTCCAAGTGGAGAAATTGCAAAAGGAACTGAAGCGATATTTAACTAGAAAAATTGGGTTTGAGGCTGTCATGAGGATAAGATGCACCAAAGGTCTGAATTCACCTTCTTAGATTTTTGTGGGGTGGAGGAGAGGGAAGTGGGTGTTTGCTGCTCTTTGGGGATGCTTTCATTGGTATTCTAGCTGTTTTGTTACATCAAATGATTAAAAGGCAAAGATTGGAAAACTCAGTACCAGGGGTAATAGAGTTTTTTAAAGACTGTATTTGCAGTGTTTTCTGGCATCCAAGTTCCAGTTTATAATGGTCAAAACTGGAAATTTTCCTGGACTGTTTCAACAGGGGACTGTTTTTAAAATCTAGATACTTTCTACTACTCTGCATTGATTTGCCTTGCTAATTCCCACTTTCTGCTAGGCTTTGTGGATTCTTTGGGTCAGTTGTCAGTTTGCAGTAGTTACCTTTTCTGAAGATAATGTATTTCATTGAGAGGGAACATTCCAGTACAGTCATATACATTGATGACTGATCTGTATGTAGTGCCTGTACTTCACAGCTATAAAACCCAAACTGATCCATTATTATCTTGTAGGTCTTTCCATTCATACTTTCCATGGGAACTTCTTCGTACGATCTACAGACTTGTTGTCATTGCCCAACGTAAACCCAGATGCGGGATACGCTGTGCAAATGTCAGTGGAAGAGAGTCTTACTGATATGCAAGTTGTTTCTTTTCAGTCAGCTCTCCTGTACACCTCCAGCAAAGGTAAGGTTAGACTGAGCCAACAGTGGCATTTGTAGTGTTGCTTCATAACACAAGTATGGAGGTTAATTTTCTTTCCTTGCAGGTGAAAGACGAATTCGTGTCCACACTATGTGCTTACCTGTTGTCACAGCACTGAGTGATGTGTACCTAGGGGCAGATGTGCAGGCCATCACAGGGCTCTTAGCCAATATGGGTGAGTGTGCTAAGAGCTTGTTTGGATATGTGTAGATTGTATCCTTAAAGGTCTCAGCAATAATCCTCTGGGATGTGGCATTAGAAGAAAAGATTCTCCCTCGTTCTAAGAGTGCTTTCGAAGTTGCAAACCCAAGAGAGTTTTTGTTTTAATGCTTGGCTCAGATGAAGGATCAGTAGAGCTGTGTGTATTCACCTGGTCTTAGGTTCAATCTGGTGCATCATTGTGGGCCCCCAGCTTTATTCTGAAGCACTTGACTTCCCCTAGAATGTAGTAAAAGCTCAAGCTACATCAACACATATGATAAAGTGAGAGAAGTTAATGTATGTGAGTGTATCCTGCCAAGGGAGGAAGCCCTGTTGTGTGAACCTTGTGCTCTGTTTTCAGCTGTGGACCGCTCCGTTTCCGCCACGCTGAGCGACGCTCGGGATGCCTTGGTCAATGCAGTGATAGATTCTTTAGCTGCTTACCGCTCATCCGTGCTGAGCATCCAGCAGCCGGGGCTCACTGCTCCCTTCTCACTGCGGCTCTTCCCACTCTATGTGCTGGCACTCTTAAAACAGGTGAGAGGGGGAAGGAAGCCAGGCAGGAGGATGATTGGCAGGCCGGCCTGAAGTAAAAGGACAATTCTTTGATGGAGAATGATTTAGTTCAAGAGCAGGAATTTAGAAGTGTGCGTAAAACCAAAAGTAAAAATGTCTTAAGCAATGGAAGGGCAAAATAATAAAGACACGGACTAGTGAAGAGAATGTGTCAGGGTACTGGTAGTGTTTTCTAAGGAATCTCAATTTTGTGCATCCACACAGCAGTTCAGTGTGGATTAGAAGAGAGCTGGGTGCAGCAGAGAGGGAGTTGGCTGGCTGTTCTTTCAACAGGTTTAAAGCATTTCACAGTATTTGCTCAGTGTAAGTATTTTTTAATTGAATTTCCCTGAACTGAAACTAGAAATCATTTACGTCTTGGACGAACTGGTTTCTTGGTTCAAAAAGAGGTTTTGGATTCATACATTTTGATCAGGAATTAACCAGCATGTTCATATTGAGCTTTTTCATGTGAAAGGCTTGATAAGCATTTGATCCAGTCAGGTGGGAGGAGTGAGCCCTTCTTGGATATATAGCTTTTTATTGGTCCCAACAGGCCAGGACTATCTCTTTCTTGTAAATACAGACCTAAGATTCTGTACATTGAAGCCAGTTGTAAACTGCTCCAATATTTATTCTTTTAAATTTCATCAAGTAGCATTTTTGAGGTGTATGTTAGAGAGTATTTCAGGGTACTTCCATTTCAGCTGTAGTGCTCACTAGAAAGGATTGATAGTGTCGCTGGGTCAAGGTTAATTCTAAAATCCAGAAATGCAAAGGAGAGTTCTAGGATGTATGTGTGAAAAACTGAAGAGAACTATGGAGAAGTAAAATACAATGAGAAAACAGAGTACATCTCTAAAACTTAAGTGAGTTAGAAATAAGCAGTAGGCAATGTGCGAAATTCAGCTTATCTTGCTTTGCTTTAATGGTTAAACTAAAATTCAGCTTATCTTTATCTTTGCTTTAATGGTTAAACTAAATGCCTGATTGTTTGCAGAAAGCATTTCAAACTGGGACAAACACACGTTTGGATGAACGCATCTTTACCATGTGCCAGGTGAAAAACCAGCCCCTTGTTTACCTCATGCTCATGACACATCCCAGTCTGTACAGAGTCGATAATCTCACAGATGAGGTGAGTCTTTGCCTTGCTGCATAATCTGTTTGATCCCAATGATCTGTGTGATGTGAAAGTAAATGTGTTAAAAATCTCCCAAGTTTTCCATATTAAAGCAGCACAGCTAAAATATAATGTTTCATATTCTCCCACTTGTTGCATTTATGCCTTTGTTATTTGGAACTGGATTGATGACTTCTGGAGAGGTGTGCTTTGCTATGGATGGATGGGGAAGGTTTTTTCCTAATTTGTTTTACCTTTGCCGTGTGTCATTATCTTGTGCTATAAAATCACATCATAATGTGTTTTTTGTAGCTTCCTTTATTTTAAAATATCAAGCAGTTTTGAGAACAGAGAATGTTTATGTAAAACCCTGAACAATTTTAGAAATCACATCTTTGGTACATAACAAACTGGATATTCCAGTTCTAGAACTAATTAACTCAGATACATTTGATGAAATTCACCCTCTCTAAATAAAGCAATGAGATTTAATAGTAAATTACTAATTAATAAAGTAAATTATCTTTAAGTATGGCTTGAGCTAAACTGAGAAGAACAGTCCAGCTCCAGTATTCAGTGTAATAGATCCTACTCTTATTTAGCATTCTGTTCTATTTTTTTGTATCAAGATGTGAACCACTGTTTTTCATCCTTCTTTTAGGGGGCTCTTAACATAAATGACAGAACTATACCTCAGCCACCCCTTCTCCAGCTGTCAGTGGAGAAGCTGAGTAGGGATGGTGCTTATCTTATGGATGCTGGCTCTGTAAGTTGTGTGGTGGGGGAGATTTTAAAAAGTACCCAAGTTTACTTGGTGTGTTCTTTCTGAGAACCCAAAATACGTATGAGACTGCTGAGGTGTGTTTTGGGTTGGATTAATGTTGTTACTGATGGGTGTCTTTCAGGTGATGTTTCTGTGGATCGGGAAGAACTGTGGGCAGGGCTTTATCAGCCAAGTCCTTGGAGTTCCAAATTATGGCTCAATACCACAGAATATGGTACGTGCTTGCTCTGCCCATCAGTCATACATACAGTGCTGCCAGAATATCATTTGCATGAGGATTAATAACAACTCAGGTATTAGCCCTCTAGTGGTACACATACAGATCCAAGGAAACAAATAATTTCTGTTACCTCTTGGAGTTTCTTCTCATCAAGTCACAGGAGGAAGATGCTGACAATGATAGAGTTTCTCAGACCTGTGGGAGCAGACTAAGAACGCTGCAAATAGTGAGCACAGTGGGTTAGTGGGAATCTTTTAGTTTCTGCAACAAAACGGGAATCAATCACAGCTCAGGCATCACCCTTCTGACAGCTAATTGCTGATAGGAGTTCAGTGCTCTTGACTATTTCAAGCTCCTTCAAGTAAGACAAGACTGAAGCTATACATCCCAAACCTATCTGTCTGGGTTTTCTTTATACCTAATGGGCTGGGCTAGTTTGTGTTCCTTTTACTGTTTTTTCTGAAAAATACCCTGTCTGTATTAATGAAACCCTTTGGCTTTTAGACACATCTCCCAGAACTTGAAACAGCAGAATCCATCAGAACACGAGCTTTCATTTCTTGGCTGAGAGAACAGAGACCTTTCTTCCCTATACTATATGTAATTAAGTAAGTGGTTTTTAACAGTCTTTTTGCTTCTTCAGCAACCTGTTAACAATGCATACTTGGATATCATATACTGAACTTTCTTAAGGGAATTCTTAACAATAGTGTGTGCTGTGCCTGGCAGATTTGACTACAGATATGGTTTATGAGTTGTCTCCAATTAGAATTTCAAAAGACTAAAAAAGACTAAATGTCACAGAAGAATTTTTAGGTAATGTCAGCTAAATGAAGTAAATGCTGGGAAGAGCACTTACTAGGATTAATCTCTACTAAGGGCTATTTGAGACCCTCTTTTCATATATCCTTAAGGTTTTGAAATCTTAGAAGTCTTGCCACTTGACCTGTAGCTTTATTAATGCATGGTAGCCCATGGCAAATGTTAATTCCACTAAAACACTTACGTTTTTGTTTTTAAGGGATGAGAGTCCATTGAAATCAAGTTTTCTGCAAAATATGATTGAAGACAGAACAGAATCAGCCTTATCATACTATGAATTCCTCCTTCATATACAGCAGCAAGTGAATAAATGAAACACTAGCCTTTGGCTTACTTCTTTAAGGAAAGGTTTTGCAGTAAAGAATGATTGTGCTTGTAATATCTTCATTAAATCTGTGGCCTGAGGCAGTTGATGAGAAGTTGTCACTGTGATTTCAACGAACTAAAGCAAATAAAGGACCACATCTGAGAATCAAATGTGCAACTACATAATATTGTACCTTAAAAAAAGAAAATCAAACTGTTGGAACTGGTTGAGCACCTTTCATTTGCTGCAAATCGTGTTTTTACTGTAAGTAGTTGCAGCATGAAGTACATTTACAAAGGCAATACTGAAAAGGTGAAATACATTTTGTAAAATAAAGAGTTCTTTGTTGTTCAAAATGTATATTTCTGTAACTTTTTTTTTTTTTGTTGCTGCTAGATATAAAAACCTCACAATACTGATCATGATTTGCAGGGAAATTCTTTCTAAGTGCATCCAGTGATTACAGACAGCATCTCAATGTTCAACTTAATGCTTAAAGTAGCAATGAAAGAAGTGTTCATTGTGAAATGAACAAATGCTTGTGAAGTGTAGAATCCAGTGCTTGGATTGGATTGTGGCTAATAGGACTAAAGGTAAGCTTAACCTGGATAAGGTGGCTGAATTTGTTGAAGCTTTTAATAAGTCAGTGTTCTAATTTTAAAAACAGTGGGGAAGAGTGGGCCCTACATGAGACAGATTTTAAAAAGTCACTGGCTGAGTTGGCAGCAAAAGTAGACTTAGGTAGATGGGAAGCTTTGCTTTTCTTCAGTAAAAGTTTTAATTTCTATTTATGAATGGTGTGGGAGGGAAAGAGCAAGGAAGGTTATCTCAGATTTTGTTTGGTTTATGTTCAGTAGACTCTTGGCTCTTCTTTACTTTAAGTGGATGTTGGGCCCCTCAGATCTGGTGTGTTTCTGAAGTTTGTTGGCAGCACTTCAGACCAAATGTTGGTCTGCAACACTGAATATTCTGACATTAAAATTGGAAATTATTTTTCCAAGAACAAAATTATATTTCATTTGAAGATTTGTGTATTGTTGCAGACATGCTTGAATTTAAAAAAAAAAAAAAGTCTTTTGCTGCAGCTGTGTAACGAGCCCAGGTCCAAGGCCAGTGTGCACCAAATGCACCAAATAAAAGCTTTAAATACACTCTCAGATCCTGCCAGAGCTACAGATTGAAGCTGACATTGGACTTGAAGTAAAAATCTATATTAAAAAAATGTTTAAATAATTTTATAGAAGTGTATTGATAATTGTTCTGTTTTCAAGATTAAGCTATCATTGATAGCTACCAATGTAAAAGGGTATTTAAGTTACTGTATTCCAATGCCCATGGAAGTGTTGCATATGGAAAATCTTGGTTTGCTCTTTTATTTAATAGTGGTAAACTTAAAGGTATTGCAAAACCTATTTTCTGGGGCAAATAACTTGAAGAGGTAAAGCACTTGTTGAGTGGTCAAATGTACTGTGCTTAGGACATGTGGAGATAGAAATGTCAGTAGGGTCAACATTTGGGTAAACATTTGCTCCCATTTCAGGCTGTAGCTGCTTGTGATTGTCAGGATTTGCCTCACTTTAGGAGAGGAGTTCCTTGGGAGAAATTGTTCTTGAGCACAAGAAGCTAAAGTTCAGAACAGTGGCTAAACCAGCATGAAAGGATTATTACAGAACCAGTTTAAGCTTTGCTGTCTGCTGCCTCTGTAGCAAACAGGAATATATTTACTTGAACTGCTTTTCAGAGAATTGCACAGTTTCTAGTCATAGTGAAGAGATGTCTTTTAAGTTTTGACTGTCTGATTTTCCCCCCCCCCCCCTCCCCCGGGAGGGGGAAAGGGGTCTCTTCATTTAAATCATAAATGGAACCTCTGCATTTGCATAGGGTCTGCCCTAAACCTTATATTTTGGGTATATTATCACTCAGATGTTGACTTAAAAACCATCCTTGCATCAAACAGCCCACTCAAAGTCTGTTTCTTACTATGACTATTTTGGTACTATATCCCTTTTTTTAACAAACATAAATACTGGAGATGGCCTCCTTGCTTTATGTACACCAGACTAATGGTTGAAGATGTCTTCGTGGCAGTTAAGGAGTTTGAATTTGAGTCCCTAAGTTTTACAGAGCAAAACATTATAAATGAGTCAGAGGAACCTTCTTGGAGTTCTCCTCACTTGAGAAGAAATTCTGTAGTGACCTTTGTTAGTTTATTCCCTGGCAGTGGGGAAGGCCTGCTGGCTCACTTGTACTGCTGTACTGGCAATACAGGGACATGAACACACAACTGCCTGTGATTGCTTTCTTACATACAGCTGAAAAATTAGGACATTGAAGATGGACTGCAAAAGTAGGCAAGAGTGGTTCTGGTACTTAGATCTCAGCATCACAACTCTGCCACTGTAAATGTGTGGTAGAGGTGTGTCTCTCTTTGTAGTCAAACAGTTTTTAAAAACTGTTTCTTAATTTGACACGTTAGTGTTCAGCCAACATTGTTACCATCCATTTTACTTTGCTTTCATTATTGTTTTTAAATTAATATATTTGAGTCTAAGTCCACATAGACTGTGTTGCAATAACTAGAATTATTCACTTTTATTTAGAATTTAACAGAATTTAATCAAAGATGCAGAATGGCTGTTAAGTTAAGGGACCACTAAATGTGATTTTAAGGTTCTGTTTACTATTATGGATGTAATCCTTATAGTAAATTTTATTTTGTAAAGTAGTGTATAATATTGTAATATTAAATCTTTGTTCTCTGAACTCAAAGATTTGATCTTCAGTATGAAGTTATAAATCTTCCCCCTTCTGAATTTGAGACAGGATTTACTTGTCCTCCTTTTTACAGTTTGTAATTTTCACTGTTTTATTCCTGTAAAAAGTCATTTATAACACATGCAAATGCTTATTTTATCTGTGCTAATTTATCAGATTTGGCTACTCAATAAAATTAATTGAAAGAACTCATGCCAGTCCATCACTCCTTTCTTATAAATAAAAGTAGAACAATGTATTTAATTGAGATAAATATCATGTTGGTCACAGGAGCTAGCAGCAGCATTCCAAGATGGTGATCAATTTTATTTTAGGTAATCCTGTATCTTCATTTAACATCCCATGATTTCAGCAGCTTTTTTATAAAAGCCATTCCATCTTAATGCTTGCAAATTTTTTTGAGATGTCACTGCTGCCTCTGGCCCATCATAGACGAGTTAATGCACGAGCTTGGTAGTCTGACTTCTGAGTATTTAATTCGTTTTAAATACAGAATTCTCTCGTTCAATATTGCAGAAATATGAATTGGACTTGTCGGCTCTGTTTTTCCCCAATGCACATGAGTGTCCTGCTGCTGCTGCTGAGCTCCAGCGCTGCTGCTGTGGCGGGGCCCAGCCCGCCGTGTCCCGGCACCGCCTCTGGAGCTGCGGCCGTGCCCTGCGGGAGCGGAGCTGCTCGGGCCCTGTGCCACGGGGCTCTTCGGCTGCGGGAAGGGGAACGGGGCAGTCCCAGCGCCGGGCACACAACGAGAGCTCTAACTTGAGTGCACATACAGATTAATATTACGCCCATTGTATCTTACTGGAAAGAAGTCAATACGCTCCCTGTTCTATAATGCCAGTAGCTCTGGCGTCCCCGAGAGGTGCTTGTTTGTTGGTGTGTTCTCAGTGTGCGCGGTCAGTCCCGCAGCGGTGCAGTGCCGGGGGCGGGAGGCTGTCCTGTGAGCGCCGCGGGAACAGCCCCGCCCTGCCTCAGCCGGTCCCCTCAGCGCCGCCATCGCGCCTTCCCGCCCTCACGCCGTGGCGTCACCCCTGAGGCCGGGGCGGCCATCTTGAGTGCGGGCGCCGCGCGGTCAGAGAGCGGCGCGCGGAGCGCTCTCCCTGCGCGCCCCGCCCTTCTCCTGCCCCTACGCAAAATGGCGGCGCCCGCTTCAGCGGCTGGAGGTGGGCGGTGCCGGCGCCTGCGCGCTGGGCGGGGCGGGCCCGCGGTGCCGTGCCTGCGGTGCCGGGGATGGCGGACGGCGGCGCGGGAGCGGCGCCCACACCCCCGGGGCCCCCCGCGGGGCTCTCGGCGTCCCAGCGCCGCGCAGAGCTGCGCCGCAGGAAGCTGCTCATGAACTCGGAGGAGAGGATCAACCGCATCATGGGCTTCCACCGGCCCGCGGCGGGCAAGGGTGAGCCCCGTGGCGGGTGCGGCGGGGCTGTGTGAGGGCTCCGGGGCTGCGGTGACGCCTCGGCCCCTCCGGCCGTGACCGCTGCCCGCGGTCCCCCGGTGAGCAGGAGCGGCTGGCTCCCCGCAGGGACAGGGCCGCTGGCTCCCCGGTCCCTCAGTGCCGCCTTGGCTCGTGGGGATGCTTCAGGCAGCACGACCTGCCCTGCTCCGCGAGGGACCCGCCCATAACATCCCTGTGCCCGCAGAAAGGTCGGCACTTGGGCCCGGCACGGTCCCAAGATAGCGAGCATACAAGCTGTCATTTCCCTGCAAGTAGTTTTTTTAGTTGAAGAAACGATGAGCCTCCCCCATGTTTTTAGTCAGTAGCTGCTGGCTTTCAGAGCATGGCTTTTTATAGCAAAGTTACCTCACATTTGGATAGTGACATAGATGTTTGTGGTTGGTATGCAGACTTTTATTGCAGAACCATATCCTAGGTAGCTCAGTTATATCTCTGTACATTCTTCAAATGGCTGTCTTGTCAGGAAAGAGTCCTCAGATTTCGGTTTACAAGGATGCCCATGAGCTGTGAATCAGTCTGACGTAACTGAAAAGTGTCAGTTCTGAAAAGTGTCAGTCTGACATAACTCAAGTGTCAGTTCTTGCTGTCTGGTAGGACCAGACGCATTCTAGATTGGGCTTTTGTTCTCTGCCGTCCCCTCCCTCTCTGTAAGACGGGTCTTCAGGCTTGATACAGAGCAGGTTAACGCTGCCCTGCCTCTGACAGTAGACAGCAAGCTAAAGTGCACTTCCGTCATCTGCTTATTTGTCGGGTATTAGAGCTCTTCTGTTGATTCACTTTCTGCAAATCTTTATTTTTAATGTCAGTCCATATATTTGGATCTTTTCTGCTTGTGCATGCAGTGCCGTTGCTTAAGGAAGTTCAGTGTTTTAATTTCTCTATTGCTTCAACTTCTGACCTGCATTGCACAGCTTTATGTCTTGTGTCTGCTCCATGAAGAGTGCCCTCTTTAATCATAAATCTGTCTTTTCTCTTGGGAAGCAGAGGCCCAGGATCCTGATCCCGTTTAGCTGAAGTGTTGTTCCACGTACCTGGCGTGCATAACCCTGCATTTTTATTTTCTTTCCTTAGATGACGAAAGTCACACAGAACTAAAACTTCAGCACGAGCAAGATAAATCAAACTCCCTTCCCATTCCTTCAGTCTCCAAGCGGATTGTGCTTGGTGACTCTGTGTGTAACGTGGCAGGCTCGGCCGAGCACGCAGGCAGCATGGCAGAGCTCCGAGGGGACAAGGACTTGTTTGGTAAAGCCCCAGAGCTGGGCCCCGAGGGGACGGGAGAGCTCCGGCACCGCCACCGCGGAGAGCTGCCCTCAGAGGCTGCGCCGCGGCCACCGAGACACGGCTTAGAGCAGTACCTGTCCAGGTTTGATGAAGCCCTGAAGCTGAGGAACCAGCTGATGAGTGAGAAGCCAAGCCAAGAGAACGGGAATGCAGCGGAGGAGTTTGACTCTTTCCGCATTTTCCGATTGGTGGGATGTGCTCTGCTCGCCGTCGCGGTCAGGGCATTTGTGTGCAAGTACCTGGTGAGTTCAGGGACACTGTCCTGCTGGGGTTTGCTGGTTGGGGCAAATTACTGGGAAATGCTGGGGCTGAAGTCTGTTGGTAATGACCAAGTTGGGAACTTCAGGCACTCTGTGTTTCCAGAAATTGTATAAAACTTTAAAAAATTGCTGAATTTTATGAGATTAATCTGCTACCAACACAGCCACTATGTAACCACTGAGAGCAGCATGTTTGGTCTGTTGTGGTTCAGGAGCAGATGCTGGAATGGTTGTTGCAGCTTAAGCTCCCTGCAAGTTTATTCCCATTTTGGTGAGCATATGAGTAATGTACTCCTCTAGTTCAGGGTCTACAAAAAAATAATAGAGCAAGAATAGAATTCTCATCTGTGGAAGTGTCCAAGGCCAGGTTGGATGGAACATGAAGCAGTCTGGTCTCGAGAAAGTAACCCTGCCCATGGAAGGAGATGGCTTTTTAGGTCACTTCCAACCCAAACCATTCTGTCATTCTAAGAATAATAGTTATACCAAGATAAGTAGATCCTACTCAATTATCAGCCTGGGAAGAGTAGTTCCTCAGTATTCCCAGTGCCTGGCAGAGCAGCAGCACAGAGGTGTGATGCAGGTACAGCCATCCAGCTCCTGGATCCCTGGGCCAGGTTTTACACACTGGGCTCAGTTTTACACTCTGCTGTTTTCCTCTGCCATTTCAGTTCTTTAGGCTCAAAGAATATAGGGCAGAACCTTATTTTCCACATGTAACTTCTCTGCTTAGATTTGCAGTGTTCAAGAACAATGTTGCTCTCTTCCACAAATTAATGTTTACCTATTAATTTTCTTTTATGGCTTAGGAAGCATTAAATCTATGTGTTTCTCAGCTATTCTGACCAAGTTAATTTTTATATATTCTTTTTTGTTCCTTCAGTCAATATTTGCACCCTTTCTTACTCTACAACTTGCTTTCATGGGACTGTCCAAGTACTTTCCAAAGGTAATTTTTTATTTCAGAATTAGATGAATTTGAAGTGTTTTCAATTTAAACTTGTGTTTAGATCGCATTGTTTTAGGACCAATGCATGTGAAGTATTCTTCCCTTGTTTTAAACTGTAGAGTTGAATGACCAGTGCTGATAGTTTATACTGGTTTTTAATCTTTACAGATTTAGTCCAGGATATTTTTTAAAGTTGCAGTGAAAGCATGGACTAGCAGCTTGTGTAGCTGTAGCCTAAGTAAAAGTGTTTGAGCAGGAAATCCAGGTAGTTCTTTCAGGTCTTCAGGAAACTTGCTTTTCTGGTTATTATTTGCTTTGCTAAGCAGCTGTTCTGCATGTAATATCTGGATGAAATTTGGGAGAGTTTTTGCTAAAAAATGAGGCAGAATGTTGAGTTTTAAGGGCTCTGCATTCCACTGGTTTGAATGGCATCTTAAAATGAGACATTTATTTGTGTGTGAAATTTGCTGCTTGTTAGCAAGATTTGCTATACCACTTGCTTTATATATTTACAACAGGTAATTGTTCCTGAAGCATTTGTTAGGTTGATGATTTTGCAGGTCTGTGATGCAAAGTGGGATTGAATGATATTCAATCTTTAGTTAAAAGGGAAAATTTGCATTTTAAAAGGAATAATAGATTACTTGTAGTAAATCAGAATAAATCAGCAGTTGTTTTGTAGTTATGTATATCATAACAGTCATTCCATGCTGATGTGTCACAACAGAAAACAGTAAAATTAGCCTTAGATTTGCACCAGCTCATCTGCTACATTATCTGGATGTTGTTTCTGGTGTAGTTAAAATCAGCTCTTCAGTTTCAGAATTCAGAGAGGTGGCTCCTCTCCACAACTTGCTTTTACTGCAGTGTAGACGTGGGTGAGGTCAATCCCTTTGTTAACCTTCATTTTTCTCGCGTGAAACACAGAAATATTCCTAAAATAGTCTTAAAATGTAGATGGGATTAAATGTAAATATCCAGCAAATTATTAGTAATTATTAGAATTTTCAGCCACTGTCACCTTTTTCTGCCTGTCAGAATTGCATCCTTGGGATTCCTCATCTCAAGGATGGAACAGCTTTAAAAGGTTTTGGAGCATTTCTGAGTTCAGAGGATAAAAGTGCCAAATTAGGTTGTTCTAAAACGGAAACAGTTTGTTTTCTACTCCAAATAATTTTTCTGTTAGAAAATTTAGCGGTATTTATGGGGTTTTGAGCATCCTGGTCTAGTGGAAGGTGTCTCTGCCCATAGCAGGGGATTGGAACGAGATGAGCATTAAGGTCCCTTCCAGCTCAAACCATTCTGGATTCTGTTTTTTGCCGAGTAGTGTGATGAGATTAATCCAGTTCTGACAGTGGAGATGCCAGGCTTGGCTTCTTACACCCAGCTTTCCCTTGTCTGGGAATGTTCCCACTCATGCAGGAGCAGCTGCCCAGCCTCACATCTCAGCCTGCTGGGAGCAGTGGTGTGAAGGCAGCAGAATATCCGGGATGAATTTTATCTGCTGTTAACCAGCCTCTCTGCTCTGGTGGATCCATCACAGCAGGAATCTGTGTCTAGATAAGTGCTGTGACTCCTGGAGTGTGTCTGGACAGAATCAATCCAAACCTGCTACTCCAGCCGTGTGAAATTGGCACAATGTTGGTGACATGTAAAGCAGAATTGGATTAGAAGGACTAATGTGATACTGGTTTTTCTTTCCGTTTTAGTGTGAGAAGAAGGTGAAAACAACAGTACTGACTGCTGCTCTTCTGCTCTCTGGAATCCCTGCAGAAGTCATCAGTCGCTCCATGGACACCTACAGCAAAATGGGAGATGTTTTCACAGACCTTTGTGTCTATTTCTTTACTTTTATCTTTTGCCATGAACTTACTTTGGTTTTTGGCTCTGAAGTACCATGACAGCTGTAGAATTCCACACAGTAGCTACACTAAAGCTTTGTGGACTGTGTTCTTTAACATCTGACTGTGCAGGCAGGTCTAAACCTTGATTAAAATTCTTACCTGTTGGAATGCTTGAAAGGGGCCTTAAATCTAGTAATTTTGGGAAAGGGAGAGCAGGGTCCCTGCCTGCCAGTTGTGTTGGTTCAGTTTACTTAAATACTGTGTCTGCATATTACAAATGTGAAGGTTAGGATATGTGTCAGTGGATGATTTATTTGCTTTAGTTAGATTATACCCTTTCCAGCCTCCTTCATAAATATTTACAGAGCTGCCTTTGTTCTTTTCAGTGAGAACAGAAAGAGAATTCCCTTCAGCAGAACCAGATATATGTGTATATCCTGTATGACTATAGCTAACAAGACCTGCTCATTTTGTGGTGTTTCCATTTTTTAAAGAAAGCTCTAAAGAAAAGAAATCCCTGTGTTCTCTTCAAATGTTCAAGTTCAGAAGGTTGAACCAAGTAGCTGCTTCTGGAGAATGTTGGTGAAACTTGCCACTTTGTTGTCCTTACCCTTGCCTTGCCATACATTACTTGTTGTGATTGTAATTAACTTAATTTGATGATTGTTGTGGAAAAGAGCTAGGCAAAACCAACAACAAGAAGGTCGTGGTGCTTATAAAGGTCATTAATCAAAAGTAAGAAGAAAGAGAACTAATAACATTTGTTTATGAGTTAGCAGCCTAATCCTAGTGCAGCTCACACCTGTGCTTTCTGATGCCTTTTTTTATGTTAACAGTTCATCTCATGAGAAATTTTACATATTGGCACCCAACCTTCAGTATCAAATCTTTGCTCTAGTGTTTGTAAAACTTACAAGGGAAACAGTTTTGTTTTCAATCTCTTATGAATTTTGCACAGAGAGGAAGTGTCATTCCAAATTTAAACACTGATAATCTCTGAAAAATCTATATTGAAGCTAAATTTGGCAGTGTTTTCAGCTTGAAGTATTCTGTTTAAAATCTGGACTTCCAGGTAGTATAGGCTGATGCCTATTTTTAGCATGGTAAAAAACCACATATTTAACTTGGTATTTGCCTGCAGAGGTTTTTTTTTAGGGAGCAGATGTGTTTGATTGTACCTCTCTAAATGGCCCAGCTTTCAGCTGATTATTCTCTGTTAAATCTTCCTCCTGTAATTTTAGTGGTGCATTTCTGACTTTTAAATTAGATACATGTTTGTGGCCTGAATACAAGAACCTTATGTTTTCATTTGATCATTTTAATGTTTTTTTTAAAACTGGTTCTATTAAAATGAGTATTTTATTACAGATGTACAGGGCTGGGCTGCAGCAAATTCTGACTTAGGTCTATTAGCACATCTATTGATTCAACAGCTTTAAATTTATTTATATTAGATAGTAATTTCAGAAAATCGAAATTACAGTAACGTAAGCTAAGGTTGAGGTATGTAAATAATGAGTTTGCTCAAAAATTACTTGTTCTGATTCTCTATTTATATGCCCAAATGCAGTACAAATAAATTGGAAAAATCCCTATACCAATACCTGCAAAAAGCAATGAATTTTTAATCCTCACCATAAAAACTTTAATCAGGTAAATACCCTTGCACGGGCAAAGCACCAGGAGGGGCTTGTGCTTAATTAATAAATCCCGATGAAGAAATGGCGATCAAGAAACGGCCTTTGACCAAGAAGCCAACTCTTTTATTCCGTTTTTACCTTACCTCTGTTGGTGTACATAACCCTATTTAATGTTTATTGCCGTTGGGATTGTTTTCTATTAAAAGCCTATTTGTTACCCGCTTCCTTGGCGCTGTGTGCGGCGGGGCCGGGCGGGCTCGGTTCCCGCGCCGTGCGTGTGCCCGGCCGGCGCTGCGCCCTCCGCCCGCCGGGGGGCGTTGGCGCGGGCGGCGGGCCGGAAGGGGCGGCGCTCCCCGCCGCGCTCTCGCCGTGCGGGCGCGGAATGGCCGCCGCCGTGTAGCGGGAGCGCCGCCGCCATGGGCCGCGAGTCCAGGTGAGGGAGCGGCGCCGCCGCCTCGCCCGCCCGGGGATCGCGGCTCGTTCGGGGGTTGTGGCGCGGTGAGGCGGCCGTGAGGGGGACAAAGGGGGGCGTGGGCTTTCCCGCCGCTGTGGCCGCCACGGCAGGGCCCGGGCCTGGAGCCGGCCCTGAGGGCAGGGCCGGGGACTCGGGGCTCCGGGCCGGGGCCGAGGGTCCCAGCGCTAGGTGGGTCCGAGTTGGGGGGGCTCACCGGCACCGACCCCGCGGCTCCCGGAGCACCTCCGGCCTTTACGGGTTTGTTCCAAAATGTCATAATTAGCCACGTAGGGGTGTTAGCTTGGTTTAGATGTTTTTGCTTGTGCTTTTTGTATTTATGCAGGATTACATATATTTTGCCCTCTCCCAGCTGATACAAAGACCTGATTAGGGCTGTAACCAGCTCGGCAGTGATGTGCCCCTGTGCTGTGTGTGTCTCGGGCCAAGCCTGTGTTCCAGACGATACGGAGCAGCTCACAAGAGCTTCAGGCTTTAAACCGATTCCACAATTTGCAGATGCTGTCGGGCATATGCCTCTATCTCGTAGTTGATTCAGATTTTAACACTAAAGCTGACACGGCAGTCCCCACATGCAGTTGTAGTACACTGTAAGGCTCCCAGGTCCGTAACGGAGATTTACACCGAGAGAGACAGATGACTTGAAATTTTAACAGCCACCTTAGCCTCAGATTAGTGATCTAGTGCAGAGCTGGGCACCCCACAGATCTGTCTAAATTAGCTGCAGATGAGCTGGGGCAGCAGTGGGTGGTACAAGGGCAGCGTGGGAGCCTCCTGAACTGAAAGCCAAGCTCTGGCACTCCAGCCAGCAGGACTCTGTTGCTTGTCACAGTACAGCTTCTCTGCCGGAAAATGACAGGGTTCTTCTGTTTGGGCTAAAAATAATGTTAAAAGTGGGTTTAAACTTGTATTAATTTTCCATTTTAACATGCAAAATGTTTTAGAAGTGAAAAAATGGTAAGAGGGTGAGTGAATGGTGGGTGGAGATGGGTGGGGGCAGCATGTGCTGGGGTTGGTGTGAGGAAATGCTCCTCACATTGGGGCTTCTGCAACCTGAAATCATCTCGTTGGTTTCATTGCACACTATAGAGGGTAAAAATACTGAAAATAGTTCTCTAAAACTAAAAGGTTAGAAAGAGAGGAAGTATAGAGCAGATCCAATGGCATTTTGTGATGGAGATGGAAAATAAATTAACAATCTCAATGCTGATGGGTGTTGTTTGCACTCAGTTATCCTGCTCGTAGGCAGGATGTGGGTGTATGATACTGTACTAACTCCAAGTGCACATGGTGCCTAAATATACCACATAACATAGACTAAATATAAATATACGGCTATTTTTAGAGCCAAACTATTTTAATACTACCATGGAAGTGAAAGTGGAGTTGGGGGGTTTAAAGTCTTGCCTTCTCTGCTTCTTCCTGCTCCTCCAGCCTGACTACTTGGCTTCTTAGGAGCAAGGGTCTGTGGGTCCTGAGCCACAGGAGAGTGAACAAGGGAATTATTCTGGCATGGTGACCGAAAATCTGGGATTGGAGGAAATGGTCACAGTAAAGGTCCCTCTGTAACTTTAACACTCAAGGGTTTCCTAGAAAATTCCTAGCCCTGCTCTGCTGCACAGTGTGGTTGGGATAAGAGCATTAATGAGGGGAGGAAAGGAGACACCCATCTCCATCACACCCCTCAAGCCTTGCTGACTTCTGACAGCTTCTGTTGTGATGTTTGATATTCCAGAATTTCTGTTGATGTCAGCATGAAAAAGGCATTGATCACAGCTGTGTCACTTCCTCAGGGGTTTATGTTTCTTTAATTCCAGTTTGACAGCTTTCCCATTGAGCAGAGGTGTAGTCCACCCACCTTATATGGGTAAACATTAATTGTATGAAAAGCAACAAAGAGCAGTTTGGTTTGCTTGACAGATTTTGGGATGGTTTCAAAGAGCCTTCAGCTTTTCTTATATATAAAATGGAAACCAGTGGATTTCTGTAAAGGAAATTGTTCTTGGTGTTCTGGTGTTCTCATGATGTGCTTATAGTAGTACTCTAAAACTAAAAGAAAATCATGACGGAATAAACCTTCTAATTTCAGTGTCATTAAGAGCGTATATGCATGTTATGTATATTATACGTATAGTATGTATATTAATCAGTTTGGCAAGATGATTACAAAAGTTTAGACATTTAAAAAGTCCAAGAAATTCAGATAATTTTTTTTGCTTGCTTGACCCCCTGACGAACACCCTCTAACTGCACATGGTTGCGGTGCTCACACTGTGCCTGTGCCACGCAGGCATTACCGGAAGCGCTCTGCATCCCGGGGGCGCTCCGGGAGCCGCTCCAGGAGCCGCTCCCCGTCCGACAAGAGGAAACGCGAGGACAGGCGCTCCAGGAGCCGGGACCGGGATCGCAGGCGGGAGAGGTCACGCAGCAGGGACAAGAGAAGGTCTCGCTCGCGGGACAGAAAGCGTCAAAGGTACGGCATCAGCTCCAGTCAGTATCAAAAAGTGCCTGTGTGCTGAATATTGACCTTCTCCCACTCCAGTTAGTTACTTTGCTGACGTCTGTGATGGATTTCACTGAGCTTAAGTCTTTTGCTTATTAAATGCTTGCTGATGCTGGAGTTTGTAAGTTCTTAGTGGTCTTGATGATTGGGGGCTTCCTTTTACAACCTGTTTCTCAAGGGAAGACTGAAGTTACACTATGAGCATGTCCTAAGTAAAGAGAATTTTGTTGCATGTCAGACGTTCAAGGAGTAGAGAAAGGGAACGGAGCCGAGAGAGAAGACGATCCCGGAGCCGAGAGAGGAGGCGCTCGAGGAGCAGGAGTAGAGGGAGACGGTCTCGATCCTCCAGTCCAAGCAAGAACAGGAAAACAGAAAACAGGTATTGTGTTCTTAGAAATGTGTAAGAGCTTACTGCAGGTTATTGTGTTTTAAGTATATCTTGGTAAAGTTTGTTGATATAATTGCCAACAGCATATAGTCAGGCTCTGCTGTAAAATGAGTGGCAAGTCCATAAATGCTAACAACAGTCTGTATACAGCATAGGTAGTGATGGTACTCTAGAAATGACGAGCTGGAATCACAAAGGCTTTGGGAATAAGTGTATGTTTTGTATCAGAATAGTCCAAAGAAAAAAGCTTAATGATATTTAATTAGCTAAAGGGAATTTTTTATTTATTGTCATAAGCTAGCACAAATTTGGTTTAGATGCTTTCTTTTAAATTGGAAGCAAGTAAGTATAGTAAAACCTGTGATAAATGGGTTTTATATTCAGTGCAAGTCTGCCTGTTACAGTTGCATAACATGAGTAGCTTTTCCCAGGGAGAAGAGTTTTTGTCTGTGAGCCAGGACAGTGTGTTTAGGGGGATGCTCACATTTCCATAGCAAGATGCTAGATCACTTTACCTTTCTCTAGAAATTCCACAAACAGGAAATCTGTTCTATTTCTCTTCTAAATCCTGACTTCAAGGAGGTGTAAAATAAAGCGCAGAACAACTGGAGTATCAATTGTACTGAAAATGAGCTCTGAAAATGAAGTCTGCAAAGAAATGAGAAAATCACATGAATTGGTGGATTGGGTTAGAGTGTACATTACTGGTAGTCAGAGGAAGTAATTCCATTACATGGAAGGATTGTCTGGGAAGCAGTGTGTTTTGTGGGGTGTTTGAAAACAAACAGGGTGATTATAATTCTGTTTCTGTCCATCATAGATGTAGCCTCCCCCTGAGAAAGGCTGTAATGTTCTAAGAAACCTTTGATCTTACCTTTCAGATCAAGATCTAAAGAAAAGACAGAAGGTGTGGAAGTTTCCAAAGAAAAGAAAAAAGACAAAGATGACAAAGAGGAAGAGAAAGATAAAGATGCTACCACAAATGCTGTGGCCACTGAGGTAGAGACTTCTAACATTTGTAAATTTAAAAGATAAAGAATTTAAAACAGGAAGTTCGTAGATGTCTAGTCTTCTACAGCTTGCTCACTCGATGGTTATATTTGTTTAGCATAGGCTAAAGCCAGTGGCCATTAATTTTCACTTTTTGGTTGGTTTTTGTCATAGAATTTTGATCAGAACAAACTAGAAGAAGAAATGAGAAAACGAAAAGAAAGAGTGGAGAAATGGAGGGAAGAACAACGCAAGAAGGCAATGGAAAACATAGGAGAACTAAAAAAAGAAATTGAAGAGATGAAGCAGGGGAAAAAATGGAGTTTAGAAGATGATGATGGTATTTAACGTCTTTATATATAACCAGATACTTCTGTTCCTAGTAATATTTTCATTACAATATCTTTAAAGCATCTAATTACTCTTCAGAATGTAAAACCATAAAAGACTGTTGTAGAAATGTAAAACTGTAAAATGACAAAGCCTAAATCTGGTCATGGTGTCAAATGGTTTAAGATACATTTTTTATAAACCAACTGGAGAGATGTTTATGAGGAAAAATTATATAGTAGTAACACTGGGCTGTAATTATTTGGGTGGACAATAATTTGACACATGTAAGGAATTCTGTCTTCCCCTGTCTTTTATCCCCATCTTTTTCACTCTTACTAGATGATGAAGAAGAAACTGCAGAAGGAGAAAAAGAAGGCAATGAGGTTGAAGATGAGGAGTTAGATCCTTTAGATGCTTATATGGAAGAAGTAAAAGAGGAGGTCAAGAAGTTCAATATGAGAAGTGTGAAAGGTGGAGATGGGAAAGAAAAGGTAAAATCACTTGTTAAAGATTTCTTGCCTTTAAAATCAGAGATAACTTTGTGTTTTAATAACAAAATGGCTTGGGAAAATGGGGGAAAGTGCAAAAAAGCAAGAAGTTATATGCACTTAATGTATTTTTGCTCTTAACTATCATTTCCTGGTGTTTTTATGAAACTTTATCAAGCATTATTCTGATTAAATTTCACTGAGGGAAGTGGGAAATAAAAAAGCTCAGCGTAATGTATCCAGAAGTACAAATATTCTGTATGTTTTTTACAGAATGGGTTTTGTTTTATAGAATAGTGCATTCATTTTTTTAACATTTTTTAATAGAAAACTGGACCAACTGTTACCAAGGTGGTAACTGTGGTGACAACCAAAAAGGCAGCTGTTGAGTCAGAAAAGAAGAAAGGGGAACTAATGGAGAATGACCAAGATGCAATGGAGGTAAAAGAAATGTTTTGTATTTCTCTTGTGAGCAGGCCCAGTGCCTGTTCTTGGTTCCTGTGGTTGTGTGTGGTGTGTGGGCTGAAGAGCTGTGAAGGGTGTGGGTATTTTGCTGCTTGGGAGGCTGTGGAGGGGCAGCCTTGCCTGAGTCACAGACTCAGTACCCTGCAGGCTCTGGAGCTCAGCCACTTCTGGCTGTGCTCTGTGGCTGCAGTTCCAGCTTTAGTGGTGCTCCTTCAAAGCTGAGGTGGGGACATCTGTCAGAGCTGTGACTGCAGTGGGACACTGTCTGCTGGCTGGCTTGCTTTCTCCTAATTTCCTCTTACTGTTTCCCTTGTGTGGCAGTGATTATTTCTGAATGACAGGGCTGGTAGTTGGCATTGGTGAGGTCATGAAAGTGACACAGAACATGGTGGGAGTTAAGGTTTGGGAGAAACATGAAAGCATTAGGGGAAGAAACAATTGGGACTCTCAAGTTGAGGGCAGGTCTTCAATTTCATGTCTAATACAGTAAGAAATACCTGTTGCTTCTGAATAGTTTCACTATAAATGAAAAAAGCCAAACACCTTCATAATTCATTAATCCTAATGTACACAAAAATTGTGATTTCTGCAGTATTCCTCAGAAGAGGAGGAAGTTGATCTTCAGACTGCCCTGACTGGCTATCAGACCAAGCAGAGAAAGCTGCTAGAACCAGTGGATCATGGAAAGATAGAATATGAACCTTTCAGGAAAAATTTCTATGTTGAAGTACCAGAACTAGCTAAAATGACTCAAGAAGGTAAAGACAAATACAACCAGAATACCTTGGATACTATTGGAAGAAAAGAATGGTGGAGTTCAGTGTGCTAAGGAACAGCAAATGCTTTGGAATGTAAAAAGCATTTGGAGCAACTTGCTATAGAAAAGTGTTAAATGAGATGCATCCCTGTTGTTGGTAGCTTATTATAATTATATATGAGACTTTGATTGGAAAATTAACCTGAGTCCTTTCAACCTAACTCCTGTGTTTATATGTAACAAGCAAAAAGCTGTTTCTCTGGTGGTGATAAAATCAGTATTTCATATTAAGGGACAAGGCAAGAATTTTTTGATCAGGGTAGTAGAGAAGTGTCAAGTTTGACTCTGTTAAAAGGTAAACTCTATTTCAGAGGTCAATGTGTACAGGCTGGAGCTGGAGGGAATTACAGTCAAGGGAAAAGGCTGTCCCAAACCAATAAAAACCTGGGTACAATGTGGTATTTCCATGAAGATTCTCACTGCCCTCAAAAAGTAAGCAAGCACTTTATGACCCGTATCATCCTTAATTTGGCTCATTGTGTTCTGTCTTGTGTCTATGAGAAGGACTTTTACTTTGCTGCATAATGAATGCCACATGTCCATGTCTGTAAATGCTACATATATAGTCATCAGAGTGTTTATGACTCTGTGTTGAATTATTGTTATTAATTGTTCTCTGCCATTTGTATCATACTTACGCTGCTCATTTTGATCTGTATTTTTTGAATGGCACTGATATGTATATGTAAATAAGAATATGTAAAAAAATTTTAGCATAGCTTCATGATTCACATCTGTGAAATTCTATTTTGTTCTTAAAATATTTTTTTTCCTTCTTTAAGACATGGCTATGAAAAGCCCACTCCAATTCAAACCCAGGCTATCCCAGCAATTATGAACGGACGGGATTTGATTGGCATTGCTAAAACAGGAAGTGGAAAAACTATTGCATTTCTGTTGCCCATGTTCAGACACATAATGGATCAGAGAGCATTAGAAGAAGGAGAAGGTCCCATAGGTAAAAAGATTTTATTTTCAAAGTTACTATTTAAATAAATATAACCTCAAGTATATGCTTTAGATGGGGTTTCAGTTCTTCACGTGGTTATAGGGAGAAGTGCTTACTAATGTCCATTCATAAGTGGCTTTTTTTTAGTTAAAGATCACTGTGCTCTTTAATGTTGTTTTGTGATCACTGTGCTATCTCATGTTTCAGTAGCACTCCCATGTCCGTGTATCTGGGAGACGTTATTCCTTTGATTTTTACTCTTGGACCAGATTTCCACTCCTTTCTCATAATGCCTCAATTATCTTTTCCTTGAAATTACATTCTTAAAAATAGGAAGTAAGTTGCTGCAAACATCATTACAAAAGATTAATTTCTATTGTGGAAATTACATAATCTCTTATATTGCAATGTATGATGAAAATGTTTTGCTTTTCAGCGGTCATTATGACACCTACACGTGAGTTGGCTTTACAGATTACCAAGGAGTGCAAGAAATTCTCAAAGACACTTGGACTTCGAGTTGTCTGTGTTTATGGAGGAACAGGAATCAGTGAACAGGTATGCAAAGCACATGCCTGCCTTGTCAAAGAATGCTTGGGCTTTATTAGTCAGTGTTTCTTTTGTAGCAAAGTTAGTTGCTTTTTCTTTTCCATTAATCCAGTACATTTGCAGTCTTCATTATGGATTTTCTCTGTGGGAATGGTAAATGCAAAAAGCTTTGCATGTAACTTAGCCTTAAACAGTAATGATCCTGGAAAGTCTCGGATACAATCCTTAAAAATTTCAGACCATTTCTCTTTATGTATGTACTGAGCATTAAATTAAAATTGAATTATTAGTGGGATATAATAGTTTGAAAGTCACTAAGAAGCTGCATTTTTATGACAATTCCTCTTAAGATAACAAAAGCCAGAAAATGGTAACTTTGATTTATTGCATTATCAAATATTGCATCTTGAAGTAACTTAAAGATTAATTTCAAGGTTTTCCACACCTCCACCCCACACATTTATGGAAACAACAGGAGTGACCATCTGTGGTGGAACGTGGTGTGTCTACTGTCACTTGTTCCTTAGGTAACACTGACATTTCTTACAGGCACTTAAGTGTGTTTGAAGTCATGTCCTCATTAAAACTACTTCAAGTGGTGGTAACTCAGACTGTCAGGGGTTACTCTTTTTGGAAGCAAAGTTTTCCAAAGACTTGAAGAAATTGCTAATTAAAATCTTTACATAATTCACGCTAGTAGAACAGATGTATTACAGTGTAAGTGGTTTTCTTTTTTGCAAGGTGATATGTTTTAAAAAATCTGAAAGAAATCACAAAGCAAAAACTAATAGATTGTTTACTGTGTTTTGAAATCAGATAGCTGAACTCAAAAGAGGTGCTGAAATTATTGTTTGCACACCTGGACGTATGATTGACATGTTAGCAGCTAACAATGGTGAGTAGAAAACCTTTTCCTTTGGAGAATTTTTTTACATTTGTTGTGTAATTCTAACAAATTCAAAATATCATGTATTTTGATAAATGGTCTTACGGAATTTTCTTGTATCTCTTCAGGCTGCACTATATAGCTATTGAGAATATATAGCACTAATAATAGGTTTAAGCATATATTGATTTGACTTTTTTGGGGAGGACAGGAAATACTACATTCTTGAAGAGTTTTTGAGAATGTTTATCATTGCTAAACTTGAAGTGTGCTGGTCCAATTTTTTTAAGTTGGAGTAGATAAAGGTTATGTAACAGCTGCTTATTTTGTCTGCCCCTTGATCCGTAATCCGTGCTAGAGTAGTTCAGCAGTTTCCCGCTTTACAAGAGCATCTGACTCTGCCTTTTTCTGTTGGCTTTAAAAAACAGACAGAAATCCTCCCTAAATACCTGCTCAGAAGTCAAAGATCTATTATATCAGATATCCAGGTTGATTAAACTGAGCCACTGCAGCTTTAAGAGGTTTTGTCCTAGTGTAACCATTGCATGCTTATTAGATAAAGTTTTATTATTAAATTATTCCACGTCAAAACCTCTACTAAACTGTTGACATTATTTAACTTCTGTGAAAAAAGTACCTTCAAGACATATAGAACTGGGCTTCCAAGACTTAAATCGTCAAAGGTAGGTACATTAATGCTGTTCCCAAGTAATTTTACAAAGTTATTATTTGGGGATGAAAGTGTTAAGATGTTAAATAGATATGTAGAGATAAGGAATACTTGCTTTGTTCCTTAATATTGAATTCCATATCTTAAAAAATGCAGCGCGTAATAATTTGCTGAAATAATTTGCTGATTCAGCTACAGTTTGCTGAAGCTGAGAGGACCAAATTCTTCTGTAGTTTGATAGGCACAAGTCTGAGTGATAGTTGTAGAAAATGTGACAAATCTGTTCCATTCAGAGAGCATCTGGCAGTGTCACTCCACAGCTGTGTGGAGCTGAATGTGTTTTTATTATCTGAGAGTATGATTTTAAAATCCTTGAGTTAAATCCTTCTCATGAAAAGGAATCTCTTCACTGTTTGGGAAGGGTGCTAGTTATCTTGTCCATGATAATATCAAAATGTTCACAGAAACACATCTTGCTTATTTTATTTCAACCTGTCCCAGAGTTTGGGGTGGTTCTTCATTTTAAATTCAGTAGTGTTAGTGGGTAGGTTTTAGTCTTTATATAATAGTAATTTTGAAAAGACTGCTTACTCTGTTTTCTGCCTATTATTAGCAGTGGTCTAGAACTAGTATGGTTGTCCTCAAATAGTTATTCTTAATTCCAAGGAAGCATTACAGATTATGTATAAAGGAATTTTCTGAGGCTGCAGCAGTTAGCACTGGGCTTTGCCTTCCACACATGCGCTGTAATCTCTAATATGTTCTTTTCTAGGTGTCGCTGTCAGATACTGGCTGATGTGGCTCCTTGCTTCAGCTCAGTCTTAGTTTTATGATGTGTTTTGGCGAGGGCAGTTTTCTGAATTTTACAGGTTCTTCTGGCCCTATGATGGTATGCAAGAGAAGAGTTTGACAAACTAAAAGGGCCTTGTGCATACTTACACATTTCCCAGAATGTATGTGTGATTAAAGTGTGAACATTAAAATTCACATTTCGTGAATTTTTAAAAAAATTAATTAATGTCTTTGTTAGAAGATAGTGAGACTATATAACATTTAAAATATATATTCCTAAGGGAAACTAGATTTCCATTTGATTTTGTTTCCCATGTGTTTTTTCCTCTCCTTTCACAGGTCGGGTGACAAACCTCCGTAGAGTCACGTATGTTGTACTTGATGAAGCTGACAGAATGTTTGACATGGGGTTTGAGCCTCAGGTAATTCATGGCGTGAGGGATGGTGCCAAAAGATACTGTTTTTCACATCAGGGATTTTGAAATGCTACACTGCCAGTGGGTGTTCAAAAGGATGTGTTGCATATGGACAGCAGTTTAGGCTTACTCAAATATTTCTATTATTCTCATATCTGTTGTCACATTATTATAACATCACATTATCCTCACATCTACTGGAAGGTATCCCTGCCCATGGCAAGGGGCTGGAACTGGATGATCTTTAGGTCCCTTCCAACCCAAACCATTCTGTAATTCTATGTTTTGTTTTCAGTAAATTCCTATATAGCTTAGATTTTTCTCTAATACCAGGGTGTTTTACACACTCATTTTGAATACTTGTGGCCATGTTGTATCCCTGTGTAATTCCTTGATACAGGTGTTCTGTTAGTAGTTGTAGTCTGTTTATAAAGTCATTGATGTCTCTTGGCAAGAGATAAGAACACAATGTTGGAAATGCTGCTGACTTGCTGAGAGCTTTGGACATCCAGGGCTCTTTCAGTTGTCATGGGCTATACTGTTCTCCAAAACTAGGACAATTCCTTTTATTTGTCTCTTGAGCTGTAGGGTTTCTGCTGCATTTCCTAGGATTTTTGCTGAGCTGCTGCCAGATTGCATATTGCCATGCAACTTCCTTCTGAATCCACCAAGTTTTGCAGTCTTCCAATGCCAGCAGCTTGGTGCCAAGATGAAATTTGTAAAGCATGTTTTGTAGTTTGTGAGGTGCAGATAGCACCTGACTTCAAAGATCACAGCTTTGTACGAGGATGAAATTGAGTTACAGCCCTTGGGTATTAACAGGGAATGTTCTCTCACCACAGGTTATGCGCATTGTAGACAACGTCAGGCCTGACCGTCAGACTGTCATGTTCTCTGCTACTTTTCCCAGAGCTATGGAGGCCCTGGCTCGCAGGATCCTCAGTAAACCTATAGAGGTGCAGGTTGGAGGCAGAAGTGTTGTCTGTTCTGATGTGGAGCAGCACGTGGTGAGTATGATACATCTGCCTAGCTTATCTTCTCACTTGCTTGCAAAAGATTGTTTATATGTTGGATATAAACCAATATACCCAAAGGGATTTTGCTTTTAGAAGTTTAGTGGCCTTATTAAAAATGAACTTAGAATAAATCAACACCCTAATGTGCAAATGCAGTGGGATTTTTAAAGTTGGTTTGTAGCACTAAGCTGAACAGATGTTTTACCACTAGTTGTGGGAACAGCCTGAAAAAGTAATATCTGGTTCCTGATTTTTAGTTTTATACACTCTGGATTTGTTTAAAGACTCAAGATACAAGCTATACTCTTTCTAATTGGCTTTTGTATGTCTTTTTCCAGATTGTCATAGAAGAGGAGAACAAATTTCTGAAGTTACTGGAGCTACTGGGACATTATCAGGAGAAAGGATCCGTTATCATATTTGTAGATAAGCAGGAACACGCTGATGGGTTGCTGAAAGATTTAATGAGGGCCTCTTATCCTTGTTTGTCTCTCCATGGAGGTAATCTGCAAATTTAAAGATTTATATTAACTACTCCCAACTAGGATGTTGGTATCCAGTAGTTTAAAATCACTTAGTTCCTGTATAGTACCAATTTTATTACTTCTTCATAAGTAGGTTTTGCTTTGTAAGTGGGGAGAATAATTGTCTCTTAATTTGAAATAGACAGGATAGTTTTATGTAATTAGTCTTCACTGTTCTCTGTAAGATGCCAAATCTTGTGTCTGTGCAAGAGGCCTGTTACTGAGAGTTAACACCTCTCAGGAATATTGCTAACTACTTGTTATTGTAGAGTAGTTAATGCCATTGGGGACTATCACGTGGTATTTTTGTTTGAGGTTCCACAGTAACAGCAGTTGTCACTTTACTTTTCTTCTATCGAGTAGTAATAGAATGGAAGTAGCAAGAGGAGAAAAATCTCTTTACAGTGCTGTCCATCCCACTGTATCCTAAAACTTATAGTATTTTTTTTTAGAGCATTTTATATAAAATCAGTAAGTACAAAATCACTGTTCAGCACAAATGCAGCAATGGAAGAGGGAAAAATATTCTTCTGAGATTTCTGTTGCCTTTAGAGAACAGACAAAGCCTCCAGATGAGGTCTCAGCTGACAATAGAAAATAATATTTAAAAATGTTTTGAGGATCTTGGTATGGGGAAAACATCTTTTGGTAGTTCATTAAAAGTTACTCTAAGTAACAGATGTTATTTTGGCTAATGTATTTTGCCTCCAAAAATGTGAAACTATTGAAGTTGTATTTGCTTGTGGTTTGGTTGTTTTAAGTTCGGGGGTGTTTTGACCTGTGTACAAATTCTCATGACTTAAAGCAGAGCTTTATAATGAACTGATTTGTCTTGCAGGTATTGATCAGTATGACAGAGACAGCATCATTAATGACTTCAAGAATGGAACCTGCAAACTTCTGGTGGCCACGTCTGTAGCAGCGAGGGGCTTGGATGTGAAGCAGCTGATGCTGGTGGTCAATTACAGCTGTCCCAACCACTATGAGGACTATGTGCACCGAGCAGGCCGCACTGGCCGAGCTGGCAATAAAGTATGTGCACTCAGTTGTCTGCTTTGGTTACTGCTGGCCTTTCTCCCTTCTTTATTGTTTGGTGAAATTGTTCCAAGGGATAGCTACAGAGGGAGTCGTTTGCATTGTTGGTGGGAACAGTGTTTTTACTATGTTCTGAACTTTAGCAATCTCAAATTTGGAACTTAATGTGTTCTTCTGATGTGTGAGTGTTCCTTCAAATCCCATTTGTGGCTGAAAGTTCGGGTGTTTTTCACTGTTGGAGATGTGAGCTACTAAATTGATAGGATTTTAATTTTTCAGACTTTTAACCGTGACAGCACTGGTTGGAAGGAGAGATTTCAGTGTTTACTGTCTTTGGATGATTACCTCTGTATCAGCTTCCTGGGAAATCACATTATTCATTCTAACTTCCACTAAAAAAGAGTTATTGGATGACTGTCAGGGTTACTTTCATTGACCAGAAATCAGCATGTGCAAATGTGCTTCAATAAATTTAAAGGTAGTATCTTCAGAACTTTTTCCTAATTGTCTCTTAAATGAATTTTGACCAGGGGTATGCATATACATTTATTACTGAGGATCAGGCACGTTATGCTGGTGATATCATTAAGGCTTTGGAATTGTCTGGGAATCCAATTCCTGCTGATTTGGAGAAGCTCTGGGCTGACTTCAAAGACCAGCAGAAAGCTGTAAGTAATTTTTGTTCTGGAGGGGGTTTGGTCCAGGTTTAATGGCTGTGTATGCAGGTGTCCAGTTTCCAATGTACACACACGGGTCACCTCTCTGGGAACACGTGTGTGCTTGGCTGAGTATGTCAGTGACCTCAAGATTGGGATCTTGAATGTAGTTTAAAGAACTGTTCTTGAGAATTTAAATATTGTCACCTGGTATGTAATAAATACCTATGGTATAAGGAGCACTTTGGCTTTTAACAAAATTCACATTCAAGATAATGAAGCCCTTTCACAGAAGTTGTATGATTATTTGTAGAGCTCTCACCATCAGAGGATCTCACTCATGCTGAGAAGAGTGACTTCGGAGTTCTTCTGATGTAAAAAAACAGGGGTTTTTTTAGTGCATTTGAAAAGCATTTAAAATGTATACTTACAGAAAATCCCAATAGGGTACTGTCTCTGCTGAATTAACATAGGTTTTTAAAATTACATTTCATTGTAAAATGCAGCTTTTAAATTTGAAGCACTTTACAAATGTGCTAGGATTCGCTTTTCAAAGAACTTCAAAAGTATTTGTATAATCTTACAGTTATTTTACGACTATCAGAACTAGGATTTGAAATTCCTAAGTATGATAATGCATGTTTTTGTTTTCAGGAGGGAAAGTTGATTAAAAAAAGCAGTGGATTCTCTGGCAAAGGTTTTAAATTTGATGAAACTGAACAGGCTTTGGCTAACGAAAGAAAGAAGCTACAAAAAGCAGCTCTTGGCTTGCAGGATTCAGATGATGAAGATACAGCTGTTGATGTAAGCACTTGGGAATAGGATTTAAGTTGTTTATGGATTTTCTCAACACATTTGATTTTCTTCCCCAGTAGGTTGCATAATAGAGAGTGCATAGATTTCTGTTACTCTGTGACCTTTGTTACTGACTGCATGTATTCTTCAAATATAGAGATACAGCTATGAAGGTCAAGATCTAGGAAGATCTTTAGTGTTTCTTTTTGAATTACTGGTATTTTACACTTAACGTGTGGTTATGTAAATGTCACATAAATTATTTGGGATATTAATATTGCATAAATTAAATAGAACGATGGTCCTCAATTGCAAACATATTTTTATTTGAAGTGTTTTAAAGACATTCACAGTAGCATTTGCTATTTCTAAATCTTACTAGATTCCTTTCTTGATGTTGGATAGATTCCTTTTTGTGCCCTTGCAAGTAAACACTGTGTTCAGACTTTTTCCTGATTAGATCATCCTTTTATTAAGCTGTAGTTTTGGGCAGGCTTCTACCATTTATACAAGATTAATTTCTTTAAGAACATGTAAACTAAATGCCCCTTAGTGTTTCTTTCTTTATGATGACGAGATTATATAGAGATAAATGCAGTGATCACATAATTGTTATTTTCTTTAGATTGATGAACAAATTGAAAGCATGTTCAATTCAAAGAAAAGAGTAAAAGACATGGCAGCACCAGGAACATCAAATGCTCCTACACCATCTGCTGGGAATGCAGAGAAATTGGAAATTGCCAAAAGATTGGCTTTGAGAATTAATGCCCAGAAGAATCTTGGAGCAGAAGCACAAGTCATGGTTCCCTTCCACTTTAAGGTCAGGCTCTTTACAGACCAATTTTATTCTTTTTTAATAAAGGTTGTTTAGTTCTTTGTTCTGTGGCAGTCATTTGATTTAGTATTTCTGCACACTAGTAACATACTGCAGTGTTTATGTCATTTAGGCTGGACTAACTCACATAGGATTTGTAAGTGAGCTGATATGTTTATAAGACTTATTACAGAACCGTAAATGCTTTGCCTGCCCTGGCAAAGAGTAAATTAATTACTGATAACACCACACAATTAGTTTTGTCACCTTTGGCAGAGTTGCAGAACTTCTTTCTCTGCTGAAGCATGAGATGTACGTGTGATGTACAATGTGTTTAGATTGAGCTTAATTTTCCTGGAATGTCCAAAGATATTTTAAGCTGAAAATACTAAAGACCACTAAGATCTTTTCTTTGCAGGTGTCAAGGCAGTTGTTGAGAGGAAGGAAGAAAGAGTAGAAGTCTGGAGAATGTATTTGTTATCTAGACAATTACATTGCATAGAGAGCTTTAATGAAACCCTTACTGGTTTATATAGGACTTTTTTGGGCTACCTTGTTCTCAGTATGGATCTGTGCTTTTACAGGATGTGATGCAGCAAGCTACAAATGCTATCCTTAGAGGAGGCACAATTCAAGCTCCTACTGTGTCTGCCAAGACCATTGCAGAGCAACTGGCTGAAAAAATCAATGCCAAGCTCAATTACGTACCCATAGAGAAGCAGGAGGAAGAGAAACAGGATGGAGGACAGAATGAATCCTTCAAGAGATATGAAGAAGAATTAGAGATCAATGACTTCCCACAGGCAAGTAACCATTTTGCTATAATCAAGTTTAAATTACCATTATTTAACAAAACCTCTCTTCATACTTACACCAATAAAATATGTCTCTATTTCTGATCATACCTAATTGAAATTACTGCATTAACTGTGATTACTTCTCAGATTACATAAATGCAATGCTTTGGACTTATTCCAGAGAATATCAGAAAATCAAGTATTTGTTATCAGACAAAAATCTCTTCACCGTCTACCCACTTCCCTAATACCCACGCTGTCAGAAGTAATGGATTGCCATTTTGTGTGGTGCCTTTCTCCTTGTTGATCCTCTCATATCCTTCACCTTGCAGACTGCCAGATGGAAAGTTACCTCCAAAGAAGCGCTGCAGAGAATCAGTGAATATTCTGAAGCTGCCATTACAATCAGGGGAACTTACTTCCCTCCAGGCAAAGAACCCAAGGAAGGAGAGCGAAAGATCTATTTGGCTATAGAAAGTATGTATTCTTTTTATAAATGTTTCTGTTACAGCTATGAGTCTAGTTCTGTAATTAGACATGGAATTTCTGTAGTCAGTGTTTGGACATTTGAGTTATAGACTCACTGCAGTTACTTTGCAATTACAGAAAAACACTTGTTTATCTTAATACACTTATCAAATGATCCATGGGGATCATAGAGAGGCTTCTCACCAGCCACAGAACAACAGCTAATGTAAGAAATCAGTTTGGAGGAGAGGAAAAGAACAGAGGAAAAAAAATTAGCACAAAGAGGTCTGTGGCAGTATGAAATAAGGAAGAAGATAGAAATCCTTTAGGCTGTTAAAAGTATAAGAAATTGCATCAACTACTACAAGAAAAACTTTGGAAATGTCATGATGGTTGAGTTTTTCTCCAGAAACCTCTAATCCTACATATTTCTGAACAGTATAATTTATGAGTGGAGTATCTTCCTTAAAAGCGAACACAGTCAAGTTTGGGTATTCTGTGCAATAGAGTGTTCTTCACCAAATAGCCAAGGATATTCAGCAAATTTTACTGTGCTTGTGAAAGTAGACAGCAGTGTTTGTTCTGTAGGCTTCATATACAGAAAGTGTTTAAGATTATAATGCATATTTTAATCCTCAGGTGCCAATGAACTGGCTGTACAGAAAGCAAAGGCAGAAATCACACGACTTATAAAAGAGGAGCTCATCAGATTGGTGAGTGCAATATCCAGAATGCAGAGGGAAAGTGCTTTAATGTATGCTTTATGAGATTGACTTCTACAGATGTTGACACTCTGGCATAAGGTTTTATTAGTATCAGGGACTGGGACCTATAGATCTCAGAAACGCTGTTCTATTGAACAGCCTAAAAATCCATGGCACTGGTTAATGAGCCAGAACATGGCTGCTGTCAGCCAGCAGATGGAGATAACACATTAACAGAGCTTTTTGAATTAAGACCCCTCAAAGAGCTGGGTCCCAGTATATTTCCTAATTTCAACACCATCAGGCAGAGGAGAGGAATATTCCCCTCATTTTGGTATTTCATATGTGTTGAGAAATCTGGTTTGCTGCAGCTTTACAACATACCCAGCTAATAACCTAGTGAGGTTTTATTGCAATTCATTTATCCATCTTCACTTTTAACTGTGATTATCCTCTTTATTTGCAGCAAAATTCTTACCAACCAACCAACAAAGGAAGATACAAAGTTCTATGAGCATTTGGAGTTATCTGTCTGCTACCAGCTGGTGCGTGAAACTTTGTGGCTTCTGTTGTTTTTGCTGTTTACACTGCTTATTGTAAATTAAGAAAATTTTTTATTTCATCTTGCGGCCATTTTTTTAACAGAAAATTGATACTTGCTGAAGCATCTTAATTCTCTCCACTAAAGTTATCAGTCTTAAAGCAGCCCAGTTTTGGTGGCACATGATTTAATTTAAAAGTGCAGTTTATATACTTTTCATCATAAAGAATATGAAATAAACGGCTTTTAATTTTTTTGACAGACAGTTAACAGTATACTGTTAAGTAAGTGAAAGTGTTGGGATTTGTGTTAGAATGTACCTGCTTCATATTGTTGAAATGGCTCACACATCAGTTTATACTGGAAAAATTATAAAACACCAAAATAAAGACAGGATTTCTCTCCTGATCCATAGCTTCTCTCTGGCTGGTTCCACACACATTCATTCCCTCTACAAATGTCTCCCTAACGTCAGAGAGTCTTGCATTGATCAGAGTAGAGAATTTTATCCAAAAATACTCAAAGTCTTGTTTTAAGATTTTATCCTTCTCATGTCCTGATTTTTCTTTATCATCCAGGTAATAGATAACTCTTTGGGGTTGTTGTAAAGTGAAATGTTTTGTAGTATGACAATAGTTTTCCTGTTTTTTTCTAAACATCAGAATTTTAGGATTTTATTTTTTTCCCTCATTTGGTGACATAAGAATGAAAGCCTGTTGTAGTTTAAAAAGGAATTTGCAGAAAAAAAAGAGAAACTTCTTTTGTAATGAAATACAACTTTGTCGCTCTTTTATAGTGTTCTTATATATACATTTAATGTGATTACTCCCCCAGGATTGTCATCTTTATTACTGTTAGGACATGGCTTTAAGTAAAAATGTATAGTGATATTTATGAATGAATTCCACAAATACTATCATTGCAGTCAGCAAGCAACTGGGACAGGCAGGACCGATGTTTTTGAGGTCTCATCCCCATAACCAGTAGCATTCATGATGGACTCTACTCTTAAGCATTTAACTTCTGTCTGCTTGTCTGGAGCCAAAGCAGTAGCAATTTGAATTGTCTCATTCTAGCAGCTGCAAGACTTTCAAGATGATGACTTTCAAAAGGACTTTCATAGAAAGCTTTTCTTACCTGACACATTGAGAAGAAACGTGTCATTTTAAACCAGCTGTGTATATACTGCTTTAACCCTGGTGAAGACAAATCACACAATCTGCATCATGGCTGTATAAATTCACAACTTTTCTTTCCAAACTTCAGGTAATTTAAGTGACTCTTTGTGTTTGCATACAACTGTCTGTTACCCTGTCAGTGTACCTTATTTGCAGTACAGGGAAAAGAAGCAAAGGAATGACTGTACCAGTTTAACAGCCTACTTTTAGGATAAGAATGCTCCTAACGTAGTACTTGCCAGTATTAACACATGGAGCAGAAGAAGCAGCACACACAGTAACACTTCTCAAAACTTAAAACAGAAATCCCAAACTAAAGCTCTGTGATTACATTTAAATACATCAGTTTTCCCTCTCTTAAGAACTGGGGTGTCTGTCTTTCCTAGAAATTCTTTGTTGAATTGTCTAACTTTTGGACAGCGTCCCTTGCCAGAAGAGTGACACATTTTGTATATTTAATAAAGAGCACTGCAGAGTTTGGATAGCCTGACATGTCTTTAAAAGTCTTGGTTCAAAATGTTCATACATTGGTATCTCCTAAAAAAGGCATGATGGAGATACTTTTATTGATTTCAGAGATGCAAAAATGTATAATCTTTAACTTCCTGGGGGTTTTAATGCAATGTCAATATTCTTATGTTTTTTTAATTCCAGCAGAAATAAAAGCAATTTCAATGTATATTTTTTAGAAACTGTCTTTCTGAATAGCTCCTCTGTTTTCTGCATTTGCACTGCTTCTGTGTTTTTTCCTATAACAGTTAACCTCAGACTGTTTGGAGAAGGGTGATGTGAACAGCAGCTTCTACTTTTGTTTTTGTGCTGGAAATGCAATGCAACACAGCCCAGACTCAGTTAAGGAAGTCACAGTGAAGGTGTTTGGATATGTGAAAATAGGAGCAAAATGCATAAAAGCTGGGGGAGAAGAGGCTCTCAAATTAACAAATACACAGGGAAATAAACAATGGAAACAAGATGAGAATAAAAGTTTGGAGAAGATACAGTTCAGTAATGAAAACAGCTATATGTAGTTCTTCACAAGTGTGTCCATGGATATAGACAAGATCTTTATAAACATCATAATTTGGCTGCTTTCCAGGGAATCTGCCCTGGTCAGATTCATGTTGCCAGTTGTGGGAAGAGCACAGGGGTGATGGTTTTTTGTGGATTTTTTTTTTTTTTAAAATACACATAACACAGGTTGTTCTGTTAGTTCCTAGGTGACAATGCTACCAGCTTTCAAGGTTGCCTTTATGCTCTCAGTATTTGAGTGAACAGTGGTGTTTTGGGTGGATAAGTGATAAAAGTATTTGGCACTGGATCACGAATTATCTTTTTCTTGCATGTCACATAATGTGGTGGTGGTGTCATTGTGCAGCAGGCCCACACCAGGGAGGGGGGGCAGGGTGAGACCCCTGCTCCCAGCCCAGCTCCCTCATTCAATGTGCAGGTGACCCACCAGAGATTCAAAGAGCAACAACCCCCCTCCCACCCCCAGCACCACCAATGAAGGATTAATGCCCTAGCCATGAAAACAGGAGAGACTAAATCCAGCATTTTGTGGGTGGGAAAAAAATTCACAAGAAGATAAAAAATGTGTGCTATCAGAGTTCAGAATGTTATACTCACTGAACTATATGGTACATGGTACCACCTTTTGTTTAAAACAGGCAGCTCAAGGCCTATTTTGCTTGCTTACTTTATGGTATAAACATAAACCAGACAGTGAGTGTAGATCACAGTCAGCATGTTCTGTAGCTGTTCCCTGTGCTGGCTGCTTGAGATTTTACTTGTACAATTAAAGCACTGCAATTTAGTTAATATGCATTTGGCTGCTAATTAAATAAAATATTCAGAGGCTCAAAGTACCATCTGTAGGGGCTTTTTGTACTCAAGTCTTCCAAGTGGAAGAAAAAAAGAAAATTGTGTTAAGTGAAGTTTTCCTGAAATTCTGCAATTGTGGCAGCCGAATATAAAACAAACCACCAAAGGCTGGATTTGGGATCTTCATAAAATAAGAAAAAGAAAGTTGGAATTTCAGGGAGTGAGAGAACACTTTGGTGTTTCAGTCCTTCAGGCATGTTTACAGTTGTAAGAAATGGTCATTACTTCAGCCAAAGTAGTGGCAGGGTTACTGACAGTACCTGTGGCTATGAGGATGGAGCATGTGGAGCTGGCCTGGATTAGTTTTTAACTTTCTGCCATGTCATGGTAGTATTGATGGTGTGCTGCTGAGCAGCTCACTTAGAAGGGCCTGGCTTTGCCCCAGTTTGCTGGTGAGGTGGTTCTCAGGGTGAACACCAGCAGCAGGGAGGTACTGGGGGTTGTCCCTGAGCGTTAGCACCGGGCCCTGTGTGTGCTGTGGCCTCCTCACGTGATACTCCAGGAATGCACTTTCCTTTGATTATTTTCCTTGACCCAGATCTCTTCCAAATATGGTCTCAGCTTAAACAAGTTTGTGTTCTTAGAGCTTGGGTGTTTGCAGAATAAATTCTGGTTTCCAGCTAACCGTGGCTGGCTGTATGGGGGAGTGGAGGCAGAGAGCAACCTAAAAATGCAAAAATAAAAGGGGCACAGCTGGATTCAAATTTGTCCCAAAATGTACATTTTGTACTATGTTTATACAATGCTAGGCAGGAAGATTTGTTTTCATAACTTTAGCTACAGTCGAAACAATTGTTTTTAAATAAATGACCATTAGTCTGAGTGATTGCCACCCAAACATTGCTTCTCTGAGACTTTTCATCTGAAACAAATTTAAATATTTTTCTTTAGTTAAACTGAGAGATACAAGACTGTTAAGCTGACCAGCATAAGCAGAGGTAAATTAATTAACATCTCAGATCTAAGTTGTTCTAGTGAGCTAAGAAATTATTAATAACCTACTGCGGAGTGAGCATGTGGTTAAGTTATTTTGTACTTTGGCCATTCTAAGTATGAAGTTCATCATCACAAACATTTCTCAAAATTATAAATACCCCATGGTAACTCTTCTGAAATGAATGGCCAAGCAAGGAAAATGTTACACTCAGAGTTAAGATTAAGGATTTTCATTAAAACCTGCACTTCCTCTGCCTATGCATTTTAGCTAGGAAATGAATTTGTAGAAATTATCAGCTCTGGTAACTCACAGTTAAATGGACAGGAGGTTGTGGCAGTTCCCATACCGAATTCTCCCTGTTTGCTCAGCATGCTCTGGAGCCTTGCACTGGGCTCCTGTATCAGGAGAATAAGGAACTTGTGCTTTGAGGCCCTTCCTCCCCTTGAAAATGTTTTTTCACCCTTTGGTGAAATCTCCAGTGAGAGAGGAGGAGAGTGGCATTTTGTGGTTTGGATGTGGGAAGGGTCAATGTTTCATTGCATCACTGATCTTACAGATAATTAATGCAATCATTTGGTACTGCTAATGAGCCAGTCCTCTAGAGGAAGAAAAGGAGGAAGCAGATTCACAACTGGAGGAACACCTGTACTTTGTGCCCTGGGAGCTGTGACAAAAGACAGTGGCAGAGCAGGGTATCGGTGTTTGGTCCTTCTTGTTGTTAGCACAGTTTCACACGAGGGGACTGGGCCCTGTTGCTACCAGGTGACAATTTGAGCTGGCTCAGCTGGTGTGGGTTTGCCTGGAGTTTGGTGCAGGGCAGTGACACCAGGCTGGCCGTCACAGAGCCATGGCCAGTTCAGGTCACACAATTAGATCTTGCTCTGCCAGCAACAGCCTCGACAACAGCTTGGGATGGAGCCTCTCACTGCCTCACACCACTTCACTCCTCTAGGGTCTGATGGCTTCTGTGTTCTCTTGGGACCACAATTTCTGCACAAATCAGGAGGCTGACCCAGCCTGACTTCATCACCTTCCAGATTAAAATATTGAAAATAACAGGCACTGAAATTATATCAAACGGAACCATTTTTCATTGGCATTTCCAACAGGCGTTTGAACAGCAGAAAGATGAGCTTTGTAAATAAACTGAATCATTTGCTAAATTAAGCTAAATAAATGCTGCTTTTCCCTGCTGCTTTCTTATATTGCAAGTGAGGACTCCTGCATGCATTAGGAAGAAATGGCAAGAATACGAATCATCATCTTGGCAGGATGTTTCACAGTAATTTTCGGCCTGAAGAGCTCCAAGTATTGTAGAAATGGAGTATCTTAGTGTTGGAGTACAGCAGTCTGCTCCTCAAACAACAGCGGGAAAGGAAAATATTTTTAAAAGCAGAATTAACTATTTGTGAAAGCTGCAGGTTCTTGTTTCCTGGTCTTTTTTGCTTTTATTATCTAAAACCTCATCTGAATAATACCCAATATTTTTCAGGCTCTTTTGTGTGTCAGTCATTTAAGGACCAATGTGGTCATTCAGACCCTGCACCAAGGGTGCTCATGAAGGGCAGGGATCTGTTACAGTAATTAACAAATGTGGATTAAAAAATACAATGGTCACAACCCTCCACCAAGTGGGCAAAAGGTTGGATGGTGAAATGTGCTGAGCACTTAAAATTCACGTTTCTATGGGATCTTTTTGGAAGCAGTTGAAGTTGGAATTCCTGCAGTTGCTGCTCCTGCTTGCAGGTATGAAATTGTGTTTTATAAGGAAATGCTACTGCAATACTCAACTCTTCAGAACATGGATGGATGAAACAAAGCAAAGTATTTAATAACCACACCGGTGCTGTAAGACACCGATAGTCCATGCCCGGCCCCAGCCCCGTGAGCTACGCTGGAAATGGCAGCTGTTCCCTCTGCAGAGTCAGCAGAGACAGAACCGATGGAATACATCGTTTTAACAGCCCTGGACTATTCCATCATGCATTGCAGCGTGTCTGGAGTGGAGGTGATGGAGTCACCGCCCCTGGAGGCGTTTGAGTACAGGCTGCATGTGGCACTCAGTGCCATGAACAGCTTGGGCTCGGTGACCCCACAGGTCTTTTCCAACCCAAGTGAGCCTATGACTCTGCGTGTTCTTTAGACAGAGAAGATACCGCACTCCTGTATCCGAACGGCAGGGATGGAGACCCTGCGCTCGCAGGGCTGTGCGCGGCCATTCCCGGCGCCCCCGGCCCTGGGGAAACGCCGGTCCCCTCACCCGTCCGCTCACCCGCGTCCCCTCTTCCCGCCCGCCCCACAAAATGGCGGCCGCCGCCGCCGCCGCCCCGAGCTTCTCAGGTAGGTGCGGGTCGGGCCCGCGAGCCCCGGCCCCTGCTCCGCGCGGTGGGAGGCGGCGGGCGGGCAAGATGGAGCCGCGGCCGGCGGGGGAGGGGAGCGGAGCGGGGCTCTCTTCTCCCCCCTCCGCTCCGTCCCCGCCGCTGAGGGCGATCCCGCGCTCTCCTCGCCCCAGGGTGCGGTGCCCGGGCCCCGCGGGGCCGCGCGAGGGGAGCTGCGCCATGGCCGCCCGCCCCGCTGTCCCCGCCCGGGCCCAGGCCGGGCCCCAGTCCCCCGAGCGGGACACGGCACACGTGAGGCCACCCCCGGCGCGGTGTCCCCGGCTGCGGCCGGGTCGGAGGGAGCTGTGCCGCCCCTTTGTCCCCTCAGCCGGCCTTTGGCCGCTCCAGGTGGGGCCGGGCCCTCCTGCTCTCCGGGCTGCGGCCGGGAATTGTTCCTTCCCTTCAGCACCCCCAGCTCCCAGCGTGGGGCTGGTGTGTGTGCAGGGCTGTTTACTTAGAGCACATCCCCGTTCGCGTGGGGCGTCTGCAGGTGTGCGTACAGCCCAGGGATTCATTTCCTGAGACACCTAAGGAGCGGATGCCTTCGCTCACCTGCACATCGGGGTACCTGGAGAGCCTCATTGTCCCTTCTGTGCCTCTGCGTTCTGATATAACCGTGTCGGTGCTGTGTATTCTCGTGGACAGTTATGGATAGTTTAGTGCATTCTTGTTTGTGCATAGTCCTTCTGGTGTAATTAATTAGTGAATAGTTGCACCTTAAATTTGTGTGCAGTTCTTCCTGGATTAACAGTTATTTTGATCCATGCGGTTTTTATTTGTGTAAAAATGAAAGGGTAGGAGGAGCACTCTGTTAAAATATTTCTTAAATTGTGGTTTATTTCTGTCTTCAGATGCCACAGTTTGTCTTAGAATTGTGTGTGTGTGTGTCTGTACCCGTATCCCTCATATTTTAGATGCAACCTTAAATAAAAAAAGTCCAGCATGTTTTTCCATTGGTCATTGTTGAACGGTTTCAACAAGTGGACCTTGTCTTTCTGCAGTCTCCCACAAGGACGCTGCCGTGGCCGTGTTTGGGTGTGTGGACAGGTGTCCAGAGCCTTCTGCACGGTCACAGAGAACCGCTGTGAAAATGCACATCAGGAAGGAGATGCTGGATCCATCTCTTAAGCTCGAAAGTCGTTTAGTGGTAGCAGGCTAGGGAAAGGAGAGGGTAGGTGAGAACACCCACTGAGATGAATGAGCACCTCTTACCTCTCGAGCTATTGTGGGAGACTGCAGCCCTGGGGAGAAGAGTGGGTGGGCAAGAACACCCACGGAGATGAATAAGCACCTCAAAGCCCTTGTTCTAGGCTATGGCAAGGACTGCTCCTTTTTATTTGGGAATAGCCCCTTGAGGTGAATGGGCAATTCACAAACACTAATAATCCTTCCTTTATAAAGATCCACCTCTACCTGCTCCATCATTCATATGCATATTTGGTTTGCCTTGAAGTTGGGTAATTGCAGAACCACGGAATAACGTGGGTGCAGTTTCGCCATACTCTCCTAAGCCAGTCTGTCTGGCCTAATGGCTGCCTCCATTCTGTGCTGCTCCATCCCCAGCTCTGGGGCTTTTCTCCAACCTCCATTCCCTGTGCTGTTTTTGGGACTGGTCATGCCTGTCATCCAGATCTCTGAAGTCCCCTAAGACCATCATTTTGAGATCTTGTTTTTTTTTAAGTGACAGTACCAGGGAGTGGGGTCAGTGGCAGCCAGTGGGTAATGTGGTTTGGGCTGACCTGGGATTGTCTCTGTGCTAATGGAAATGTGGGTTTCTGTTACTCTCTTGCCCCCATGCCTATGTTCTGTTGCTTTTGCTTTCTTGTTGGATTAGTTTTCACCTGGATCAGATCCCTGGTGTTGATTTGTCCTGGTCTTGCACAACAGTTAGTGTTGGCAGAAGGAGTGGGAATGTGGGAGAAGGGGAAAGGGCAAGATTGTCCAGAAAAAGGGTGGATTCAGAGTGGTTTCTGTTGCTTATGAAACCAAACTGTCAGTTGTGTCAGTGTGACTGGAGGTGCACAGGTAATTAAATCATTATTGCCATCTTCCTTAATTTTTGTGAAGCTGTCTTAAGCCTTTCAAGGTGTCCTGTTCATCATCATATATGATGATGATGATATGATCTTAATTTTGGGGTGGCAAGAAGTCAGCTGACATCCTTGCTGATGTTAGCATCTAGTGAAACTCTACCCTTGAATATGGCTTATTTGGTTTTTAAGGTTAGAAAGCCTAACAGTTGCCTGGTTTTACAATCAAATAATGAGTGAACCCTAGAAGTTTAGTTTACTTGACACTTAGCCTGGTGGTGTTTGCCAACATCAACTCTTTGTGAGAGCAGCTGAGCTTTGTCTGTAATCCAGAGCTGGTGCTTAGGCTTTGGAGAGTTTTGTTTCTCCTGGGGTGTCTGAGTCTAAAGATTGAACTCCCGGGGGCACAGAGACCACACCCAGGTTGCAGCTCTGTGGTGAGGAGTAGGAGGCACAGATGCTGAGGGGGAAGGCTCCCACTCTGCCTGGCACATCTGGGGAAGGGGAATTTGAAGGGGGTGGGTGTTTCAGCTCCAGTCTTAACGTCTGTCATATAAGAAAATTAAGCTGGGTCACCAGGGGAAGTACCATACTTTTAAGTGTATTGCTTGGGGAACTCTTAATTTCTAAGAATAACCAAAATTCCAAAATTGTTGTCTCTTGATTTGCAGCCTTATGTTGTCATGTAGTAACTCTAGCAAGTCACTGCTGTAAAGAAATTATTTCATTTATTTGGCAGTTTTTAATATATTTTACCTGCTGTCAAACAGTGAGAAAAAACATATTATGCACCAACTGCAGAAAGGGCTTCATAAGCACAGTGTGGAAAAGCTGGTTATCGAGCTTTACAAGTAGATAAGATTTCAGTTATAGGTTCAGGTTTTACAGTGTATGTTGTGCCACTGATAGAATTTCATACTTAGTATTTTTAAAATATTTACATTTATGTGAATACTCCAGGTAAGGTGTATCTTTGTGAAAACAAGCAGTTACAGGGTTTTAACAAGTGGGTAAGGCCCTTCTTTAGCAAGAGTTAATGTGTAGAAAATGAGCTGTCAATAAAAGGGACATGTGAAAAACATTAAAATTGATAGAATTAATTCTTCTCAGTGAGTGATGAAAGGATTTTTCACACACATGCTGTCCTAAGAGAGAAGAACAGAACTGACACCGTATTTCTGTTGTGGTCTTGAAAAGGAAAATATTCCTCCTGCTGCTGTTGCTGCTCAACCCCCCTGCAAAGCAAAGGAGCCCAGGGCACTGAGCACAGAGCCCCTTTATGAGGGCTCCTGAACAGAGCCGGGCCTGTGCTCTGCTGCTGGCTCAGTGACCTTCAGAGCTGTGCACAAATGCTGCTTGTGGCTGCTTGTCTTGTTAAGTAGCGAGTCACATACTTTGTATGTGTTGGATGATGATGAAAATGTGCTGCTACAGCCTCCCACAGCCCCATCGATACTGTGGAAACTATTTCAAGCTCAGCGGTGGAAAACCTCAGAAAAATAAGTGGGTGTTGTGTACCAGCCCTCATTAAAAGCAAAATTGTCCCTCTTGGTGTGAGGAGTTCACCCTTCCTGGTATTCATCATTTGGAAAGCTGTAATATAGGTGGACTTGGAGTTTTGTGCAGTTTTGCTGTGATTCAGGTGTGTTTCAGCAGAAGTCAGAGGTGTTTGCTGAGTCAGGTCTGTTCTGGTGCTGCCCAGGCCACAGAAGGCAGGCTGGGTGGGTGGGTGAGAGCACAGCCTGTTGCCTGTGCTGGAGCTGATTATTCTGCTCTGTGCAGATAATGGGCCTCAGGTCTGTACTCAGCATAAAATAACTACTGAGCAAGTGCCTCTTCTGGGGGCCTTGTGAACTTCTCTGCTTTTCAAAGGTTTCATCTTGTCTACACTGGCAGCTAAATTATGCCTGTGAAGAAGGCAAGGTATGATGTTTGAGAGGCAAAGATGGCATCACATCACAGCCCAAGAGGATGTTTTTATGAAATGTGATTTGAGTAGCTTTGATATTACAATTTTGTGTAGTGAACAGGTCATGAATGGGAATTTCCTGCAGGAGGAAAGCCTGGAGTGAGAGATGGGCCATACCCATACCAGGAGCCTTAGCAGCTGTGAGCTAGAGCTGTATGTTAATCTGTATTTTAGGGATATGAGGAGGGGTCATGACCATGTCCAGACATCCCCCTGTAGCAAAGCTTTGTGGGTCCCAGCTGGATTGTCCTGTTTCTTTCTAGCAGTGGTGGAACTTACGTGCTTTGGTGCATGAGAAGCTGCTCTCCTTTCCCAAAGCCAGCTTACCCAGTGCCTCCTCCCTTCCCCAGCATTTGTATAGATATAAATTACCAGGCACTAAAAGATCCGTACAGAAAATCCTCCACCATCACTTTCCAGTGAATCTTTTTGAAATAGAACAAAATTTCCTTGTTACAGTGCCTCATCTTAACTGTTTGTTGATACAAAGATATTCAGCCAGTCAGTTAATTCCGTTTGAAAACTGATTTAAGTAAACTGTTGCAAATATTTTTACATGTCTGTTTACAGGTTTAAAACGAGAAAGTTCTGTCTTGTTGGAAACTTTTTGGAAGGTTTTATTCAAGAATGATTGCACACAGAGTTGTATGTGTTTAGCTATACAGTTTAGCTAGAGTGTAATTTTTAAATTGGCATAGCTTTGCATTTAATACCAATTCTCTTTTATACTGTATATCTCCCTGCCAAGAAACCTGCTTCTACTCTACAGATAAACTCTCTACATTCTTTTATTCCCTACTGTAATGTGAATGAAGGAAAATTATGCTGGAGATTCCATGTTAGGGTAATTAAGCTTGATTACAGATTTCCTTTCAAAAACTTTTCCAAAAACAGTCTTAAATCAAAGAAGATAGAAGAGGAGCCTTGGCTACTACTTGAAATTTGCCTGGTTTGATGAAAAATGGTGCAGAGAGGAGGGGAAATGCATGTAAAAAAATCCTATTGGCAGTCTTCCACTGAGATTGGGGGTTTTGTTAAGCTTCCTCTAGAAAGAAATTTTAAACAGTTACTGATTTGTACTGTCTTTCTTCGCTCATCCATTGCAGTGATGCTGGTTCTTGCCAGATGGAAGGTAAAGCATCATCAGCCAGGGCTTGTGTGTGAAGCCAGTGTTTGTCAGTGCTATTGCAGCAGACACAAAGCACATGCATATGGTGATGAAGCTCCAGCATTTGTCAGCTACAGCAGAATATATTCACTGTCCAGGAGTGCTTATAAAGGTTCTCCCCCAGAAAGATGGATGGAAAAATCCCCCCAGCTGTAATAAGGAGAAGAAGCAGAGAATAGGAATGTAACACAGGAGTGAGTGTGAGCCTCCTTGGTCTCATGAGAAATACCAGGAACCCCTGCTTTTATTCAGTGCCTTCTCCCAGTTCTGGTGTGTTCCTTGGATGCTGGGCAGCTCAGCTGATCCTTCTTTGTGGCAGCTGAGCTTGGAGCAGTTTTTTGGGGCCAAAGCCAGTATTCCTGTGTTTAAAATGAGTACCGAGACAAGAATGCTGCTCACCACTCCAAGTGTCTCTGGTGGGTCAACAAACAGCTGAACAGCCTTTCAGAGCTGCTGGGCTTTACTTTCTCTGCAGCAAAAGGCCATTATAGACCCCTCATGCTTGCAGTTACATCTCATGAAAAATCTCAGGTTTTTTTGTGATAATTGCAGGCACTTTTCTAGTGGGGTTAAAGGAAGGTAACATTTTTTTGACTGCTAATTGTAGAAAAACCTAAGCTTCCTTCTGTATTGCTGCACAGAAAAGTCTGTCTGGTCTCTTGACCTGAGCTTATTTCCTTTGTCCTTTGCTAAGTGCAGGCTTGCAAACTATTCTTAGTTGTTTTCCTTGGAAGTTAACAGCTGCAATAACAGTGGTTTCACTTTTGTTCTACTGTACCCCATGCAATGCACCAGGATTGTAGCACTTGGATTATCTCCTCTAGAACATCTAATATTTAAACTATATTACTATCATAATTTCAATATTTGACATAATATTCATATATTTGCACAAGAGTAATGCACACTGTAATGTGCATTTGACAAGCCAGGGTAGATTGAGTGTTCCACCAGGGAATGTATCCTTTGTAATCAGGAGAAAAGAGCACGGGGATTTACTCCAGGGTAAATAGACTGTGCTGTGTGCTTTCTCTCTGGCTGGCAGGAAACATTCGTAACTGCCAAATAAATCCAGTAATCAATGGTAGAGTTTAAATTACATTGCTCTAGGTGACACTCCAGAGCTATTGTAGGGAAAAGATAATAAATCTCCCAGACCTTATCTACTTGTGAAATTTAACATGGAAAGACATTTTTGGTGTCTTAAGTGTGGCTGTAAGACATAGAAATACTCTGAAGGACCAGATATTTATTGGCTTAATTTTGTCTTCAGCTTGGCTAAATAGTACTGTCTTAGACTTTGAGTATTTGCAGCTTATTTAACTTGTAGAACCAGTATAGTTGAATGGAAAATGTAATTGCTTTATATCCCTGAGTTGTTGGCAATGCCAACAATATCAACTTATCTCAGTGCTGGCATTGCTAGCAGCTTGTACGTGCTCTCCTAACTAGGAAAGCAGTGGCGTTTCTGCAATCCAGCATCTTGTACTTTGTTACAAATTCATTTCATCCCTCTGCTTTCCCAACTATGGCACCATTGTGTTGCCAAATGCCTCATGTGTTTCTTTCTTTGACATTAATTGTGACATGGAATAAGAAAACTGATTAGTACTTTATTCTTTTGCTTCAGTTAAACAAAAAAATCTTAGGATCCTATATCTACTGTACCAAGAGAGTTATATCTTTCTTTGGCTTACAGCTGAGTCACATTAATCTCAGAGCTACAACAACTAAAATTCAGATTATATTTGGTTAGAAAGGTTTTGGAACCATAGGATGAGCAAATGTTGTGGATCTTGGTTGCTGAAATGCTGTTGTTCAGTTTTTTAACTTACTTATTCCCTAATTATACCTATGTGAATAATATGTGGTTTAAACTCTCCTTTTTAACTATGTGTAAAGGTTACTGTGCAGAACCTCAAGTGAAGGCTTAATAAAACTAATTTTAAAAGTAATTTACTGACATCAATACTGTTTACTAAAAATAGACAAAGTAGTTTGGACTAATTTTATGAAACACAGCTTTTGAAAGATTCTCTTTTGTGGAACAGTGCAGTATTCTGATATATTGATACATGTTTCCTTCTCCTGTTTTTGGTAGAAAATGATGCACCCTGTTGCCAGCAGTAATCCAGCTTTCTGTGGGACCGGCAAGAGCTCTTGCCTGAACGAAGACAATGTGAGGGCTGCGGATCAGTTCGACCTCTATGCCACACAGCAGAGCAAGTACAGCCACGCAGTCAGCCACAAACCCATTGCCTGCCAGAGACAAGATGCCTTGAACGACTCCCACTTGCAGACCACAAGTGGCAGGAATATAGAGACAAAAGATGAACTAAAGAAAAAGAAAAACCTCAACCGCTCCGGGAAACGTGGACGGCCGTCAGGGACCACGAAATCAGCAGGGTACCGAACCAGCACAGGTCGACCCCTGGGGACCACCAAAGCAGCTGGATTTAAGACAAGTCCAGGCAGACCCTTGGGTACAACTAAAGCAGCAGGATACAAAGTCAGCCCAGGCAGACCTCCAGGTAGCATTAAAGCTCTATCACGGCTTGCAAATCTAAATTATACTTGTGGCAGTGCAGCTTTTCCTTACCCTATGGTGCATAACAGAGGAGTCCATGCTGCTGGTGAAACTAGCAGCAAAATCAAACAGCCTAATGAATGAAGGGAGGGAATGAGTAACTCCTTACTAATCTGCTTTATGCTGATTTTGGGCATGTTTCTTGAGTTTTCTTGTAATGTTTGCTTAAGTCTGAGCTTCTAGATTTTATTCCAATAATGTCATAACCTATGGGTGCAATTAATAACTTCTACACAATGTTGGGATGGCTTTGGTTTAAAGAGGCTTCTGTTGATTTTAAATCATAATTTATAAGGAAGTCTAAAATGATACATTATGCCTTGGTGTCAATACTAAGTAATGTCCATGTCCCTAGTTTTAAGTTCAGTTTCTCATAAACCTAGATGTGTGGTTATACATTAAATAATTGAAATAAGGAAGACAGAAATCAGCTGGTTGATGGTTCATGATGTGGTCTGTCCCACAATAAGCAACTTAGCCAATTAGGTTCTTCCTTGGTAAGAAAAATTGATAAATGAAGTGGCAAGCCACATTTTCCACTTCTGCAGGACCTTCTACAGACCTCAGATAGACTTAAAATAGACTTAAAAACTTAAACAAAAGAAAAGCCAACCTTTTTTATTAAAGTGATTTCCGGTGACTTTTATTTCTGGAGTTGTAGCATTAAGTGAATTTCAACTAATGCTCCAAAAATATTTTGGAAGATATTAAAGAAACCTGAGCACTTGTACAGTGCGTTACAGCTTCACAGAGCCTTACAAAGACAAGTTACTTTGCCATTAGGTGAGAGCTGTTCTTTTAGTCACACTGTTACAGGATTCTGCTGGGTAATTTTGAAATGCCTAATAATACATATACCAAACCACAAATAATTGTTTGAAATTTGAAATATTTTATAAGAAGTTAAGTACTGTGTGTTCTAGTTAGGCACTTGATTAATATTAAACAGTATGTTCTTAAATCTGTAAATAGCTATTTACGCTGGCTTTTGCCTTTCAAATCTGTGCTTAGATGGCAACAGTTTAATAGCTTTTAAAGTAATAACCTATAATGTTTACAAATTAAACTTTTTTAATGGACACTGTTGCCAAATTTTTAGACTCAGTTTTGCCAAATATTCCTGGAAATAGTTATTTCATTGTTAGACATTTATACTATATTTAAGTTATGGAAACTTATAACTCTACCAAAGGACACCATTTTCATGATTTATAAAAGCAAACTGTATAGCTGATGCAAACAGGATGCAGTTTACTGCACTGCTAGATCCCAGATATAGAGTAATTCATCTATGCATGCAAGCCAGAAAAAAATGTTGTTGGTTAACTATAAATACCTTTCTTGACTCAACCTAAAACCTCCCCTCCTCCCAAAAGAAATGTTCCATTTTTCAACTGGGTGTGTGTAATTTTTTTTAACGTGTGGGAGAGTGTGAGCGTGAAAAATACTTTCATCCAGACTTCAAAAGAAATAAATAATCAGTCCTCAGTGTTACATATTGTTTGTTCTAAATTAATTTTACTGAAACTAGAGCTTTTTTTTTTCTTAATCTGGAAGAAAGTTTACATTTAAGTAATTTCACATATAAAATGACTTTATGATAAATTTGTAGCTTGAAATACTTGGGGAGGGGGAATATGTAGAGTTTGCAAATTTGGGGGAGAATAAAATTTGGGTTAATTGAGCCTGTGTTGAATGGGTAATGATGATAGTCATTTTTGTTAACATAAATTATATTCTGACCTGCTGTCATTTTGACTAGACCTCTTGATTTCAGTGATGACAACTTAAGAAACAGATGTCATGTTTCATACCTTTTTTATCAGGAAAAAAGCAGCAAGCCTTCAGGTGTTCCAGTGATGCCTAACACATATTGAGCTGGACTTTTGCTGTACTTTACAATAGGTGTGTTGAATTGTTTTGGGGGAACTGTGTATGGACTGGCAACTAAGACAATGAACCTCAACTTATACTGGATGGCTCCTTAGTCAATAGATGAACTAATGGCAGCTAAATTGCTACTAAGGAATAGTTTCTTCATGCTGAAGCTCTGAAATCCAGTTGTACGTTCTGTTCGTCTGCAAACGCGCAAGTCTGAAATTAGCAGTCTCTCTCAGAAGATGTAACTTCTGACACATGCAAAATGCTAACGTGAGTTCATTCACCCTCAGGATCTGTGTTGTATTGGCTGTTTTTAATCAGAATTTTTCAACAAAAGACTGCTTTAAGTTCTTTCCTGAACTCAGCAGGGCAAGCAGTCCTCTTCAGCTGAATGTGTAACTGCAGGAGTGTCACACCTCGCTGGCAAGGAACGTGTTGCATGTCACCACTGTACCTTGGAGAAACTCCACTCCTTACCTCCTCCTGTTGATCCTGTTTGCTCCTGTCCGTTCCTCACTTGTGCATCCACTCAATGGTGCTGTGCTGTGTGTCAGGAGATAATGCAGATGTATTGCTGTTCTGCTAGTATCATTTGTATTCAAGTATGCTGATGAAATAATGAAATCACCTGAGCAATTTCTGTTCATTACAGTGTTTATTAATTATATCAGATGAAATGTAATCCCAGTAAAAACTAATTAATGTTGTCAGTTGTGAAATGATGAGCATCAAATAGAAAAGTGTTCAGAGAGCCTGCAGTGTGCTGCTTGGTGCTCTGGATTTGGGAGGGAGACCAGAACTGCACTGCTGGCCTTTCCTAATTCTGCTTTATTTTATATCTGACTAGAGTTTACTGGTGCCGTGCAGTGAGAGAAAAAAAAATAAAGAGGAGATTTAAAGTGACTAGAAATGGAATTTTCAAATACTTCTGTTCTTCCTATGTATACTCTGCAGAATAAACTGTGCTTTTTTCAACACTTTTCTTTCCATGAGAAACACTGAAACAGCATGTTAATGCCTAAACTTTATTAGTACCAATGGGAAAACTGGCATTTTCCCCCCATAGTATGAAAACATTACTTGTAAGGTAAATTGCTTATTTTATATTATATATCATAATTCAGATATTCATAAGCTAGGATCACTGTTGTGTGTTAACACTGTTCAGAAGACAAACATGTCAAGTTTAGGTTTTAATAATTTCTTTTAATTATAAAGTTTCTAATGTCTTATTTATACATAAATGAAATGTATTAGCTTGCTATTATTCCTTAATGATGCTATAAAGTTCACTGTTTAAGATACATATAGTAACTACTATTCATTTTCTGATTAAATTTACTTAAACTTTAAAACCAAATAATTTTGCTACTATAAAGTCTTGCACTGGACAGATTCAAGATACTAGCACCATGTTTTGGCAGAAAAAATCAGATACCATCAGAAGCAGCTGACTTTGGTATCAAAGATGGTATTTTTAAAATCAGCACTTAGCTTTGTCATTAAAGCAATGTTCTTTATATCTTGGATTTAGTTTAAAGTAATCAAATTAACTAGAGCCATTAAAGATCTCTCTTCTGGATGAATATATTTTCATTTTGTCTGAAGGATCTTAATGTTCAGTCAGGACAAAACCAAGCCTTGTCAGTGAAAAGTGATGTATCTGTGAAGAGAATTATCTGGGACTACAATACACCGAGTAATTCAGATGAGAATTTAACTCCCTCCCCCGTTTTGAAGAGCTTTAAAAGGCAGAGCAATGTGAAGTCATTTGTGCAATGGTTTCATTAGCTGTGACTCTGCTGTTCTTTGTTATATGTATAATAATGTTTCATGCTACCCTTAGAGTTGACAGTTAAAACAGCTGATAACAATCATAAATACTTGGAACTGCAAACTTCATTTCTGATTACAAAAAGTTTATTCTTCTCTATTTTAATGCATATATTTTAACACCGCTAAATATATTTATGACTTTAGTAGAGACTAGACCTTTCTCCTTGTGATTTTTTTTTTCGAAATATAAGAATCTGTATTCTGAAATTTGAACCACTTTCTGTTCCTTCAATCTTTCATCATTTGCTTTTCCACAGGTTTACTTTGGGGGTAACAGTAATCTGTTAAATAACTAGTATCAGCACCCTGTCCTCTGCTGTAAAAAGCCTGATTAGATACTGTGTATGTTTTTATGTCCATGAACTTGAGCTACTCGTGTGCAATTATGTGTATGGGAATGGAGTAGTGTTCATGATCTGTATTTACATCATCATATGGATGTATATTTATTAATAAAGTTAATACTTTAAAACCTAACCATGTTTCCCTGGTGGTTTTTTTTTTAGTATCTTTTAAATTCTGGCTGAAGATGCCAACTGACAGCGTTACCTGCTTATTGCAGGCAGGTTTCATATATTTTCATTAAGGCAAAAATACCCTATGAGTTGCAAGGAGATAGAGGAATGCTGCTTATTTTTTAATGAATGGAAAACAATGTGACAGTAACTTAATTGTTCTTGTCCTTGCACTCAAAGAGGAGAAAAGGGGAGGAAAGGAGCTATAACCCTGTATGGATAAATAGTCAACTGCTTTTTCCTCTGTTGCACATGGAAATCAAATAGAAAATACTAATAAATAAAGTTTTCGTGGAATCATGGTAATAATTATTCTGTGATGAATAAGACATATTTATCCCTGTATTACAGGAATATTCCAATTTATCTGTGTTGGTAGGATGTACTCTGCCTCTCAACACTTTTTTTTAAATTTTATTTTTTCTCTCTTTACTGAAGTTACTCAATAATTTTAGGGAAGAACAGGCAGTCCTACCCACCAGAAGCTGCAGTCCAGACTCCCAGGTCTGCATCTTTGCTTGCTCTCCAGCACCCTTTGTTTTCTTTTCCATGAACTTTGAAAGGCCTTGAATACATCTGGAGTTGGAACATTCCAAATGTCAGTTGCCATTATCTTGCAGACTTTTTGAATTTACCTGAAAAGGACATTTGATACGTTGGTTGGTTGGTTTTTTGAGGGTTTTTGGTTGGCCATTCTGATAGTTATAAATATCTGGCTTTCAAGGTGACTGAATGTGTTCAGAACAGAGTTCAACAGCAGTCTGCTACTGGTCTAAAAATCTCAGTTCCTGGACGTGATTGCAGGTGCAACATATTATATCAGTCACAAATGTATCAAACACAGCCTGTTCAGGTGTGTTGGAAGTTGCTTGACTGCATCCATGGCTGCTGTGTTGTCTGCCATGGAATGAAAGGGAGGATGGAAGCTGCAGGGAGTCTGTTCCTCAGTGCACAGCTGGTGTGTGAGGCCAGATGTGGTTTCTGATGACAGGAGCAGTTCAGGATTTATTCATGCTGGCAGACCAGCACTTTTGGGGTATCAGCTACACAAGCTGCACATCTTCAAGGAGTCTTTAAAATGGTTCTGTCTTTCATAACCTCACTTATGTGTATGGTGAGACATCAGGGCTTGTTTTGGGGCTGGACTGGCACTTGTATGATTCTGCACCTCCTTGGTGTGAGCTCTTTAAGCTTCACAAAGAGTACCTAGTGAATTATACATGTTGTACCTGTTAAACATGGATTACTTACAGTCACCATAAAAAACCTGTACCATTTTGGTTTGTGTTATGGCAGGAAGCAGATTATGTTAGGATTAAATTCACAGTAAGAAATGGTTTTCAAGTTGAAAATGCTTTTTAGACTAAACTCAGACATAAAGGAGAAGGGGGAATGGGGCAGCTTGTTCTTTGCTAGTCTGCACCAGTTTGGATTCCCTTTGTGCTTCTGCTTTCAGGCTTGCTCTGTATCAGCTGATCTAATTAAATGGTTTCTCTCTATGTGCAAACCTCATGTTTTCTATTTTTAGACTATTATGTCCTCATTATTAGTGCTTATGCAAATTGGACTTTGAAATAAAAAGCTCCAATTGAGAAAATGTGTGCTGTAAGGAATGACACAGTTGAAGTACAGCTGAGTAAAAACAAAGCAAAAAATCCAGTTTCTATAATGAATGACCCCCATCTTCATTTATACACACGTAGTTGATTTTTCCTGCCCTTTTCCAGTGTGCCTGGTTCATGCTCCCCCAGGTCATAACTATCAGTTTTTGACAGATGCAGAATTTTGACAAAATCTCATTGTGCACTGCTGGCAGTTTTAAGGAAGTGTGTTAAAAAAGATATCAGCACTTGAAGTAATGTGTTCATTTTCAAAATGCCCCAAATAGTCTTGAGGCTTCACTATTAAACTGAAATAAAGTAAAAACTAATTCTGCAACAGGAAAAATACAATTTCCTAAAAAGGAATATGGGAGTATTTATCTTGCCTTTCTGTTTGGGAGCTTTGGTAGATAAGCTGCTGGACAAGAACTCTTTGTAGTTTTAAAAACGCACCTTTAGTTGGCCGCGATTTAGTGTTACCCAGCCTGCTGTAGGTTAAGGCACAGTTTGTGTGCGAACAACTCCCAGCGGGACCGCGCTTCCCTATCGAGGGTGGGACTCGGCAGATCCTGGCCCGGCAGCCGCGGCTGTGAGGAGGTGCTGGGGCTGCGACACCGGCTGGCACCAGGGCAGGCTTTGGGGTGTCTCTCTGCTCGGTCACAGCAGCCTGCCGGGCCATGCCATGGCACTGGCCTCGCTGCAAGAACTCCTGAACTAACCTAAATCAAGAGTGAAAAGCCTCCGGCAGCATCAGCAGCCCGACACCCCGAGGCGGGGTCACAGAGTCACGGGATGCTTTGGGTTGGAAGGGACCTTAAAGAACATCTTGTTCCACACTCCTGCCGTGGGCAGGGACACCTTGCACTACCCCAGGCTGCCCCAAGCCCCGTCCAAACTGCCTTGAACACTTCCAGGGATGGGGCAGCCACAGCTGCTCTGGGCACCCTGTGCCACGGCCTCACCGCCCTCACATAAAAATAATTTTAGTAAAAAATTCTTCTCACGTAAAATAATTTTAGTAAAAAATTCTTCTCCTAATATCTGATCTAAACCATTCTCCCTTGCCCTTCCACAACATCCGCTTGTAAATAGTCTTGTTCCATCCTTCCTGTAAATTCCCTTCAGGTACTGGGAGGCCGTAATTAGGTCACCCGAAGCCTTCTCCAGGCTGAACACTCAATTCGGGGTTCAGCGAGGCCGCGAGAAAGCTCGGTTAAACCCACCCGCTTTGTCCCTAACACGAGCAAGCTCAGCCCCTCGCGGCCGGAGGGCTCTTCCCACGGAAATACGCGACTGCGGAACTGGAAGTGTCCCGGGGATCCGGCGGAAGCGGTCGTTGTCCGGGGAGACGCGGCGGCGGCTGCCGGGGCCGGGGGTGAGGATGTGGCGGCTGCTGCTGGCGCTGGCCTGGCTCGGTGCGACCCTTCCCGCAGGTGCGGCCGGGGGGCTCAGGGTGCGCGGCCGCGGGGCGGGCGGGGCGGGCGCTGACGGCTCCCTCCGTGCCTCTCTGTCCCCGCAGGAGCGGCGGCGGAGCGGAGCGCGGGCGGCCCCGAGCCCGTGCGGTACCGCACGGCCGAGATGGCGGACGCGATGCTGGGCAGCGCGGCCCTGGCCGAGCAGCCCGTGCTGCTGTCGGCGGTGCCGGCCGAGGCGAGCGGCGGCCCGGCGGGGCCCTGCGAGGGGGCGGCCGCGGGCGATGCGTGCGGGCCGGCGGGGAGCGGCCCCGGGCAGGCCCGGGAGCAGCCCCTGCTGGAGCCCGTGCTGCCCGCGCCCGCCGAGGAGCAGAACGGCACCGACAGCGCCAAGGCTCCCAAGGTGAACTGCGAGGAGAGGAACACGACGGGCATCGAGCGCTTCACGCTGCAGATCCTGAACGTGTCCCAGGTACGCGCGGCCCCGCTCGCTGCCCGCTGTGGCTGTGAATGCATGAGGGTGCCCCGCCAGCCTGATGCTTTCGGTGCTTGACTGAGTGAATTTCCTTGTGCAACGTCCTCAGTTCTACCGAAGAAAATACATGACTGGGCAAGGAGGCTTTTTGGGCCATTCTGAGCAGGAAAAAAAAGTGGAGTTACAGCTTGCTTCATGTGCCTGTGTGTGTTATCTCTGTGCCTGCCGAGGGTAATGCCAGCTTTCCTGCTCTGTGCACTGGTGTTTCTCTTGGAAATCGTTACTGGCAGTTAGTGCCAGCTCATTTCTTGTAACAGTTATGTGTATGTGTATTTTTAAGTAATAAACTTTTAAAACAACCTTTAGAAAAGGTTATATACAATTCTCAACCTGTTTTAAAAGGTGTGGCTGCTCGATCAGTATTGCCAGGTATCTAATCGATTGCTGAATGCTGCATTCCTACACAGAATTTGACTCTGTGAAATATGCAGTTGTCCATGTTTGTTCTCGTGCTTTCTCCAAGGACCTGATGGAGTTCCTTAACCCCAACAGCAGTGACTGTACATTGGTCCTGTTCTACACGCCGTGGTGCCGCTTTTCTGCCAGCCTGGCACCTCATTTTAACTCTCTGCCCCGAGCATTTCCAACTCTTCGCTTCCTGGCACTGGATGCATCCCAGCACAGCAGGTAACTCACACTCCCTATGCTCTAGCTGCAGTTTATTTCTGTTAGCTTTGAGGTTTAAAAATAGGAGTGACTTTTTATTTTATTTCGTGAAACTGACACTTTTGGTATTGTGACTGTCTTTATTTCTTGTTCCGTAAGGTTTAATTTCCTTCATGTTTTGTTTTTTTTTTCATGTAGCTTATCAACTAGATTTGGAACTGTGGCTGTACCAAATATCCTCCTTTTCCAAGGTGCTAAACCTATGGCTAGATTTAATCATACAGACAGAACGCTGGAAACCCTGAAAGACTTCATCTTTAACCAGACAGGTGTGTAAATCAGCCCTGGTTTGCCAGTGGGAAGAACAAGCTGGCTTTAAGGCCCAAATGGGGCTTTCCTGTCCCTGTGTGTGTTCTTTAAAATGAATGCCATAAAGACCCTGAGAGGACCCAGCAGAGGTGCACTTAGTCAATTGTTGTGAACTGGATTTCAGCCTGTGCTGAGAGCAGAAACTCAGCTCCTTGGGCTGCTGTCACAGAGCAGGGGGAACAGTGGGGTTTAGCTAGACAAGGATGGAGCATATCTTCCTGGCCAAAGATTTAATTGAGAATGAAATAAATTAAACTCTTTTTGCCCCCCAGTTACCTCTCTTCTAATCCACACTGAAGTGCTTGTGGATCTGCATTTCCAGAAATGCACAAAAATGAGATTCCTGAAACACTCTAAATTAAATTTCCATGCGCTGAAAAACCCCCGCAACTTATCCAAGGCTGTGCTGTGGGAGGACAGAACAAGCCTTGTCCTGTTATGCAAATACACATAAAAATCACTAAGTTTTTATATAGGTAAATCATATCCTGGGTGTATGTTAATGTAGAAGGGCCACCTCACCAAAATTTTAAGTCTACCGTGTTTGAACCTGTTGTACGACGGGGAACAGCCATTTGTCATTGTTGGCCCACGAATGGAATGAGAGACTCCAAGGTTCATATCATATGATATGAATATCCTGGGTATATGTTAATCATATCCTGGGTGTATGTTAATGTAGAAGGGCCACCTCACCAAAATTTTAAGTCTACCGTGTTTGAACCTGTTGTACGACGGGGAACAGCCATTTGTCATTGTCGGCCCAGGAACGGAATGAGAGACTCCAAGGTTCAGAAGGAGAGAGAACAAGCTTTATTATAAGAAGAGCCCCCTAAGCAGAAATCCAGCGAGTCTTCTCACCTGACTCGCTAGGTAGAGAGAGCACCCCACACAACACTCGTGAGGGACAGCTATTGCAAATAACAGGTGCAAGGAAGAGATAATTATATAGTTTATAATTCTTTCCTCTTGAGTTTCCCAGGCCAAGCCTGGGAAATTTATCTCTGTTCTTTCTACAGAAGAACTGAGAATAACCACATGAACCCTAGTCTGAGAGCAGGAAGAAAGCTCCAGACAGAACCAGCCTCTCTGTATTTAGCAATCCTGATGCTGACCAAGCCCTTTGTTCTGTAGGGATAGAAGCTCGAAGCGATGTGGCTGTGACAGAGGAAGACTGGGCAGGGCCCCTGCCGAGCGTTCTGACCAAGGGCATAGACTGGCTGCTGCTGTTCTCTGTGCTCTTCCTGGCCAGCTTTGTCATGTACGCCACCATCCGCACCGAGAGCATCCGCTGGCTCATCCCGGGGCAAGAGCACGAACATCAGGAGTAACCTCAGATGTTCAAACATGGACAACATTCTCCACTTATTGGTAAAGTGGGAATTTCCATGGACTAGAAGTACCTAAGAATGAACTGTTGAATTTGTTGGTTGTAATTTATAATAATGACTAAAAATTGGCTTTATTTATGAACTGCTGAATCTGTAACAAGCACGTTTGTGGCGATTCCAGTGGTAAGTGAACAAGTGCGAAAAAACACGAACTAAAGTATTTATTAAGCTGCTCTGATTGACTTCTTTTTAATGGACTTGTATGTAATTAGTGTTACAGTTCTAATTTGTAGATCAGGGAAGATTTTTGCAGGACATTGGTCTGTGCGTGGCACTGCAAGAAAAACACTGGTGAAGGGAGGTCTTGGTACGTTAGTTTGACTGTCCATAAAATGAACTATGAAGATGTTTTAAATAATTTTTCACTCCCATGGAGGTGACTGTTCCCACCTTTGGCACTGAGGTTCAGTGCTGGTTTTCTCATTCTCTTTGCTCTGAGTTTTGACTTAGTAGCAGTTCTTTATGAGATTTAGAGTCACTTCCCAAGCTCACCTCACTATTTCTGTGTGTGTATACAACTTATTTACCACATTCCTGTTGGATGAAATTGTATTAATTGTCCTTTTTAAAAAATAAATCAGGTTTTTAATGTAACCTTTTAAGTTGCTTTCTTTCAGAAGTAAAAACATGCAATTTCTGAACTACAGCCCGCCTGCGTAAATTATCAAGACCAGTCTTGACGTTTATTTAAATTTCTAGTACCATGTTTGCTAGTTCCACACTCTTCCACTTGAAGCTACATAAAGAATTTATGGGGTTTTTTAGTTATGATTAGTATGGAGGGCTTTGGATAAGGTATGGACTGGTATGTTGTGTGGGGTTTGGATTATGTCATTACATAGCATTTATCGTGGTGGAGGCTTGCCAGAGTACCCTGATGGGGTGCTTTAGAGAGCAAATTAAACTAAGATAAAACAAAGACAGTCTTAAGACTTACTGTTTGAGAACTCATACTCCTGCAATGTAATTCTTCACATATTTCTCTACTGGCTCTATCTTTTCCTCTGGAAACCAGAGGTTGTGTATATCTGTGTCCAAAAAGGAAAGTGCACTGGTAAAACTTTGGTGTGACTGAAGATAAAGCTAGGATGGATGTTATTAATAAAGATTGTGAACGATAAATTGGAGCATTCTTGCCTCTGCCATGTGGTTCGTTTGAGAGGGTTGGATTGTCCCCGGTGCTCATGTCCGCACCGCTAGAGAAACAGGGCTGTGTTTACAAACAGAACGGGGCTGTTTCGGGGCGGTCCCACGGGGTGCAAATGACACCGCTCGCTGTGCGACGGAATCCCGCCGTTCTCCTCCCGGGTAGGTGTCACAGATCATGGAATCAGCAGGGTTAGAAGAGACCTTTTAGACCGTCCAGACCAACCCTCCACCAGCACCAGCACAGTAACCCCTAAACCGCATCACCCAGCACCCCTGAAACCCTGCCGGGCTGGTGACTCCAGCACCTCCCTGGCCACCGCCGTAGTGAAAAGGTTTTCCTTAATATCTGATCGGAACCCTCCGATCTCGGCTTTAGGCCAGTTCTGGTGCTCTCACTGCAGGCACGGCAGAGATCGGTCTCCCCCCTCTCCAACCTCCTTCCAGGGAATTGCACAGAGCGATGCCTGAGCCTCCTCGTTCCTGGCCGGTGGCCGCTTTCCCGGTACCGCCCGCCCCGGGCGGCTGTTCCCTCGGAGGCAGCTCCTCTTCCTCTCCCGCTCCGTCTCGGCCTCCCGGCGCGCTCGGAGCTCCCGGTTCCGGCGGGGCTCCTCCCGCGGGGCGCGGCGGGGCGGGCCCGGCCGGGGCCGGTGAAGTTCCCGCGGAGGCCTCGGGGGGCCCGGCCGAGCTCGGGCCGTGCTGCCGCGGAGAGAGCCCCGGCTCTGCTCTCGTGTGTCGCGGTCCGCTCTGGGCGTCTTGGTTGCCCTGGAAACCACCGGAGGGGAATAAAGGAAATATGGCCAAAGAGCAGTGGCAGAAAGGGGTTTGCCGATTCACTGCCCATCAAACTAGGCCTATTTTCGTGGTGATTAGGTTCTTATATTACTTCTTTTATTAGGCCCTGTGCCATTATTCCAATACAGTGTCGTTTTTGCCGAAGGTTTTTTAAAGCTCAGTCATTGGTACTCACTTATTTTAGCTGTGAACACCAGTATTCATAATTGTCCCTTCCTTGAAATGCTTTGGGATCTGTGGTTAAAGTCAGTTACATAAAAGTTCATGGTTACAAATTTAAGCAGAGTTCCCATTCTGGAGGGGTCAATGCCCGAGTTGTTGCTGAGTGAGTTTTTCTGAAGACTATAATGGGGGAGCACCCACATGCCAGGAAGCAGGGTAGCATTTGCACACAGGGGCATTGTTTCCCAGGTAAGATAAAAAGCAGAAGGGTGACAAATCATTGACACTGTGTATTATCAAATTCCTGTTACACAAAATGACCATCAGTATATTATCCCTCCGATTAGTTCTGCATGCAAAGTCTATTTACATCTAATATTTCAGAGTAGTTTTAGATACTTCTGACATCAGTTCAAAAAAAAGCAATGCTCTTTTTCTTAATCCCCTGCAAGTCTGTATTTCAGTAGTTCTAAATAAACATCTGCCTTAACTCCTCCTCTCCAATGGCTTTTGTTTGTTTAAAGGTGTTTCCAAAAGCACCTACGAGTACCAGGGAGTTTTTTTTTTTTCTGAAACCCGGATCTAATGTCCTAGTTGAGTATGCGACAATTGCAGTCACCACTGAAAATTAGAAATAAAACCTGCCTAGTTAAGCCTACAGTGGTAACCCTGGAAAGGCTGACTGATGATCAAGACAAAAACTTCGGTGAGTCCAGCTATATAAAGATAATTTCTAATACTTTAGTAATATTCAGCACTTATTTTTTCTGTTTGTTGTAAAGTGCAGAACTATGAACAGAAAGAAAATCCACAGATATCAATACACTTTAAATATACTTTCTATCTTTAGATTACTTTTTCTGGAACTTTCCATTGATACTTTTTAAAAAAGCAAAATTTATTTGATTATTACAGATAGTCTTCCACAGGTAATAAAATTGTTCCTAACATGTCTTACCAACAATGCTGATGCAATGGCTAGCAAATATGATTCAGTAGAGAAAGAGGAAAATGAAACTGGAAATGTATATATTTCTCAACTGCTTAGGTATTAAGGAAGAGTACTTTTCTAAAGAAAGTGTGAGCTGCACTAATGGATATGCTCTGTTGGCTGTTGGCTAAAAAAACAAAAAAAACCACATAAATTCTGCATTATGAAAAATTGAAATGCTTTCAATCTACATCCTAGATATGAATAGGGGGGCTAACAAAATATTTTCTTATAATGAGTAAATGAGTTTATATCTATTTTCTACTTTCTTTCTTGATTTTCTCTGTGGTTCGTACCATAACAGCTGCATGACTTTTCTTTGAGCACTGGATTGAGTTATTATGTAATGAAATTTAATTGTGCTGAAGATTAATGAAAAATACTGAATATCTTTTATTTGTAGTGAACTTTCAGAGTAGTATACTTTCCTGTTTTTGCTTCTTGCCCTTTGAGTGTCTTTAAATGTCAGGTGCCTCTTTTTCTCTTATGTATAGAGTTTATAGTGAAGTTTAAACTTCAGGACTTGCCTTTTTTTAGGTAATTTTCTGAAAATGTTTCACATGGTATTTGAATGATTTTGAAATTACAACACTGAGTCACTTTCTGTGCATCTGTTTTAAATTCGCAGTGTTGTGGGGTTTTGGGGTTGATCTTTTTCTTCTTTTGAGTTCAGAGTGTGGAAGTTACAGTCACTGGCAAGCTCCTGCTTAAAACTCCCACAAATGGCAGTGAGATTTGTGGATGAGAAAATTTAAGACCCCTCCTGTAAATTCTGCTGTTGTTTACCTGTTCATATTTTTAGATTGAAGAGGACTGGTAAACCATACTGGAGATAGTAATGGCAAAGAAATTCTATTATAATCATGTTTGACGTATAAGAAAAGAGGATAAGGTTGTTTTAGTCATTTGTATTTGCTTGGTGGTCACAGAATGTTTTCGGAGTTGCAATGAAGGAGGGAGGATTTGGTAGTCAGGCAGCAGAATGTTTTTCAGTCCTCCCCCATGTCTGATTAGTTGCACTAAGACATCTCAGGAAAGACAGAGGTTACTGTTCTGGCATTTCATGACAGGCTTGTTAAAAACAATTCCGGAAACGGAAGAGTCACTGTAACTTGGGTTTGAGGATAAAAAGCTGACCACACTAACAAGATAAAGGATTGTTTCAGGCTAAAACCCCCAGGAATATAATTTCAATATATATACTTTTTCCCCAGGCACTCAGAAGAAACATGTAAATTATCTTCCAGATTAAAAAGTTGCCATAAGTACACATGGTGGAAGACGGGAACAAGCAGGGTGAGCTGAAGGACTCCCGGAAGCCCGGCTGTTTCCATCCCGAGGAATTCCGTGCCGGACAGAGCAGCAGCGGGCAGAGCAGCGCAACCACGGCCGGGGCCGAGCGCTGCCGCGGGGAGAGAAGGCAAAACTGCCCCCGGTGATCGGGATGCCTTTTTTCCCGAATGGATTTGGGATCGAGATGCAGACGACGGACCTTCAGCAGAAAGCCGAAGAGGGCAGCGAACACGCACACGCGAGCAGGGGCTGTCAAGGCGGCCAGCCGACAGTCCGAGCTGTAGGAGGGCTGAGGCCGGCCTCGCTGCGCTGGCCGCGGAGGCCCGCGGGCTGGCCCGGGGGCGGGGGAGCGGCGGAGCTCAGCCCGCCCCCGCTCTCTGCCCCTTGACGTGGCGCGGACTCTCCCATCAGCCATGTTGATGCGTCGGCAGCGCCGGGGCGGCTGCGAGCGGGCGGGCGCGGAGAGCGAGCACGGCGGGAGCAGCGGCGGCGGCGGCCGGGACGCGGGTGAGCGGGCAGGGCAGCGCTGAGGGGGCGGCGCAGGGCGCGGGGAGCCCGAGCTGGCGCAGAGGAGAGGCGGCAGCCCCTCTCCCCGCGCTGGGAGGCACGGGGGGCACCCCGGCCCGCGGGGCCCCGCACGGCTGCCGGACCTGGAGCGAACGTGGTGGGAGCTGCCCGCGTCCCCTCCGTGGCAGTGGGGGATCTCCGGGTGCCCGACACTGCTCTCGGGGCCCCCGGCGGCCTGAGCGTCCGGGGCTACCGCCGGTCAGCCCTGCCCGCGGCCTCCCGGGCGAGCGGCCCCCAGCAGCCCCCAGCTCGGCCGGGGCTGCCGGCGCTCGGGCGGGACCGGCGGGGCACGGCCTTCCCACGGCCGGGGGTAAAGGGCGGCACTCTCCGGCAGCGCCTGTGGTGCTCCTGTCCCGGACCTGTGCTGCGCCTACGCCGCTGACGGGGGTGCCTTGCAGTGTAGGTAAAACTACAAGAAATGCAGGCCCTGCTGCGTTTGATTGTGAATTGATTTTTTAATTTAGGTAGGTTATGACATACCGTGGTTGTTTAAAAAACGTTTTCAGTGAGAGGTCTGGGAGAGCAGATTTGGAGGATGACTGCATTTGAGTGGTGAAAATGTCAGGAACTTGCTTTAGATGACTATTTAAACCATTCTGCTCATGTATTTTAGTTCCTCCTTGGAACTGAAATAGATTTACGCATCTGATACATAAGTTGGGTATAAAAAATTAATTATTATTAATCTCTTTTACCACGTTATTAGTGTCTAATAAACTGAGAGAATAGGTGTGTGAGAAAAGTGTGAACTGTAGTCATGTAGTGGTAAACACATGGTGCTATGAGGGACTTCGATTTATCTATGCTGAAACTCTTACAGTACTGTAGAGAAAAATGTTTTAATTTAGTTTGTGTATGCGTGCAAGGATTGGGTGATATTATTTTGGGGATATTCTGTATTGGGGCATATTTATCTGTGATGTTTAAAGGTGTTGATAGTCAACCAGTGACTCTCAATGTAATTTAAGTGTGGCTTCTTTGTGACACACAGTCGAGACTGTCATTGTGCAGAGTTGCGAGGTACATTCAGCCTTAGTAGTGGGAGGGAGGAAGCAAGCCAAAAAAGACTTCTGTTTTTTTCTGGATATCCTAATGTACAGCAAAGGTAAAGCAGTGACACCTTGAAGTGGGAATTGTTGCTGTTCAGCTATTCTGAAAATCCCTTCTCTGAGGATTTCTGAGGTGGATAGTCTGTATTTTGTGGCGTTCAGGTGTCTGAAATTTGCTGTGTAGCCTGTAGGCCAGGAGAGTTTGCTGTTCTTGTATGATACAATACATCTTCACAACTATCTCAGAAAATGTGTCTGCATAGCTGTGACAATGGTACTGAATATAACTTGTCAGACCAAGAGTTCCACATTTGGTGAGTGATGAAATAGGTAAGCATTAGTGGCTCTTGAAAAAAAAGAAAAGGATAAAAGAAAAGGTGGGGGGAACTTGATTATTAGCCACTTTTACCTTCTGAACAGGAAATCCATACTTAATAGAAAATGATAATATTAAATCCAACAAATCGTTAATGTATGTATGTGCACATGATTTGTCACTGCACACTATGTTTGTACTTTGCCCTTTAGGGAACAATAACTGAGTGGTAAAAGTAATATCCATGTACGGCCATTTCAAACATAGCTAGAGCAAAATGTGGAGAAAATGTTTTGAAGTCCAGGACAGAAAGCGTGACACGTTGCAGTGTTTGGAGCTGGATTTGGGGAGTCTCTAGCTGCTGCCAGTGAATGGCTGAAATAGCCTTAGGTTGCAATTTTCTCTGTCTTCTCAGGAAATAATTTTTAAATGGAGAGATTATTCAGTTTGTGCTTATAGTGGAGATAGTTGTGTTGTGCAGATTCTTGCATTAATATCCCATTTTTCAGAGATAATGTTCCTTCAACTTTTTTAGAAAACAGGGAGGGATTTTGATTTATTAGGACAGAAATTTCTGAAATTCTATATCTCTTCAAATTCTATACCTCTTTAAATGCCAGGCTGTTCTTTCCTCTCTTAGCTGAGTTAATTTCTGTCTCTGATTTCTCTGTAGTAATTACAACTCCCAGATATTCTCTGTTTTGCTCAGTTTTGTCCCCTGCCCAATGGCTTTGCAGAAATTTGAGTAAAGCAATGGTGGAAATGCTCTTATGCACAAAGTCCCTCGTGCTCCCTGTGTTGTAATTGCCATGATGTGTTTAGATAGAAGCAGATTTGCTCCTAATATCAGTAAGACATGCCCATTAAAATACTGGCAGTTGATTATTTCCTAAGGATATTAACTGTGAAATGTGGCTCTTTCCTTTGCTTTATGTATTTTGTTAATCTGTTTCCTTAAAAGTTAAAATTAGAATAAAAGCATTAAGTTAGGCTATAATTTAAAATAACTTGAAAAGTTTTTAGCTGCCATAGAAATTAAAGGTGCAATGCCGTTATAATTTTGATAGGTAGAAGTAGGTTTTGATAAATTGAGAGTTTCTATGAGTCTCCTGTAATGTATGTAAGGTCAGAACTAAGTGTGCTTGGGAGAATTTCTGATTTAAATTTCAATTCAGGAGAGTTCCAGCATTTCTAGTAGCTGTTCATTAACTTTGTAGAGTATAAATTAAGATCTAGGAGTATTTCTACTTCCTCTTAGGTGGTTTATCTAGGCTTTCACAGTAAATACTTAATTATTAGGCACTGTGAGTTTAGATATCCTAGTTCCTGGAAAAACCTGTGCTATATGTACTATAAAAGGTACATGTGTAGCATGCAGCTGAGTCAGGAACAGTGTGTATATAGCCGAGAAGTTTGGGATTGGAGGGAGGGGAGTGGTCCTTGCTGACTTTACCAGATGTTCACAGGTACCTGTTGAGCTTTTCAGATGTGTCTGTGCTCCCCAGTCCTCAGCTTCTGAGTAATCATAGCAGAACATCTTGAAAGCCTCAAGTCAATGGCCAAAATGGTAAATTTGAAATCAAAGAATTGTTGAAAAGTGCTTCTTGGTACATAACGTATTGGAATATGGCACTTGTATTTCTTACAAAGTTACTTCTTAGCATTGCTGTAGGAATGTACTGTTGTGGAATGTCATGTTGTTATTCGTTTATGTTTACATGTAAGCTGCATCATGAGATACCAAAAAATATGGTTAGAAACTCCTAAAAATTTTTGTACAGCAGTATTTTGTTTCCTCTTAGAATTCTGCACATTGCTTTTAGGATTTATGAAGCTCTACTCGGTGTTTTATTGACTGTAACTCAGTTACAGTATTTGAATGTGTGACTGTCATTACATGCATTCAGCATTTAGTAGTTAAAAGTCCTTGCATGTCAACATTCTGCTGATGGTTATCTTTTTATTTTAGTGTTAAAGAGAGAAGTTGACCATGACAACCTTCCTGGAATTTATCCAGCAGAATGAGGACAGAGATGGAGTTAGATTCAGCTGGAACGTTTGGCCTTCAAGTCGTCTTGAAGCTACAAGAATGGTAGTCCCCGTGGCTGCCCTCTTCACGCCGCTGAAGGAGCGGCCAGACCTGCCTCCTATTCAGTATGAGCCAGTGTTGTGCAGCAGGACCACGTGCCGAGCTGTTCTCAATCCCTTATGGTAAACTTAATGCGTATTATTGTGACAGTACTTTGCCTCAGAATCTTGAGAACAGTGTGAAAGTTCTGAACTGTGTGAAAGATCTGGCGTATGGAAGTTCAAGTACTCCTCACATCATTATCCATTATCCATCATTATCCATTACACATATACATTTACTGAAAACATGGCTTTCATTTGATGAGTCCTTTCAATGTACTTAGTATTAAGTAGGTATGTTATTTTTCTGTAACTATACATCTTGGGAGTTAGTATATTCTTGCATTTTGCCTCTAGAAGAAGACGGGTGAAAAGTTACAATACTGTATCTTTTGAAGTGTTGGACCCTGATATAGTGTAATTCCCAAGTGAAATAAACTACGTTTATTACTGATATTAGTTCATCTGTGGACCAAACAAAAAAAAATTAGTTTACCAAAACAGATGATGATAGATAGATAGATAGATAGATAGATAGATAGATAGATAACATCAGAAGTAGGTATGAAAGAGGGTAGAAAGCTGTTTAAGCTTAAGGGTGATATTGGCACAAGCTCAAATGATTGTGGAGTAGTCATGGGTAAGTTTGGGTTGGAAGCACAGGACGTGTTTCATATGTCATTCCTGTCATAGAAGTATGGGAAAGAAGCAGAATGATTTCTAGGTTGCAGTTTGATAGGCATGGGAAGGGTCCTGATTGATAGAGATTAAATATGATGTCAGAGAGCCTGTAGAACAGATTTAATATTATGAATGACTTGTCCCTGCTTGGGAGAAAAGACAGCTTCAAAGCAGATGTAAAATTTGTTTCAGTATTAAGCAGCCGCAGTGGCTGGTTATACTGGGAGTCAGACTTAGTTGAAGTTAACTTTTTCAGAGGCATTATCTTTTATTTAGGACTGGAAGAAAAACAAGGAAAAGACAAAGTTGTAAAGGGTCAGACAAATGCTGACATTACAGTGAACTGAGTACATTTTTCCTGTGTTGTATGTGCAAGTACTGGATTTTTTTGGTGGTTAGAGGCTCAATCTGAAGAGACTTTAGAAGCCCATGTGGCACTTTGGGCTAGGTAATTTGCAGCCCCTATAACTGGTAAAGATAATTAGATAGCAATAGATCTGTGTTTTGTTTACAGCATGCTGGGACTTACGTGAAGATTTAATGATATTTTAAAAGAGTTTTTGCTCTTGTAGACAGGTGAAAATGTAATAACAGGAATTGTACATTGAGAACTATTAAAATTACTTTCCCTTAAGTTGTGATTAGGACTTTAAGACATCTCTGTGGCATGAAGATAGAATTTGCATTTTTTAAGTGTCTGAATACTAGTAAAAGTATAGACAAAAAGAGGCAGACTCATCATTTGGAAGCAGTGTTGTTTTTGTTACAGAGACAGCTGTCATGTTGGAACCTGGTTTTTTTAGGGCATAATGTATATTCAGGCTAGTCCCACACTCTGACAGCTAATAGATAGAGGCAGAAAAAGATGAAAAAGTCAGAGCTAGGGCTTGATAGATTTGCTAAAAACCATGGAGAAAAGCTCTAATATAGGTGCTGAGTCTGTATTTTTAGATTTCTTATTTGCATCTTTTCCCTAAAAACTGTTCTTTCTCCCTAAACACAATAATTTGCCTGATACATCTGTGTAAAACTCTACTTATTTTCAGTTTGTAATGTGGGTATTTAGGAGAAAGTATTTAGAAAGAAGCTTTTTCAAAGTCAATGTGTTTTTTAAAGTTTTAAAGACTTATTCTAGGGAAAGTGGAGGAAAATTAATTGTTTGTGCTATATAAACCTTTCCTGTTGTATTTTTATAGCCAAGTGGATTATCGAGCAAAACTCTGGGCTTGCAACTTTTGTTACCAGAGAAACCAGGTAAGAAAATTAAACATTCAGCATATAGAAACTATTTTTTACAAGGTGAAATGAAAACCTTGATTTTTCAAATTACAGTTGCAAACTGAAATTGACAGCAAGAGCAGGACTGTGCAATTGTATCTTCAGACATTGCATTGAGATTTATTTTCATAACAGCAATGGTGAATACCTGTTGAAAGTCTGTTTTTTCCTTTCCTTTGTAGAAATTGTAATCTTTTATTTATATTTAATTTCTGTGGTTTTGTTTGCAGTTTCCTCCTACTTACGCTGGCATATCTGAAATGAATCAGCCAGCTGAACTTTTGCCTCAATTCTCCAGCATTGAATATGTAGTACAGGTAAAATCATTAAATAGAGTATTGAACATCTATCACCTTGCAATATAAAAATAAATTTTTTTCAATTTTACTTCTTCACTGTTTTAGTGACTGTGAGTATTATGTGCTTGTTAGTAGATTGAACATTGATGCCATCAATTGGATAAGGAAAACATTTTATAAGAGCATTAGGTTGGCTTATAAGACTGGTTTAAAAGAAAGAGTTGTCCTCTAAAGGTGATACTTCTATTAGGTCTGTTTCTTTACAATGAGTTTAATTTGTGTTTGTGTCAGGAGACTGCTTACCTCTGTTGCTTGCTGAAGTAATTTCAGTTCAGATTTGACCGTTCATTCACCTCTCATTAATCATTTGAATTTAAGTTTGTATTTGAATGATGAGTAAGTGCTGTCTGGTTTAGAGACAGCAGCTAACACATATTCAATTCAGGTGTTTGAATTTTAATATCCATCCTTTTTCAGGATAGAGGTTACTTGAATACAAATGAAAAAATAGACCTAAACCTCTAAATTGCAAACATTTGCAATTGCAGATTTTCAACCTTCAAATTAATTTTTGAGGATTAAAATTTCTAAGACCTCAGTGAGGCAAATCATAATCTGAATCCTTACTGAAGTCTTACAAATTTTAATGAAAGGAAGAGTGAATACTGAACAGAATCTGTGCTTTTTGCCAACTCTTGTAATGCAGAGTAAATGGAATGTTTGCTCATAGTTCAGCAAAATTAGTTTCGATAGAATAAAAAGTACTGATGATCTCTAGAGTAAAATTAGGAGGTGAAATGCTGTGGAGTGTCGTCAGGCTAGAATATTTTATAATTGTGAATAGCTTTATGACTGTTATGTTCACTTGGAGCAATAAAAGCTCATTGTATATTAAAAGATGTATATAAGTGGCTCATGCTTCAAAATTACCTGATACCCTGAAAGGATTTTTTCTTTTCTTCTGTTGTAAACATTTTATTTTTGTGAAGAGTTCATTTTGGTAGGGGTTTTGTTCTGGACCCTGATTACTAATTGAGAGAGAGTTAAGTTAAGGAATGTTGACATTACTGGTATGATTAAAAGTACAGCTTTTACAAGATGGATCTTACTTGTTAATTTTTGATCCTTTAAATAATGCAAGACTTGTTTTTAATATTACTCTTAATTTTATTTCTCAAAGCGTGGTCCTCAGATGCCGTTGATATTTCTTTATGTTGTGGATACCTGCATGGAAGATGAAGACTTGCAAGCTCTGAAAGAATCCATGCAAATGTCCCTTAGTCTCCTGCCACCAACAGCATTAGTAGGTCTCATTACCTTTGGCCGAATGGTGCAAGTTCATGAGCTTGGCTGTGAAGGAATTTCCAAAAGTTACGTCTTCAGAGGAACAAAGGACCTCTCTGCAAAACAGCTGCAGGTAAGGAACAGAAGCAAACAAAAAGAAATCATTAAGGTGCTAATGGTGGAATAGTCTAAACAAATTCTGTAATAAAATCTTATTTATTTGACTACAGGAAATGCTGGGGCTTACAAAAGTAGCTGTTGCACAAGTTGGTCGGGGTCCTCAAGTGCAGCAGCCGCCACCTTCTAACAGGTAATCTACTTGAAACATTTTAAAACCTTGATTCTACTGATGTACTGAAAACCTTGGTTTTATGACCATTAAAACAATAAATTGACAGCCAAACTTCTCGGTCAGGCACAAATTTATTAGTAGACTGTTCTTTCCTACAGTTTGTACTGGGAAGGATTGACTCAGTGGGCAATAGTAATACTATCTGGATAATTTTTGGAAGGGGTCTGAAAGACATGTTCTAGATATATAAATAATAATAATGATTCTTCTATTGATTGGTGTGCTGGAAAGTGTTAATAGACGCTTTAGTGGCCCTTATGCACATATCCAGTTGTACCTTCCCTTTTTATCCCACTTCTATTCCTCTTCCCTCCCCTTTGGTCTCTCATTTGGAAATTGCAGGCTGGTGTTCGAGTCTCCTGTGTATTTCACTGTGACATAGAAGAAATTTATTAAATTATTGAAAGACGGTTTTGCTGTGTCTGCCCTCCAGAAATGTGTTGCATATGTAGACTGCTTGCGGCAGCACGAAAGAGATATTACCATGTTAATTTTTCTCCTGATCTTTGATTGTCACTGAAGTAGGGAAACGTGTTTCTTTCTGAAATTTATAGGTCATCACCTGCTCTGTTCTTTTCACTAGGTGTGGTTCTTTGTGGATCATGGTGGTATCTCTAAGTCTGCAGGTTTCAGAGAGTTTTGCAAGCTCTTTGCTGAACTTCTTAAGCTGAGCATGTATATAGTAATTCCAAACTGCTTTATTTTGATGAAGCAGAGACACTGGTGTGAATTCAGACCAGAATCTAGAATTAGACATCTCAAATATATGTCTAGTGAGCAAATATATTCCTAGTGAGCAATTGATGTAATTTTTATTTAATAGTTGAAATCTAAACTACTTCCATGTGTTTGTTTCCAGATTTTTGCAACCAGTGCAGAAGATTGATATGAATCTTACTGATCTTCTGGGTGAACTGCAACGGGATCCTTGGCCTGTTCCACAAGGAAAACGGCCCTTACGTTCTTCTGGAGTGGCCCTATCTATAGCTGTTGGACTCCTTGAGGTAAAAGCTTTAACTACAGCTGTGGTAAACATAGATAATGTTCTTGCAGAAAAGCTGCTGCAATCAATATGTAAAAACATTACTAATTGATGTGTATTAAATTTGTAGGATGATTCTGATGGATATTATCCCTTATATGCATATAATTTCGTAGATGTTTACAGATTTTAATAAGGCAAAATTGAGACTTCGAATTACTGGCAGATTTAACTTCTGGAAGTGAAAAAATGCAGTTACTGCTACAATCCTATCAGTGTGACAAATACCCACATATCTAATTATTTTGTTCAGTTTGTAGCAAAACCCAATGTTTTTATTTGTCTTTTATTTCCTGCAGTGCACTTTCCCTAATACTGGTGCACGCATAATGATGTTCATTGGAGGACCAGCTACACAGGGACCTGGCATGGTTGTAGGGGATGAATTGAAGTTACCTATAAGATCATGGCATGACATTGAAAAAGACAATGCAAAATATGTTAAAAAAGGTACTAAGGTAAGAGATGATCATGGGATTACACATTCCCAGTAAGTAAACATTGCTGTAAAATCCTGTTAGTAATAGCAGATGTATAAAGAGGTGGGAATTGTGTGGATTTGTTTACCTGGCTCTGAGTAGCGGTATGTCTCAAGAATTTCTTCAGAAATTTCAGTATATTGAGTTAGGACTTATCTAGCTCACATTAAAGTTCTTTGGAGTGTTTCTCTGGTTTAATTCAGAAATTTGTGACCAAATGGTATATCTAGTGTTGTAAGGCTGGTGCTTCTAAGACAGGTGATCAAAACTGTCTCTGTAGTTGGGGAAGGATTAGGCTGTAGAGTTTAGTCATATCTAATTTAATTTAAAATGTACGTTTGGGTTGGTAAACTGCATCCAAAACCTGTTTAATTCATCTTGACTGATTATAATGGGAGCTTAAACAATTAGCTTAGTTGCAGACACCTCTCATTGTAGACATTTGAGATTAGAATAATAAATTCAGTTCTGTGCTGGATCTAATACTAAATGCAATGTTTAAGAAGATGATCAAACTAATTTTCTAGTTTAAGTAGCAACCACTGTTCTCTTTAGTGAGAGTCAGGCTCTCAGCTGATCAGAAAAAAAACCCCAAGTGTTGAAAATTCCAGTCTCATTAACTTTAGGAAAAATATACTTCTCTGTGAATAGAATCTCATAATGTTCTTTTGGAAAAATTTTGTGAGTTTAGAACTTCATGTGAAGACAAGGAGAGTTCACATTGTAAATTGCTATGAACTGTATTTTCATCTTGTATTTAGCATTTTGAAGCCCTGGCTAATCGAGCTGCAACAAACGGTCATGTTATTGACATATATGCATGTGCATTGGATCAGACTGGTCTACTGGAGATGAAGTGTTGTCCCAACTACACTGGGTATGTTTCTATTTGTTTTTTAGTAGTATATGAAGATGCAGTTTAAAATTGTTTAACAGGAAGCACTTGCAAAAAATTCTATTTAAAAAAAAAAGCATAAACCATGTGATGGTTACATTTGTACTGGAATTTTAGAATATCTTGGCCTCTGGCAGATTTGTCACCACAATTTTGGGTTTAATCAGAAGCGGGTTTGCTGTTTTCTTTTAATGTGATCTTTTTGAGGCTTGAATAACATGGATATCTCTTAAACAGGCAATTTATCAGATACGCTGTTTCTGTTTTTCCACGTATGTCTGTGTAAGTGGCAGGTTTCAGTAAAGACAGATAGATTGGACAGATAAGATTGGAGCTGTGTGTATAGCCTTACCTTGGGAGCTTTCACTCTGTTCAGCACTGTTCGCAATATTTATGTTTAAATTTGATTTTACCTGCATATTTGACAGCTGTTCTTTTTCTGCATCAAACTCAAGTTGGGTTTTTGCTTATACTGTTTTGCTCTTTCTGTCTGCTCCTGTAACTCACCCTGTTTCTATAGCTTTAATGTACAGTTTGTTTATTTCTCCTACCACTCTTCTATTTTGATTTTGGTTACATCCTGCATAAAGGGAGGAATTTCTGATTCTATCCATGTCTGTTTTCTTCTATTTTTAAGTGTCCACCTGGAAACTTCTTTTGGGTGTAATGTTTGATCTATTGGCATATTTTACTAGAAAGTTTTAATTAACTTTTTTTTGATGACTGAAAATAATATCTCCTGTTACTATTTTCTAAAGGCAGGGTATGATATTTCATGACAAGTAGCAACTGTTGCAGCTACATCCACAGGATGTTGCTAAGCATAAAAATAAATCTGGGTTCTTGAGCATAGATTTAACCCTGAAATAATGAATGAACTACACAAGACACTATAGTTTGGAATAATAAATATTGGAAATAAAGACTTTGTATGACTGGATCTCGAGACATCCTTAGTGTTGAAAGTCCAGTACAGTATTTTCCCAGTGAAAGACTTTGTTACATAATATATTGACATGAAGATGAATAGGGAGAGAAGCTCACTTAAAACTTTCATCCTTAACATTGCAGCAAAATACTGATTTTACATTAGTCTATTTTAAGAAGGTAAAAATATGTCTCACAGTGAATTGTCTTCAGTTTTAGTCTTTAATAAAAATGAGCTATATAAATAATCTGTTTTAACTCACGGGTTTTGTTTGTTTTGTTGTTTTCTAGAGGCTACATGGTAATGGGAGACTCTTTCAATACATCTTTATTCAAACAAACTTTTCAGAGAGTATTCACTAAAGATATGCAAGGACAATTTAAAATGGGATTTGGTGGCACATTAGAAATAAAGGTAAGCATACATAGAAATGCAGTATGTTAGTGAAACAATGGAATAGGATGGCTACAAAGTCTGGAATGTTTGCCCTTTTAAGGAATTTTTAGGAACATGCTAAACAGATGTATTAAGTTTGGCCTGTACATAGTCCTAGCTATCTTTCTGCAGTTCTGGGATTCTGTAAATGTGAGTTAGGTACAATGGTGGTTGCTTCTCACCTTGCATTCAGTGACAGCTAAAAGAGACACTAAAGCAGAATAAATGTTTCTATTAGAAACTCATAATGCTGTGAGCTTAGACTTTGATATCAGTGGTTTCTTGCTTTTAGGTAGGTCAGTTTCTCTGTGTAGTCCAGGACAAATTTTCTTTCATTTTCCATTCTTATCAGAATCCATTCTGGCATTTTAACAATGTTGTTCTTTGCCTCCACCATTGTGAGAAGCTTAGAGCTGAATATGCTGTAGGTTCAGGCACTGCCTTCCTTGATGTTCCTTGAAAAATATTACAATTCCATATTGTAGAAGAGTATGAGACTATTTTCATTTTTGGTAAAATTCTGTTTAAATTTTTAGTACTAGAGTACGTAGTTAAACCTTCCTTTTTTTCACATATGTATTCATGTGAATTTTGTTGCAAGATCCCAGAAAAGGTAAAAAGGGAGCTCCAGTTCTAGAGGGATGTACAGATCACTTCAAAGAGGAAAATGACATTGGAAGAATGTAAATTACTAGATTTTGCTGTTAGCTAAATATGTTTAGGACACAGAGTATAAATTCCTTATCAGGTGTGTGTAGGCTTATTTTTCTAGTCTTCAGTTCTAATCTTACCTTCTATTTTTAATCCTTTCATTAGGAAGGAAACCTTGTATTACCTTGTATACTTGATGGGCTCATATGTTTATAAATCAAGCTGCTTTTCTCCATGTTTTAATTTATGTTCATGCTGTTAAGATATACTAATTGGTGTAGCAAACAACCATAATTAAGTAGAAAACTGAGCATGTGAAAAGTGTCTCCAGATGGATCAAGCAGCATTATTATAACCTTTCCTCAAGATATCAGTAATGTAATATGCCCTGAGGTTTTAATTATCTAATGATAAAATGAGACTGAATTCTTTAGTGTGGCATGTTAATGTATATTTTTATTTGAAATATGAAGACTTCAAGAGAAGTGAAGATTTCTGGAGCGATTGGACCCTGTGTGTCTCTCAACTCTAAGGGACCTTGTGTCTCAGAAAATGTAAGTAAACTTTCCTGAAAATGAAAGTAATATCCTACTATGGAAAAATAGGATTTAATTAAGATTTCTGTATTTGAAGAGAGGCTGAAACTTCCATAAATGGAACAAAGTGTTCACTTTTTTACCAATTTAAATTAAATATATGCAAGCTTATATTCATTACTAGGTCAGATTCAATTGTATTAGACCTTGCAGATCCCTTGTTACTTGTTTAGATTTGTCCACCGGTTTAGATTTGGTTGCTTTAAAATTATGATACAAAAGTTACATGATGATGTAGCAGAAACCAAGTAGAAAGTGAGTTAGCATGCTTTATTGTTAAAATCAGAGCTGTGTCCTTTTATCTGAAGTGAACCATAAAAATACATTTTTTAGAAAGAATTGACAGAACAGGAGGACACAAGACTGGAAACATCCTTTCAATCTGAACTCTGTCTTCCTGTTTCTGTAGCTATTTCACCAAATGCACATTTAATTAATTGATTGAAAGATCAAGCTATTGTAGGCTCCTGAAGTAATACCCTTAAATTATACTAGAAGTAAATAATCACTAATTTTATTATCAGATAATATTAATTTTTGATTACCAATTTAAAAAATAGTTTCTGCAAGTGACCGAAACTTCTTACATTTTAGAAGTCTCACTTTTGTTCCTAACAATCTGCATAATAGAGCACTTCCTGGTATGACAGTGGTCACAAATGGTCTGCTTTAGTCAAGTACTTTTATTCCATAAATTTTCCTTGTATTTATGATTACATCTTTGTGAATATAAAAATGTCAATTTAACGAGCATTTTTTTTTCCTTGGTGATCTGGTACAGCTTTTTCTCATTTCATTGCATGTATTACAATAAAAGTTAAAACCCCAAAAAATAAATTAAAGATACATACCCTTATTTAAGCTACATATCTATTTCATAGGAGGCAATAGGAAATTCAGTTGTGAGATCATCTGTTGCTTTGCAGTTATGTAATGATTAATTGATATTCTGAAATTATCGGAATTAAAATTTGAATATGAATAAAATGAGAGTGTATGCAGCTCATTTCAGTGGTAACTGCACAATTCCTCTAGCCATAATGCTTTCAAGTAAATACAGGCACAGTGACAATATTGCCAGCCTAGTTTTCCTTCAATGTTTTATTTGGTTTCACTGTGTCCATTGTGGATAATGGATTACTTTAATTGGTTTTGCTGGATATTTATGTTGCTTTGATGCCAAAAAGGAATTGTTGTTGACATACATTGCCATCTGTGTACAGATACCTTGTTAGTTACCAGAGACTGTGTAACTAAGTAAAATGTAGTGTGTAAGCCATTACTTATAAGTTCTACTGCTGTACCTTAGAAGAATCATTCCACTTACATGCGCTTGCTTTTTGCCTCTGCTTTAGCAAAGTCTGGTACTTTTTCCTGTTTCTGACTTGCTTTTTCAATCTTTTTCTAATGCCAGCTCCTGGTCTTTCTGATTATTAATTATTGAAAGCAACACATTTTTTTTTTTTTTTATTCCTACATCCAGCACTGCAGTTGCTTTGCAGGAGTGTTTGTCTGAGAAGGTGACAGAGTGAGCAGGGAGAAAGCTTGTGAGAATAGTTGCAAACAGTTACCTATAATGGCTAGATGCTGTATGTCATAAATCAGGAAGTAGTTCTGGTTTATAAAAGTATTACAAAATCTTTCTGCAGGAGATTGGAACAGGAGGCACTTGTCAGTGGAAGATTTGTGGTCTTAATCCTACTACAACACTTGCACTGTACTTTGAGGTGGTAAACCAGGTAATAAATGTTTGTCTACTTGTCTACTTAACACAGTAATCTTTATATGACTGCCAAAGCTTGTATTTTTGTGTGGTTCTCTCAAGCACAGTAGCAGTGGTAAATATGATGTTGCCATTTTGTGTTGTCAAAGTTTAGAGGTGGACACTAAAAGCTAAATGATGGGCTAATCTTCTTGTATATGATAATGAGCACTAAAGAACTTAACAAATTTTGGTTAGAGTTCATAATTTCTCACTCAAATTTTTTCTTTCAATGTGTTACTCTTTGGATGTATTTTAATTGCATTACATGAAAATGCTGTAATCTGTATATTTAAAAGTGCTATTCAGTATTTCTCTGATTTTTTAGTTACAAGGTAATTACTACATAGTGTTACATTTTAGTTTATTGCTCAGTATTTGCAAGCAAAGATTGGTTTCATTGAGATGCATGAAGGGTAAATAGTCTAGTTTCCCATTTCCCTGAGGGGTTACTAGAAAAGAGGATGAAAATACGAGGAGCAAGTGTGGTGCTCATTCTCATACCATTTATTATTCCAAGAAGCAGCTCAGGAGCTGAGCTGACTGTAGTTTTTATATATTTAATATGCTGTATTTCATAGTTCATCTATGCAAAGGTTTGAAAACTTGAACTTACATTAGCCAGGTTCCGATTTTACTTCATGTATATTTATGTTGGGCTCATTTTATTAGTAACTCTAAAGCCAGCCTAGTTATTTTGTGTAATAGTTGGTTTCAACTCTCCTTCTCTTTAGAATAGCTTATATAGCATGTAAACCTGTATTTTCACTGAGCAGAGTTCTGAAATTTCAGTTTACACCTGGATTCCAATCTTTGTCTTGACAGCGCTATTGGAGATCCACTGATCAACATTTTAGACTAGTATCAGTTTTCTTATCCAGTAATTCCAGTGAGTCATATGGTGTTCAAATAGAATGTGGTGGAACCAGGAATTGTAAGGCCTCTTGGAAAACATTGTCTCTTCACATGCCCTTTCACATAAGGGCATGTGTAAGGAGAGAGCACTGGTTGCTTTAAGGATATCTGTTGAAGCCAGCAACTGCTTCTAACATCCCTTGACAATCTCCAAATTTATTATCTGTGTGTAGTAAAGGTACTCAACATAACAAAAGCACCAGACAATGCATTAATATAACTTGGGCTGCCTATTGGAAAGAATGTTATGATTTTCTAGTAATTAGTTATACATTTTCAAATTATGCTGTAAAATCTTGAGGTTCTCCTTTATTTTCTTTTCCTTTTGTACTTAGCACAATGCTCCCATTCCTCAAGGAGGACGTGGTGCAATCCAGTTTGTGACTCAGTACCAGCATTCCAGTGGTCAGAGACGTATCAGAGTGACCACAATTGCCAGAAAGTATGTTTTACTTGTCATGAATAATTTTTGAAAAGTCAGGATATATATATCTATCTATCTATCTATCTATCTATATATCTATATATCTATATATATATATATATATCTATATATATATATATATATATATATCTCCTGTCTTTTATATATCCTATATATATATATATATATATATATATATATGCATGCCTTTTACTTTGTATATTTTGTAAGCAGTCTCTTGCTTGAGACGGTTTCCTTCCTTGTTCTGTGGACTGTTTTTTCTCTGAGAGGTTACAGTGGCTGTATAACGTTATTGTAGGAGGGCTCTGAAGAAAGCCAAGAAATTTTAGACAAAGGGGAAGCTTCCAGTAAAATTCAGTGGTCTGAACTTTATAATTTAACTTGAGAATGCTAACTGCAGCTCAGAAGGATGTAAACACCTGGTATTCCATGTATAACCTTTACCTGCAGTTTCCTTGATTTTATATACTTCACAATTTTAGGAAACGGTGTTTCATATTTTGAAGACATTTTTCAATGTCCAGTGACATTTATTTACTCTAAGCTGAAGGAGATTTATTTACTCTAAGCTGAAGGAGATCATTGCTTGGTTAATTTGATGGAAAATTCAGTTTTTTGAAAAAAGCATTGCCCTAACTGTTGAAAAGACTATGTTGTTAACTTAATTAGTTGTATTAGTAGAATCCTGGTGACTGATGAAAGGTCTAGTTAATAGTTTACTCTGTAAATTAAAAAGAACTGGCAAAGTGTACAAGAAAATTGCTTATATGGGAATGTGTGATTAGATTAGTGAATGATGTTTTATCTAACAACCTTTCGTCATTAATTTAAAAAAAAAAGATAGCTGTTCTATTAGTGGCATTATATTTTATTTCACTGGTTGCATGGCATCTATACAAATAAGGAACATTTCTAATTAAAGAATGGTTAGCTGGGAGGCTGCTCATTTAATCTACCCAGTAGATTTTTTGCAGCTTCAGCATGAGTTTGTTAAACTGCTAACTGTTAAGCTTTCTTTGCCTTGATTTTGAAGGGATATTTTGAGGTTGGATTTTTTCTTTTCATCGCGATGCAAATCCTCGTATTTTTGTTTTGCAGCTGGGCAGATGCACAGACCCAGATTCAAAACATTGCTGCATCTTTTGACCAGGAAGCTGCTGCAATTCTCATGGCTAGATTGGCAGTGTACAGGGCAGAGACAGAGGAGGGCCCTGATGTGCTGAGGTGGCTGGACAGACAACTTATACGGCTGGTAAAACGAGCTGCATTGAATGACTCAGATGGGTTTCTTGTTTGCAGACACATAAGTGACTACTGTTCAGTGATAGTTCCTTTTAAAATAAAAGCAAAAAATGAACTGAATGCTTAATTTCCACATGAGTTATACAGAATTAACAAAGAATTTCTACTTTAAATGAAAAAAGAGCAGGTGTATTTTCAGTTGATTTATTAATGTTTCCTCAGCATATTATAATTGCCAGGAATTAAGAAAAATTTTAGCATGTAATTAGCAGAAATTAAAGTTTTCTCTACTTTCTGTCTATAATGATATTGTAGAGTAAACATTTTTAGCAAAAAAACAAAAGGAGGCAAAGTATCTAGGAAACGGTATGGTTTTTTCTTTATTTCCAAAGTTCAATTTTGTTTGCTTTTTTTTAATGTATTTCAGTTTTTATTTGTAAGTAATTAGTTAATAATAATTTAATTTTAAACAATTTCTTCTGGGCTGTTTAATCACCTAAGTCTGCTTAATGATTTTAGAGGGGAAAACAGCCAACACACAAAGTTCTTCAAGCCTCATATGCAAGAAAATCACTGCTTGCTAAAAAGAGAACTTGTGTCTGTGTTTTTGTTAGGTTTCTGTTCATTTACAAAGTTGCAAGCACCACAAGTCATGTGTCTGTTAAAACCAAACTTATAGCATGACCATGCAAGTGTATTTCTTGATACAGATTTTTCTTCTCATTTACTCCAGTGTCAGAAATTTGGAGAATATCACAAGGATGATCCAAGCTCTTTCAGATTTTCAGAGACATTTTCACTTTATCCACAGGTGAGCTTGTCTGTAGGGAGGTTTGTCTGTAGGGATGGACTTGTAGCACTGAGTACAATAAGGCATATCAGGATGAACAGACCCCCTGCCCGTAACTCCTGCCTGGCATGTGACATTAGGAAAATCACTTCTGTTGTCTGTGCTGCTGTGTTCCTTTTTGTCCTCTGCCCTTACAGTTAAATGTCTAACTGTGTATATTTTTTGTTTCGCAAAGAATGAACTGAATTTGTAATTCATAAAATGACACTTTTAAAAGGGCTGTTCTAATGAAGAAATTCAGAAAACATAAGAAAATAAATAGATTTGCTTTATTGTTTCTCTCCCATATGATTTATGATATTGACCAGAAACGAGATACTTCTCTGTGAAGTGAACTTGACCTCGACTCTATTAAACTTTGCATAGTTTCTTTGCTAATAATCCATTCTGATAAATTTCTCCCTTCTGATAGCTCCAGATACTTCACTTTTGGACTTTTCACACACTTCCATGATATTTCTGTTTCAGTTACCTACTAATCTGTCTGTAGGTGTTAAGTGTTGTGTAGAGATTGAGTCAGCATGTGGAGAATTTCTCTCAGCAATGAAAGCATATGCTTTTACTAGCAAAGTTTGACTTTGCTGTGGTTAATGTTCCTTTTTCTGTTCATGTGCTATAACTTAGTTGCAGAACAGCAATGTCCCTTATAGGAACAGTAGAACTTACAGTAAAGGAAGAATTTCAGAGCTGCTTTGTAGGTTTACCCATTCTGATACCTCTCTTACTGTCATGGGAATGTGTAAAAACTGGGAAAGGTGCATATACAAATTCAAAATGTTAAAGGAGTTGGAATTCAGTTTTATTATGGCATTGGTCTCATGTAGTTTGTGGAAAATATTTCTCTCCTTGTACAGGTGTCCTTTTTATCTGTCAAAGTTCAAAGCAGTAGTTCATGTTTTGCAGTTCATGTTTCACTTGAGAAGATCTCCTTTCTTGCAAGTTTTCAACAACAGTCCGGATGAGAGCTCCTACTATCGTCATCATTTTATGCGTCAGGATCTAACCCAGTCGCTTATCATGGTGCAGCCAATTCTTTATGCCTACTCTTTCAATGGACCTCCAGAGGTATCAGTAAAATAACTCCATAGTGGGTTAAGAGGTGCTTTGTTGAGAAAGTGGTGATTGCTGTCTTCATTGTTACATGTTATAAAATGTATTGGTTTAAAATTTGTTGTATGAGAAAGAACATCCATTAAATTTAAAGCAGCTATGAACAAGGCATATCTCAGAATTTTAATGTAGCAGTCTTGGGAACAAATGTCACTTTGTGAAGAGGCTATATTTTAAACTTAAGGATAGTACTTTTTTGTTAAGTTTTTGAGAGCTTTTTTGGTTTTGTGGAGCCAGAATGTAAACATAAACAAAAATAGTTTTATTTAAAAATGTACTTTCACTGTTGCCTGAAAGAAAAGTTAATGTTTTTCTTTAAGTGTACAAGATCTCCTCGATTTTACTGCCTTAATCCAAAGCTTCTAATTTTAATATGGTTCCCATTATGTGTAGATTTAGCACAGAACCTTCCAGCTGACCTTGTCATGGCACATGCTGTATAAACCTAAAATAAAAAGCTGGGTTTCCTAGAAGCTTCTGAAAGAAGTGTCAGGCACTTCTTTGTTTCAGCAGATAACAAAAGTAGTCTGTTACATAAAATAGAGTGAGGCACTGAAAACCAACGTAGTAGTCAAGGATCTTGGCAGGTTGGATTTCTAACTGTTTCTAGGACTGTTTTTTTTTTTAGACTATTCATGAGGATATAAAAACAAGTCTTTTAGAAGTGGAGTTTAAATGAAAGTAATAAGGTGGTTTGTGAAGAGCCACTTGCAAGTCTCCCATGTATGAAAACCAAGTAGTTCCATCGGTGATTGAAGGATAAATGTGATTAAACAGGAGCTGATGTCTCAGTGCAGAATGAATAATATTTTTTCCTTGATTCTTTGAATAGTTAATATTTTTGTTATCTCTAGTAATACTGATTCAGTTAAATCATGTAGCACTGATACATTTGTCACTGATACATATTGTCACTATCCTTAAAAAGGTGATTTTAAACCTTAAATATTACATTAGATTTCATAAATCATGAGTATTTAGTATATACAGTATTGGGGGATATATATGCACAGTATTAATATGCTGCAAGAACAAGACTAAAAAAAAAACCCCAAACAACCCACAAACCCCAAATCTTACACTTGAATAACTGCTGAATCCTTATGCATTGAAATGCAATTCAAATTAATGGCATTGTGTGGGTAAATACAGAGGTACATGAAAGACTAGTAAAGTGCATAATAATGAAAGGGGTTTCAGCTCTTGAATACATTTTTTATTACTTTCATGAAATTTCAGATATAGAATCAGGCAGGATAACTTCAGAATGAAATTGTGTGGGTTGCAGATGTGTAACATGAAAAGGAGCAAATACAGAGCTTTAGTAAGTGATTGAAAAAGTTCCTAAGATTCAGTTACTGATTAAAAAATCTGACAATGCCATCTGATTGCTGAGTTCTGCATCAGTTGATAATTTTTAAATTTATTTTTAAATCTTAGCCTGTTCTTCTGGATAGCAGCAGCATTTTACCAGATCGCATTCTCCTTATGGACACCTTTTTCCAAATCCTTATTTATCATGGAGAGGTAAGACTTGACATTTCTTACATAAATACTCTTTTTCTGTAGGAGTGGTACATTATGGAAATCACTGGAAGTCAGGCTCCGGTTCTCGTGCACCTCAGTGCTTGACCCTCTCATCTGCATGGCTGACAGCAGAGTCCTAGTTCATGTTGGTAGTTTAACATGTCTATATGCAGATACTGACATGACTTGATGTTTTGGTCCTGTTTCTTATGATGAGTTTGACATGAATTAGCTTCAGTATGCAGAGTATTTTTTTAGATCAGTATTTTTCCTACTTTAGAGAGTGTTAAAACTGCCTCCCCCTCCTCCCCACTTTTCACTAATTTTAGACCTTTAAGTTGATTTTTCAGGGATAGATAGTCAGAACACCAAGTATCCTTTGTCTGTACTGTCCTGGAGGAATAGAACTGCTCCTGGCAGTTTGGTAGATGGACATTCCTTAGTAATAAAATCAAAGTTGTGACTTGCTACTGCTCTGCCTCCCTGGAGGAATTGAGCTGCTGCTTTTTACTACTTTGCAACTGTAAATGGTTCATAGCTGAGAATTTGAAAAATACTGTTCTGGATCATGTCCTTATAGCTGCACTGATAAAAGTGTTTACTAAACTTCAACACGTCTTAAGTAGCAGAGTATTACCTTATTTTTGTGAAGTGCTATCAGTAAGCAGCAGTGGTGGGCTGCTCCCTGAGGGAAGGGGAGCAGTGGCTGAGCATCACTGCAAGGCAGGTGCAGTCTTGTGACTGAGGACCTGTCCCCAGTGTACCTGAGCAAGGCAAGCAGAGCAGTTGTGAGCAGTATCCAGGCTCAGCCTTCAGTCCAGATCACCAGACAAGTTGATGGGGATGAGGCAGCTCCAAGTTCTGGCCATGAAGTCAAGTCCCTGGGTGGGGGTCCAGATCAGTAGGTGCATGGCCTGGCACAAGCATGTAGCTCAGACAGGAGCCAGGAATGAGACCTGTTTGAAGTTTAAAGCAGCTGCCAAGCAGAGGAGGGAGGAGCCCCTGCTGAGGGTCCCTCCAGGTCTTTCCTTACAGCTGCCTGTGTCATTGAGCTGACCTTGAGCAGCCAGCTTCACTCCTAGAGGGTGGGGAGATTGTGCTACAGACTCTGAAAGATATCAGTATAAATACTTATTTCTTACATGTCACAGACATGCATATTAGAGAAGTGTAAATAATATTTTTGACCTCCTCAAAACAAAATATTTGGCATGTAAAAGATGACAAAAAAGAGGAAATACAGATGGACCATAAATTGTTAGGAGTTTGAAAAAAAAATCTAGTAGCATGTTGCACATCTTGGCTTTTAAAAATTAACTTGCATGCTATAGGGCAGAAAGGGATGAGTGATAGAAAAGAGGCCAGCAATGGCACATTCTCCTCTGAAAAGACCTGTGTATCCTCTAAGAAAGTTTGGTGAATCAGTTCTAAAATTCTTTCTTTCCCCTGTCCCCAGACCATAGCACAGTGGCGTAAGTCGGGGTACCAAGATATGCCAGAATATGAAAATTTCCACCACTTGCTACAAGCTCCAATAGACGATGCCCAAGAAATTCTCCATTCCAGATTTCCAATGCCCAGATACATTGATACAGAGCATGGGGGAAGCCAGGTATGGTGAAGTGTATAGTATATAATCTTGGAAATTATATGTTAGTAATGTTGTGAGATATTTTTTGTAGTAAACATGCATTTCTCTGCTAAAATATACATAAATTGCAAATCGATGTTTTGAATCTTAAAACTTTTACAGAGCAAGATATTTAATAGTAGCTTACCTCCTAATTACTGAATCCTGCTATTTATTATTATTTTAATCATACTGACTTGGACTCTCAGATTCTTTGTGTAAGGTGCATAGGACAGAAAAGACAGTACTTGTCTGGGTCTCTAAACCAATACCAGAATTACTATTCGTGTTATTTTTTTTAAAACTTACTAATTAATGTTTTGTTGATATTCACATTTGCTTTGCTAGTGCTTGAAAAAGACAAAAGCTTACTTTCAGCTGCATCAGAAAGTTCTTAGCAGTTCTTCATTATAGCTGTGGAATCAGCAAGTGGCTTTATTTACAGAGGTGCTGTTTGCAGTCTGTATCTCCAAATAATAGAAATGACATATTTCATACATATGCAACTTTTTTCTGAGTGCAGGAAAATTCTGTTTGAGAAGATCAATTGTTTTTATTGTCTTTGTTTTTTTTTTTTAAAGGCTCGTTTCCTGCTTTCAAAAGTAAATCCCTCTCAGACTCATAACAATATGTATGCGTGGGGACAGGTGAGTATGAATCTGCTGATGAAGCTTGTATATATGATTTTTTTCCCTCTATTTCAGAAGGCAAGTGGCACATTATGTACATATCAGTAATAATGCAAGGTTTTTAAAACCGAAAAAGAAATGCAGTTTTGGTCTGATGTGACCAAAATCACAAAAGTTAAGAAAAATGGGCTTTATTTCTTCAGACAGAAATTATCTCATTTACTATTTTAAGCTTCTGTTAGGCTGCTTTCATATCTAGCCTACTTTCGTAGACCATGTTGTCTTAAGACTGTGTTTGATGTTTGCCTGACAGAGCCCCTCCAGGGACCTTCATGTGAGACAGTTTTGCAAAGTCAAAAGCAGATATTTTGTTGAGACAACAGATAAAAAGATTCTGAATAGTTGCTGATAAGTGTGCTTACTGCCTTAGTACTAAATAGTCTAAGGCAAGACAATGATTGATTAAGCTAAGTTTACAATTCACAATTCATTAAGCTTAACTTCACCAGTAATTAAGTTTAGTTTCATTCTGCTAAGTAGCAGAGATGCAGATCTTACCAAAGATCCTGCTTTGGAGGGAGAGGGGAGCAAACCCATCAGCCTGTCTGAAAGGTAGAATCATATTCTTGTCCACAGCACGATGGAATTAAAATAATTTTATACCTGCTGTAGTCAAATAGGATTGGTTCCCTGTTGCTGCTGTGAAAGATGTAAGAAGGGCAGCCACTTTATCATTTTCATATTGGTGGGTGTGTTTTTTCATATGTAAATGAGTGACAATGAGGGCTTAGGCAGCTTTGGTTAGGCTGAGCTGTCTTGTGGATGAAAATGTGCGTATATTGCTCCAGGGCAGAACAGAACAGCAACACTTCAGTATTGCATCTTTCACCTGGCTCAGCCATTAGTAAGGCTGCTTGACCTTCACCTGGTGGCCTCCTCTTCAAGGCAGCATGTTGCAGCCTTGTATTGTTATCTTCTTGGATCACAGAGCTTTAGATCTCATCCCTATAAATACCTTCAAAATACTGGAGAAATGAGAGTGCTTTCCACACATGAAGTCTAAGGGACTTCTTTGCAAATGGGGAAATAAATTTTGAAGGTAGTTATAAGCAAGAACTGGAAAATACACCAATGCCAGTGTACTGATGTTTTCCAGAATTTCTGTGGCCTGGTTGACCAGGAATCAGTTTTCAAATCTTGTCTTTAGGAAGAAAGTTATGTTCAGAAGTTAAACATTGTGCAGCGGTTTGTATTCTTGAATGTTGAATCTCTGTTCCATGTTCTCCTTCTACATTTAGCTTCTGTAGTGAGTAAGTGCTAGTGCAGTGTCATCTTCCCATGCATATGTAATGGCATCAGACATTTGAAGCTGCATATTAACTGTGCTCTTAGGGTACTTTGCTAATGATGTACAATGTTGAAGTCAGAAGTGAGAAAGCTCTATAGCAATTTTATGGCAGTCACTTTGTCAAGTAAGTTTTGTCAGGCTGTGTTTTCATAGGGATGAATTGGTTCTAATGAAGCTTCTGGCAGTGAACAGCACTGAGGTCCAGAGTGAAAATACTTGAAAATTCTGTATTGAGCTGGGTCTAGCACAATTTGAACACAAATACCAAATTCTTTTGCTTCTACAGTTGATAATCTAACCAGCAGTTTGTTAATGCTTCTCTTTGTTGTGTTTCCCCTCAACATAAACAAAAATGCTGTGTTTTGGAAGGTCTTATTTTTAATTTAAACATTACCTGGCATTTTTTGAAGTTTCCACATTTCCAGCAGTACAGGACAACTGTTTCCTGTTTTTTTAATAAATAAGTGAATGAAACAGTATTCCACATCTAATACAAAAAAAATCTTTAATTGATCTGTAAGATAATTTTTCATGCTCGACAAGTGAGACCAATATATCTTGCAAAAGATAGCTGTCCATTTTAATGCTGAAAAGAATTCATTTCTAGGGTAACATGAGAAATGGTGTATTAACCTTGCTAGGAGCACTGTGCTCAAGATAATATGCTGTTGTATTTGCAGGTTTTTTGTGGGGAAAAAAAAAAAGTTGAATCAAGTACTGATTATGAAATGAGAAATGTTATGTCTGGGAGAAATTTAAAACTGATTTGCATCTTGCTCTGTTTTTCTCATGACCTTCCTGAATTGTTTCATATTTTATTTTTGCCCTGAAGAGGGCACCCACACACCACTGAAACTGTTTCAGAAGGTGATGAATTGCCTAGTTTGGTTTTTAATATTCTAAGTAAAGATTTTATTTAGACTTTAGCAGGAAGGTACCTTAATAGGATAGAAAGCATTTTCAGAAAATAATGATAAACTTTTTGTGCATCTCTATTATGTGGTTGGTATTTGAAGTTGCCATTGAAATTTTCAAAAAGGACCTGTGACTGCTGATTGACAGCTGCTGAACATGAGCCAGTGTGTGCCCAAGTGGCAAAGAAGGCCAATGGCACTCTGGCTTGGATCAAGAATTTTGTGTCCAGCAGGAGCAGGGAAGGGATTGTTCTCCTGTACTCAGCACTGGTGAGGCCACACCTTGAGTCCTGTGTACAGTTTTGCGCCTCTCACTGCAAGGAGGACACTGAGGTGCTGGAGTGTGTCCAGGAAAGGGAAATGGAGCTGATGAGGCCTCTGGAGCACAAGTGCTGTGAGGTGTGGCTGAGGGAGCTGGGGGTGCTTAGTCTGGGGAAGAGAAGATTCAGAGGAGACCTTATCACTCCCCACAGCTACCTGAAAGGAGCCAGGTAGGAGCTGGTCTCTTCTCACAGGTGACAAGCAATAGGAAAAGAAAAAATGGCCTCAAAATACCAGAGGACATTTAGATTGGATATTAGGAAAAGTTTCTTGATAGGAAGGGTTGTCAAGCATTTTAATGGGCTGCCCAGGGAAGTGGAAGAGTCACCATCCCTAGACGTATTTAAGTTGTGTAGATGTGGCACTTAAGGGACATGGTTTAGTGGTGGGTTTGGCAGTGCTTGGTTAATGGTTGGACTCAGTGACCTTAGAGGTCTCTTCTACGTAAATGATTCTATGATTCTTAAATAAGAGAGCTCAGACTTAGCATTTGACAGGCTTGAAGTAGAGCATCCTTTAATCTCATTTTGCTGCCATCAGATGATAGCTAATTTAGTGTGCCTTCCCTGGGGAGTGGCTGTGTATTGTAGTGATCCAAGAAATCTGGCTGCACTTGGATTTGTCTCTTGATGGTTAACTGAGAATTGTTTCTGGGCAGTTCTCAGAAAACAGCTCCAGTTCTGAGCATCCTTGTTAAGACTTTTATGTCTGTGTTTTGGAAGACTTTACAAGAGTTCCGGCAGCTCTGGTTTTATTTGGAAATATGGATGCTTAGTACCTTTGAAAAGGTTGAATTGCTGAGCTTTACAGGAATTCTTCCTTTAGCTGTAAATGGAAATAGTGGTAGACTGGTCTCAAAAGACTTAAGGGAGTTACTATGTAATATTTGCAGAATTGCCAACTGCTGGTTTATTTTGACTTCGTTAAATTTTGTAAATTTGCTTAAAAATAGTAATTAAAACATGACCATTTTGAACCTCTTGGATTTTTGAAATTGCAAGAATCCGCCCAAAAGGTTTTTTCAATTCTTTTGTGATCTGATGGTTTGTGACTTTCAGATGCTTTTGGTCTTTCTCTGAGGTGGTACAGAGCCACAGGAGAGAATAGGCCCACCTCTCTTTGAGAAACCTGGATGACCTTCACTTGGTGTCAAGTCAGACCCTTAGGGGATTTGTTTCTTCCTTTCACCATTTTGATATGTCTGAGCTTCACTGACAGATACTGATTTGTTGGTTGCATCATTTTCATATTACTGTTTCTCTCCTCTTTGCTCTACTGAGGTAGGAACAATGCAGGAACTGTGCTGTGGAAATTTTATTTACATTTAAAAGTCTGTAAGTTAATATTTGGCAGCTGTCAAAAACTCTCAGGTTTTGTATGGCTGATGTAAAGATCTTGCTATAGAGCAAGTCATTGCTCTGTGTGTTAATATGGAAGAGAATGTAGTTGTGGCTTATGCTTGGATTCATGTAAACGTATGAAAATTTATGTAAATGTACAGTCTGCTGGAGTTTTTTGTCAGAATTTCAGCAATGATATGCTTCTAAGATTTTGCTAAATTTATAAAATGTTTATTCAATGGTACGTATTGTGTCTTAAAATGCTTTTTCTTCACAATGTATATAATCAGTTCTCCTTTTTTTCCTTATTTCATAGGAGTCTGGAGCACCCATTCTTACTGATGATGTCAGCTTACAAGTATTTATGGATCATCTGAAGAAACTCGCTGTCTCTAGTGCTGCCTGAAATTCTGCAGTGCATTGGAGGCACAAACTGCAGCCATATTTCAGCTGTTTTCTCCTTTACCCTTTTCCATGTCTCTCTTGACAGAAAGCTCTGATATGCACAAGCTGCCTGACTAGATGTAAAGCAGTGTTGTTTTCAAAGAAAAGCTTTGTTATCAGCAGATGTTTTAATGTGAACTGCAGTTTGTAAAAATTACAGGTAGTAGATTAAGTTATAAGCAGAGGAAAAAGAACAGTAATTTTGATTACTGTGATACTATAATTATTTTGAGATCATTTGCAACAACTTGGAGATGTGATTTCAGTTTCTTGTTTAAAATGGTTGGGGTTGCTTATGCTCTGCAGTACAAAGGCCCATTGAACAATAAAGGAAATCTTTGGTGATGTCTCCCTTTCCAGACTTCCATGTGCTTCCTTTTATTCACTCAATCTGAGCCTGAAGTGAACAAAGCAACAACAAAAAGCATGTAAGAATAGTATTAACTCAGTCTTTTGATTTAGGATGATGAACTTCTATTTCCTGCAGAGATATTACTGTTCATGAATTGTTCATTTTAGGGGTATTTAATTTCAAGTATTTCTTCCCATTTACCCTATTTGATTCTTTGGGAACACAGTTTTTCTTTATTTCAACATAAAGAATTTGAACTAAAAACATATAAAATCCACTGTTGCACAAAATTTAAATCCACATGTATTTTGACCAAAGTATCTATTATCAAACACAGTAACAGGTGTATATGCACAAAAGTTAACTCTTTCAGCTTGAGCTAAGAAGAAATCCTACACTACCAAAAGAAACTAAGAGAACAGGCTTGATTTTTGTCTTGGTGAGTATAGTTAAAAATGAAATTTACCCTTTTATTATTGCCTTATAATGTTATTAAAGTAATGCATGACACTACACATCTGCTTTTTGTTTCTGTATCCTTTTTGTTTTGAATTCAACAGGCTATAGTTCTTGTTGAAACAGTATTACATAAAATATGATGTAATTAATTTGATATTTAGTTCATACTTGATTTTTTTTGGGTGGATAAATTAATAGGCTTTCCCATTTACTTGTTGAAGTTTACACATAAAACAGATGTTTACATAGGTAATATAACATTTTGGCAAGCAAAGATGTGAAGTGTGGTAGTGGGCAATAAAAAAAACGTGCCAAGTCTAAAGGAATAGAGAGTTCATAGGAAATTCAGTTGTTTATTGGTGTGATAAAGACGAAGATGGTTTTTCTGTTTTCTGTAAATTCTTAAAAACATTATTAAATTGTTTGCTTGTTTCTTGATTTAAATGAGATGAGTCCTTTTGCCTCAATACAAATAAAATACATGTTTTTCTCTCACTTTTTGTATTCATTGCGCTGGTTTCTGTCACTTCTTGAAATGAAGTGTGGAAATAAAGGTAGTAGTGATAAAATTTAGAATAACTTCACTTTTTTTGTTCTTGTAATAAATAGTATCAAACTAATTTAACTTCCAGAGGTACTGAGTGGTTTATGCTAGTGGCAGTTTAGAAGATGGTAATTCAGCCTTTTTGACTTTTTGTTTTAGCTAATAAACAGCTTAAATTTTTTTGTAACACTAAATATGTCCCGCTTATTTGATAGTTAGGTACTGTTTGCCTAATAAATCAATTCATCACCAAGTCATGATAATGAATGGGTTTTTTTGTGCTTTCCTTCCTACCCTTTAGGCTGGTTAGCTTTCACCTTTTAGTAGTTTTTTTAATCCAATTTCTTAGCAACATTAGCCTGTCAAGTATTTAACATTGTCAAAGACTTCTTTGAAATCCAGATATGTCTGATCTATCACCTTTTTCCTGCTACTTACTCACCTCTTCCAAAGACTCTGTGGTTAGTGAGACAGCATTTTCTTTCCTAAGAAGCATGCTGATTCTTTCCAAAATGCCCGTATCTATCCATAGGCTCATAAATCTTATTACAGGCTCTCCAGTTTTACCAGGGATTGAGATCAGCTCATCAGTCTGTAACTTGCAGGATTCCCTCAACAGCCCTTTTTGTGGATGAGAGAGGCATGGGCAGTGGTCTGCCAGTCATCTGGCGCAGGGGCTGTCTGTAGTGGTAAATTACAAGTGTTTACTGGCACCTCTGCCCTTCCATGTCTCACTTCCTTTAGAACTCCTTAGTGAAGGTCATCCAGTCCCAGTAACTTGGAACATCTTATTCGTCTACTTGATCTAATACCTCTTGCATATTGGCACAAGTAAGGTGAGCTACAGGAGGGGAAGGAAGCCATTGTTCTCCGAGAATTGATCAACATTTAAAATGAATGTGTTTGTAGGGTTGTGTTATGGGAGAAAGCGGTTTAAAAAAGATCAATTGCTACCATTTGAAGTCCTTGCTAGTGTCTGTATTACTGGGTTTCTTGGTGAAGAGTTTCTGCTAATCTGCAGTATCCATGACAGTCAAAGTTGATCTATTTATGATTGCTTTGAACATTTGATTTTGGCTGGAAACAGATTGGAAATCAGATGAAGAGTTGGTCAAATGTTTTTGAAAAAAAGACTTGGAAGAGCTAACCTTCTGCAGAACAAGCGATAAAAGAGTTGCTTACTATTCTGTTAAGGACTGGCAAGTTAAAGACTGAAAATAATCTATGGCAAGTCAGAGGTAGGGGAACAAGTAGCCAGGTGCTGCTTTCTTCCCATTATTAGGCAGGCCGTGAGTTTTAGAACAGTGCAAGATCTGTTTTTGATCTGAAGTTCCTCATTTGACATGTATAAAACTGAAGCTTTGCCATCTGGGAAATACATTTGTCTCTGAGAGCAACATGGGAGGTTCTGAAGTTAAAGTTTTGCCAGGATCATAAAATCAGATGGAGCTCACAGCAATATAGCAGCTGTTCCTGTTCTTTGATGTTCTTGTGTCTGGTGTTAGGACATACAGAAAAGCACATTGTGATTGACAGTGCTTACGTAATGCCTTGTCTATAAGGTGCTTAGTTCTAGCCTGCTGCCTGTTCCTCTGCACACCTTTACAGGCTCTGAATGCTACACAACCATCTAAATTTTTCTTCTCTTTCCAGTACATTAAGTCCTGAACTTGAGTCTCTTTATTATATGTATGTGCTATTCATGTGTTTAGATCAGCCCACAACACAAAGCTCCTATTGTCAGTGTCTTAAAGACTAGGTAAAAATTTTCTGGACCTTTTAAGTGTGAGAGCTACCCTTCATTCAGGAAGAGAAATGGTGGTTAATTATTTTGGAACAAGCAATTTAGAGCAATAGAAGCCATCTGAAATGTGGGTGATAATTTAATATGTATAAAAACTTTTAAACTCTGAAGTATTTCTGACTGGACCTCAAAACCAGAATTGTTGCCATCCACATAGATATTTAAGTATGCTGGAAAGAAGGTCAGAACATTCTTGACAGTGCTCTGTTCTTTGACTAGCAAGACATCAAGTCTCAGCTGTTCAGTTTTTTGCTGACTCTGAGCTGTTGTGATAAATGTCCTGGCCCTTGGCCTCTTGGCTGCTCCTGCTTCACAGCACTGGGGCTGGTGCAGTCAGTGGGTTAAGAACCTTTGGAAGTACTTGACAGTAACTTAATCTGTTACAATACAGGCTTCAGGATTTTTTTTTTTTTTTGGAGAGTGTAGGATTGGTTTTTAGCTACTCTGTTTCATATTTTCTGTTTTTTTAAAATATCAACTGTTAATAATTTGCTTTCCTCTTCCTGAGGAAAAAGTACTGGATTGTTAACTGTAGACTGTCTTCTTGTGCTTGGATGGGATAACTCCCAGGTTTAGACACAGATTTAACAAGCTCAACCAAAAGTTGAAAAGTTAAGTTGCTTAAAGGCATGTGGATTTGCCTAGCAATACAAATACTGTCAAATTCCTAGAACTTCACATCTTGGTGTGTGGAACTGTGACATCAATGAGTGGTCGTATGGCTGCCATCAATGTTAGGAAAATTGCATTTCTCAATATTCCCTCTTTTCCTTGATTAAATAGAATAGTTGGTGAACAGTGATGAGAAGCCTATTTTATTCAACCCAATCTGAGGCAAATTACTATATTAACTCCTATCAGATTGTGAAGCACAGTAGAATTGAGCTCAGTTTAGCTTTTGGCATTTTGTGTTCATACAAAAGTTAAATGTTACATGAAAGCCAACAAGCCTGAACAGAACAGATGGAAAAACTAATGAAGCTGTTGCTCTGCTCTGAATTTAATCTAAAATCTTGTTTAAAATAGCAGATTGTTCCTAATAGAGTAAGCTTTTGTCTGAAGGAAGAACTGCGATGCCAAAAGATAAACAATTAAATCAATGTTCATAAATTGATTTTAGAAAAAATTAAGCAAAATAATCCCTGCATACTTTAATAAGGGAGGCTGTCCCCAGTTTCTACAGATTGTCCATTTTGTATGTTTTTCCATCCTTTTCTATGACTGCTTGGAGGTGTCCAGCTGTGTGGTACACTTGCCATGAAGTGGGGTAAGATTTTGCTTGCTGGCTAATGTGTGTGGAACAAGCAGTAGGCTGTTCTTTGGCTTTCTTGGGGAAAAATATGTATGTTACGTAATGATCTGCAGTCAGCTTAATGCATTGGAAGTGTGCTCATTTAGGAGATGTTTCTCTAGGTAGAGAATGGCCAAAGGCCAGTATACCAGTATACCTTACTAGAGAAAGAAACTGTCTTACCAAGTCCAGGCATGGCAGCCCTGTCATTGTCTCTCTTCCTGAATACCAGGAGCAGACAACCGCTCAAGAGATTTACTAGTTTGAAAGCATGTGTATAAATTATGTGATCAGGATAACTTGGAACCATAGTGGTTGTTGAAGTGGGGTCAAAATAGAATTGGGAGTGTCTCTGAACATCCTGAACATGCACTTCCTCCTGGGTTAGAACTCACCTTTTTATGGTTACCAGCCTTTCAACCTCAGGAGACATGCCAGTGGCTCATGTACCAGAGTTCATAGTCTACAGATAGCATATGGAACTGCCATGCTTTTATAGGGTTATTAGTAAAAGTTTAGCAAGGGAGCACAGCCATGTGGGAAAAACTGAAGCTAGGCAGAGACCCAGAAAAGCTTAGTGGTGCTAGACTGGTATGAAGTAGCCCTTGCATTTAATAATAAGTACCAGAGAAGAGGATTTTATGTTTTTAGCATTCAACTGTGAACTCCTTTTCAGCAGCATACCATGAGCTGGTGTGGATTTTGCTGTTTTCTGTAGCAGCACAGACATGTTTGAGTCTTGGCTCTGAATTGTTGTGAACATTTTAAGGCCCTATCCTGTGTGATCTGAAGCAAGTGCTTCCATGTGAGACACATAGTTTTTCCTTTTTTATTGTGTTTCTTCCTGCTAGATATGTCAGCATAACAGGATTGCTTGAATTACTAATTGAAACATGAACAGTTTAGACTGAGCTATCCTAATCTGCAGACATCTCACACGTGGCTAATGAAGTACTTTTATAAGGAGTTTACAGCACTGCTGGTCTTTATTCATCCTGGGGTGTACTTTTGTTAGCCCTGTTTTTTAAAAGGACTTTTTTCTAGAAAACTCACAGGAAGTTTATGGGTGGGCAGAATACTACTTGCTGTGTTTTTCTGGCGTGCTGTGAAGCGGCTGAAAGAGCAGTGACCGACCCTCCGATCTCTCTGCCACAGTTGCTGTCTGCATGGAAGCCCAGCTGACAAACTCATTTGTCCAAGAGCAGATGTGAGAGACAAACTGCAAGGGGAGGTGCTAACAGTGGGCCAAGCTGGCTCTCAAGGGCCAAGCTGGGGCGATGGATGTGGCTCATGGTTTCAGGCAATGCTGCCAGTCTAGTTAGGATTAAAATGTGACCCTCTCACACAAGTTGCTGTGATGTTTCCTTCCACTCTAGGTTTACACACTGCACTGAGGGGGAAAATAGCCCAGATGTTGTGTGAGCAGTGCTTGAGCAGGAGGGGATATAACTTCTCATTTCAGACTTGCTCCCACTCACCTGCTAGAGGAGGAGGTAAATGGAGATGACACCCTTTAAATGATGACATTGAACCAGACAATGGAACTATTCTCCATTTTTGGCCCTGTAAAAATAGAAATGAGAAAGCTAACTTACTGCAGAACTCTGAAGAATGTATATTTTGTCATTTAGAAAGTGAGGGTTTTATCACAGTCTCTTTGAAATTAAAACCATTTGCAGAACATCCAGCATTTTCTCATTGGAGTGCAGATGGGTCTGAAAGAGAGATTGCCACCAGCTAAGTCCCCACAGCCGTACTTGGATTAACAGAGACTTTGCTCAGGTGGGTCTATGTTTTCTCTGTTTCCTCTGTGAATGAGATATCAGCCACAAAAGATATTTTAACATCTATTGAAAAACTAACTTTTCTCACAAAAATGTAAGATACAATTTGCTCTGTAATATGGCAGAAAAAGCAGCTGATATTGAAAGTATGCAACAGTGTCTGGGATTCTCTGCAGCAGCAAAGAATTTTAAGTGAAATGCCCAGGTAATGGAACAAGTTAGCCATGTGAAATGCAGTACCTTGGAGGTCCCTGCCAATCTAACCAGAGCAGAAAAATCCTTACTATGTTCCAGTCAGGAAGCTAATTTAATGTGAAATGCTGGCAAGACACCCTGTAGCTTTCATTTGATTATGAGCACCAGTTTGGCATCCTAGAGCAAGCAGTTGTTAGTGGCTGTTTCCAAGGAGAGCAAAAAGGCCCCAGAAGCACAGCTGTGCTGTGAATGGGTGGTGGAGCAGACTACTGCAGCCCTTGCAGAATAGGTTATACAGTATGTTCATGGCAAAACAACCTTTACTTAATTCTGTTTTCTAATTTTTGGCCCATCAAAAGCAAATCAAGCCATATACACAGTGACTGCTATTTTTATAATTTGGCTGACTACAGTAAAATAGATGGTTATGCTGAAATTTCCATGTATAAATGTTCTGTTGTTACTTCCTTTCCTTTGTGAATACCTGAAATTGGTTTACTTTGTATTTATGAGACATGTTAGTCACATGTTGACAGATACTTTTGATCACAAGTCCACAAACTGATGGCTGCAGCTTCCAGATCGAAGTGATTAACTTACTAACCTCATACCCTCTTTCTGGCTAAGGGATACAAAAGAATTTTTCTTGAGAAAGGGAGAATACAACTCTGATAGATAACTGTAGAAAATTGATGAATTTGGTAATTACATGTGAACTGCTGCAGGATAGACTGTCCTTTTACTGTATGTGCTACTTTCACAGAATCACAGGAAGGCAAAGATTGGAAAGGACCTCTGGAAAGGACCTTTTGTCCAGCCTGTTCAAGCAGGCCCACCTACAGCTGGTTACCCAGGATCTTGTGTAGAGGGCTTTTTTTGACTTGGAAAGGAGTTGAAAATGTACAAATTTAAAGACAAGTCCTTACACAGGCTCCAGTTATCCAGCATTATTGTAGCCCAAATGGAAATAGTCCCATAAACCACAGGAGGTGGACCAAAAGCTCTCTGCTTCCTATGCTGTTTTTGGCATGGTGCAAAACTACATGTATAAACACAGGGAGTATTTTTTGAGAGATGATTTTAACTGAAAACACGTGGGCAGGACGTTTTCAAATGCTTAATCCATTTTAATAAGTAGACCGAAAACAGATTAAGCAAAAAATTAAATTGTTCCCTATGTGTGAGTGTCTGAGATACATGAAGTGGCAGGTGTGCAGAGTAGACCAGTTGCATCAGTATAAAAAAATTTTACTTTGTCCTAGTTAAGTAATGTATATAAATAAGTCTGGATTATTCTTTGAGTTGCTATATTTGGTAATGTATGCTATAATGCCTTTCAAAGCAGAGCTTGAAATAACTTGGAATGAAGTTGAACAGAACAAATAGGACATCTCTTTTAGTCAGATTTGTGCAACTTCTCAGTCTTAGATGCAACCATTTCATTTGCTGATAGAACTATATTTCAAAAAGTTGTAACATTTGAAATTCTGTGTTGTCCATTGCAATTGACAGTTCCCATGTCCTTGCAAGAAGCAGAGAATACTTTTACAGCTTCTGCCTCCAGTTTCACAAAGGAATGGAGTAATTTGATTTTGCAGCTTTGATTCCAATGGAATAAGTAGTTGCTTTGCTGTGTGTGGATCAAATGTGTGTGCTAATCTCCTGCAGGATCAGAGCTTTGGTTAAAAGAAAATGTTCTCTTGTGAGATGAGTTTCAGTACTTACTGCTAACAGCTAAGCCCTTTCCATCACACTCTGGCTGCTATTCCACGTTTTTGTAGGATTGCAGTAGCAGACCAGCTGCAGAGAAAATAGTATTATGGATTTGCAGCTTCCCAGTAAGTGGGAGTATTTCCATCATTGCATTACCTTTAGCAAACCTCCAGACAGCAGTAGATGCACGAAGCTTCTGGTCTGATTCTGGTTCCAGTTAGTTACTGGTGTAATCGAGTGGCTTTGATTGTTCCTCTTTTACATCCTGTTGTGGTTTAACTCCAGTCACTAAGTACCAATCTAAGTACCAACTAAGTACCACTCAGCAGCTTGCTCACTGCCCAGCTTGCCTCTGGTGTGATAGGAAGGGGAATTGGAAAAAGGTAGAACCCATGGTTTGGGATAAGAACACTTCAATAATTGAAAAAAATTGATTGTGGAATGCTGGAGCAGCCACAGGTGTTTTTGCAGCTGAGGCATTGTACTTGTGACTTGTAGATATTATGGGAGAAATTCTTACAATGATAAAACTGTGGCTTTGATGCATGGAGTCACTGTGATGTGCATGTGGAGTCACTGTGATGTGCATTCACTACTGCCTCCTTGTCCACATGGCAAGTAAGTTAATTAGAGAAAGCAGATTATCAGTGCTGATCTGCCTTTTGTAAATCCACATTTTTCCTCACTGCCTACTTGTCCTTCAGCTGTTTGGAAATGGATCCTCAAGAGTTGTGCTGCATGGTCTTTCCAGGGACTGAGTTGAAGCTGGCCAGCATTTAGTTCCTCAGATCCTCTGCAGCCTTCTTAAAGATGATGCAATATTTAGCCCCTGTCCATGGACTTCCCTGAATCATCACATGTGTGTATGATGATGTGCTTCACAATTATCTCACCCAGGTTTTAATCATCCTTCATGTGTCCCATCTATCTCTGTAGCCGGGAATATACCCAGTGTCTTCAAAAGTCCTTAACTCTCTTACTTTTGTGTTTCCTCATTCCTTAAACTGCAGGTGTGTATGGAGGTCTGGAAATGTTTTGAAGACTGAGGCAAAAAAATCTTTTGAGTATTTCCCTGCTAAACACCAGTTTCACATTTCCTTTGAACCTCAATGTGCTACTAGGCTGTTTACAGGATTCTCTTCCTTTTACCTTTTATGCCCCTGGGCAGCTTGAGCTTTAACTGGGCTCTGTCTTTACTGACACCATCCCTGACTGCCTAAGCAATACTTTATTTATAAAGTATTAAGGACTTTATAGTCCTCCTTTGCTGCCTGTCCTTGTTTCTGCTTTTTAGATTTTTTAAAAAAATTTTTAATTCATTAGCTGCTCCTTGCTTTGTCAATTGGGCCTTCTGCCAAAGCTTTTGGTAGTATACAAAATTAGCCTTTAGTTAGAATTCAAGGGGGTTTTTTTGGTACATTTATCCATTTATTATTTTTAGACTAAATTCTGCCATTGTCCAACTCACAGATCTTGTGACCCAGTTTTTATGATAATCCTGCCCTGCAGGAGCCACTTTAAATCTGAATGATTCCCTTCTGTTTCTTTGTTCAGTAACTGGGAGTTTTTACCTTAATGCAATGCAGATGTAGTTAAGGTGACATTCATTTGTAACCTTTGCAAGACTCAGATGTAGCTCAGATCCAGCTGACCTATCTTTATTCAGTTTGCTAATGCATACCTCAATATTTCCAAGTCTTTAATGTCATACACACTGGAATGTGTTTATTGTACATGCATATTGCATAAGGCCATGGCTTTTGGTGGACTCAGCTTTTGATAAAACAATGCTTTTATCTTTGAACGCAACACTCAAGGTACACAAATTTGGAAAAGAAAATCTTTGTTCCACAAATACCAGTCTCTATTGTTGGCTTGGAAGGCCCAGGTCACAAGAACTCAATTTTGATAGAAAGTTTTTATGTCCTGTATGTGAGGACTATAGAGACCTTGTTAAGTTCTTCCCATGTCAAACAGAATTGAAGATTTTTCTGCAGGGAAATAGAGGCATTGAAGGTCAGCATATCCAGTAGTGTGAAGTCAAGACTTGTTCCATACCATAAGAATAAGGAGAGTGGGCTCAGCAATTAAAAAAAGGTGATTTTGACTGTAGAAAAAAATCTATAGGAGCAAGGTGATAGTGGTAGCTTGTGATCACTGAATGAATTTTCAGATTCATTACTAGTAGTAAGAATATATTGACCCTGTGTTTTGGGAAATAGCTTGAAAAGTTACTTGCTCTTTTTAAAATTTTTATTTTATTTTATATTTTATTTTATTTTATTTTATTTTATTTTATTTTATTTTATTTTATTTTATTTTCATTCAAAACAGACAAAATGGTATAATAAAAAACCTACCTAGAACGAGGAAATATAAAATTACTTTCTGCTACAGGATCATCCAACAATGACTTTGGTGAAGGCAGGCTTTGATTTCACTTCCCAGGCAGCTGTTCCATGCAAAGGTGAGGCTGCAGACAGGAGCTGCTGCACCATGAAGCAGCAGTTCTCACTGTGTGATTGAATTAGCTGATTTCCTGAGCTGTGGCTACAGATGTAGAGGCTCAGGCTTGACTTACAGCATGAAGTATCTGTTGGAGAGAGTGAACTGTGAACCCACAGAGCTCTGGGAAAGGGCATTAAGACATTTGATGTGTGTAACAGCTTGTTTCTGTTTGTTGTGTTGGATCGAGAGCCTGCCCTGCACCCAGCCTGGCCGTGTCCTTGCTGCCCGCCCTGCTCCCTCCTGTGAGGCAGCACAGCCTGGCTGCTCTAGCTTGTTTCAGGTGCAAGAAGAATTTGTCAGGGCATCCTGTCAGAAGCAGAGGTATTTGGCTGCTTCAGTCTCCAAGGAAGTGCAGGAAATCCCATTTCTGCAGCACACCCTGAGGTGGGTTCGCTCCTGCTGTGGGGCGAGTCCTGGGCTCCTGTCGCTGTGGACACCTCAAGCACAAAAACTCCTCCCTGCTGGAAAGCTTTGGGGTGCCATGACAGGAGCCAAACATGGTCCCCTGCACACTGTAGGAGCACATCTCCAGGCACAGGGTTCCTTGCTGGCACGGGGACAGCACAGCTGTTGTCTCCCTGCGTTGCGGTCACCAAACAGCCTGGCCAGGCCTCAGGTGCCACATGCATGGTGGCATGGTGGGTGTCAGCTGTGTGAGGAAAGGCTGGCTGTATGTTCCTGGTGGCTCCCGTCAATGTTCCAGCAGGACCTGAGAGAAGGATTTATTTAAAGCTGCCCCATGACTTTATAGTGAGGGGTAGGTAAGAGAGCATGTCTGCAAGGCCTGCATATGGTGACGGCCCGATATTGATGTCACCATTATTCACCCGAGTGCCAGACAGGACCCGACTTCACTCGTTACAGTGATTTTTTCATTACAGAAAAGAGTGCTCATTTTGCTATTTGCTGGAAATAAGGGCAGTTTTCAACATTATCCTGCAACCCAAGAAGGAAGGAAGGAAATAATTTGGAGACAATTTCTTGCTTTCTAAAGTACCAGTGACTTAACTTCTTTGTAGTTTTTGTACTGCTGTGAAACACCTCACAACTGTGGCCTGAGGTAGTACAGCAGATTTTTGTGCAGCATTGTTCTTCCTTCAGTGCAGCTCCCTTATTCAGTGTGACTGCATCCTCAAATGGGATTAGATGAGAGCCTGCTTGAAGTGCAGTGCTGATTAAAATCAAACCCATCTACTTCCTTGTGTATTCTGTACATGGCTTTTGGAATACAGCATGACCTAGAAATTTTTCCCTAAGTCCGTGATGTTACTTTCTGCTGGGTTCCATAGGAGACTAATAAAGTTCCTGCAGGATTAAAGACTGTGAACACAGTTATTTAGAATTTACCCAGTCCTTTAAGATCTGCCACTCTTGATGCTGATGAATGTCTTGATGCTTAAGAATGACTCAGAATGAGTTTCAAGTCTGAGACTGATGTAGCAAAGTCCTGGCTGCTCTAAATAGGCATGCATCTCTGGTTGAAGACTATGTATACTTCAATGTGGAAAAGGATTGGTTTTTTTCTTCAGACTGTCAGGACACACACATAGCTGAAGACACAGGTATGCCTGAGTTTTGAGTGGCAAGTGACATCCTGGGTGTTCCTACTGTGTAGGCCATAACACTTGAAATTCCTTTTATCCTCAATGTACTAATGGGTTTTCATAATACTTTTTGCAGCAGATGTAGACAGGAGTCCTAACCTTTTGATAACCCTTTTCCCATGAGTTGCAAGATAAACCAGTGCTAACTTTTACCATCAATGTTGGAAAAAAAATCTATTCTCTCATTATCTAGTTTAATGCTACCTGAATGTTACAGAAATCCTGTGACTATTAGTCTAATAAATACTGTAGACATGGAGGGAGGTGAAAAAAATCATAAGGCTCTGCAGAATTTGATTACAATGGATTTTTCTCCTCTACCATCAAAGAGTAAAACAAAAGCTACAGGTTCACAGTTGAAGTACTGCAAGAACAAGGAATGAGACTGAGTTAGCAAGAGAACTAAAGTGTCTGTGGACCTAGTGAAATATGCATGAATATAAGAGAAATATGTACCAAATAATTTCATCTACCCAGGGAGGCTGGGAGGCTTGCCAGTTTAAATAGCCTCAGTGTTCAGAATCAGAAAGCTTTCTATTTTAACATCAGCAACTAATTGTCTTAGATGCCTATTTGTTTAATAACTTTATGTTTGTAGAATGGAAGATGGATGGTGTTTTATTAGCAAAAGAGTTTGAAAATGGAGTAAGAGAATAGGGGCTGGCTTAAAATTTCTTGAATGTTAAAAATTTTCTGACTTTTTGAAACATCTGAGCTTTTGCTACTCTCTGAAGTCTAGGGCTCCTTAATGGCAAAATGGGCCATGTTTAAATGTGTTTTATGTACCCTGAGTTACAGTTGCTCTTCAGTTCTTGAGTTTGCGGATATTCATGTGAGTCCAGAAAATAGTCCAAATTCATCTCATTGTGTGGGTGAATGGAATAATTGTCCCCAGTCTGACACTGAAAGAGGCACAGAAGATCCTGTGGATATGAAACTCCTCAGACATTTTCTTTGCTTATGTCAGTATTCAGCCTGCAGTTAGCATTGGTGTATGTTCTCAGCCTCGTTGCAGTCAGAGCAAACCTCCAAGACAGCTGACTGAAATGTCATGATGAGCCTCTGATGGTCCAGTTGCAAGTCTGAACTTTGGTGGTTTGGGAAATTCTTGCCCTCTTGCACAATTCCCATCCCTATTTGTTCTTTGCCCCAGCCTTTTTTTTGTTTCAAAGTTTTTGGGGAGCTTTATCCTAGTTGAAATCCTCTTCAAGCAAGATTTAAGTAAGATTTAAAGAGCCCTTACCTATCTTAAAAAGTCTGCAAGTAAAAAAAAAAATTATATGGTATGGAAGGGAACCAATATTACATATCAGCTAAAAAAAGTGGAATAGCAAGTGGTGGATGCTGCTGATGACAACAAAAATAGAAATAGTCTAATGAAATACAGTGTAACTTTTTTCATTTAGGAAATGTACCACACTGATAATCTTTCATATGAAATGAAGAGTCCACTCTCTCAGCTGTGGTTAGAAATCCACCACATGTGTTTTGTACAAGTTGCCTCCAGCTTGGTTGTGCAGACCAGTTGTTAAAAAATTCCTCCGAGTATTGTATGATGTGGTGGGCTGCAGGGAGAGTTTCGTCTGTGCCACTGTAGATATTTCCTGACTCAACAGAAGGATGGTGTGTGGATGCAGGCCAGGAAAAAAATTGGAGCAGCTGCCACTTAGTGCTGGCAAGTAATTTTCCTTAAGGAATTTCTGGTGTGACTGCATGGTCTTTATGCCTGACTTGACAAAAGGAAAGAAATCTTTATCAGTCTCTGGGTATCTTAATGGGCTATCTTGTAGAAAGAGAACCAAACTGAACTGGTGAACTCAATTTTCCACAACATTACAGTTTTAATGTCAAGAGGAAGATAATCTAATCCCAAGAGAATGCTCCACATTTTATTAAGGGGAAAATGGGACACCTCAGTATTCTGGCCTGAAACATATGCCAGTGTAGTATTGATCTTCAAATGCACAAAAGCAAAACTGGTTATCATTCTGACAAGAGCTTCCTGTCTAAATTCAGTGCTATCATAGGATTATTACACAACTCTCCTCAGACCCACAGTAACTTAAGGTTGCCTTCTGATGTTTTTTGGACAGCGGACTCAATTCCACTTCTTCTTGAAGTGGTAGTCTAGAGTACATCCACTACATTTAGGGATCTATCTCAAATGATGTCACTGTACTGATTAAAAACTGAGTAAAGGTTTAAAGAGTTAACTTGTCTGTTCTCAAAATGGATTTGTGACTCTTGCCTAGGCCATAAATAGTGTTGTGGTAATAGTTTTTGTGATAATAATTTAGTCAAATCAGGCCTCAAGATTTAAATTTATTTTTGGCTCCTTTTTTCTTTTCTAATTTTCAGCTGTATTGCTAAAATTGTTTTGAGAAAATTTTGATTTGCTTGCCATTTGGTTTATGATGAGGTGGCCACTGTCTCAACTGCAGTAGCAAAATCTGTCTCTGTGTGTGTTGCTTACTCAGTGTTTTCTGGCTTGTTTCAGTGAACTGGTTCACAAGTTTAGTTGTGCAATGATTGTTTAGATTTAATGGTTCTTATCTATGTATAAAATGAAATGGCACTGGATATGTGCTATGTATAACACTGGACATGTGTGAAATCCTCATGCTACTCGTGGAGCTTGAAGATATTGTGTCATACCTGTATAGGCATTCCTGACACAGAGAAAAAAAAAAAAGTTTTAAACAACTCAGTCATTATGGTGGAATTTTTTGTATGCTTGGAGAAGCATAAGACCTTGAACAGAAAACAGATAAAATAGAAAAAGGTTGGCTTTCAGAACACACCAACAAAATAGTTTCTTTAAAAACATTCATTACAAATACAGCTGTACAACAGCAGATATGAAATGGTCTTTCAAATATATAGGGATTTAAGTTACCTCTAACCTCTTACCTCTAAGAGTAAGATTTTCTACCCAAGTATCTTTCAATCTTCAGCACAATAATTCCAGCTTTCCAGCTGACCTTTGCTGAGGGTGAGAGTTCATGTTTGTTACTGTACACATGGGCAAGGCTCCTGAGTTGGAATGCCATCTACTGGTGCCAGCTCAAATAATGCTGAGATTTATTAGCTAATCCTATGATAAACTGCAATGATGATAGGAAATACTCATGACCATGTAAAATTGTTATGTAAATGCACTATTATGCAACTTCCATTATAAAAATCTAGGATAGTCTTTTACAATAAATAGGAGTAAGTTATTATTTCTGCCCTCGTAACTCTTTCATTTTTCAGCCAAGTCCCTGAATAAGTTGCTGTTTGTTTTTTCCTTTCAGATGGCTTATGCAGGATGGATTTCTGACCATCTTGGTAGCTCGAACTGATTCTCTCACATGGGGCATATGGGAAAATCTCATTTCTTAGATGTTGTCAGTAAAACAACACTACCAGAAAAGACCTACAAGATATCTGTTCTATAGCAGTTCCCATGTACATGTTCCCAGAGGAAAAAAGGACAGCAATCTTTCCTGTGTGCTGATCAGACTGAGATTTAATAGGTTAGGTTTTAAGTTTACTATATTGACTGACCTGCTTTGATAATGTTCTTTTCACTCTTTTTCCTCTTTCTATCAGCCCTTCTTTGTGTCCTTAGAAATGGGAACATGCTCTCAAAGTAAACAAGGTCACAAAGTAAACAGTCAGATATTTCTAAACTTTGCTGCTGAATGGAAGGTAGTGTGTTTGATTGGGAGCTAATTACAGTGGCTGGGAGATGGCTCAGTGACTGGCCCAGAACTAGAGAAGTTATTTTGTCAAGTAGATTGTTGTTGTAAGTGATGGCTTATCCGTGTTGATTAATTTACAAATGATGTATGTTAGAATGAATTATGTTCCAGTAACAGGAAGGATTTTGATTCTCCAATTAGTTTCATTTTGGCTAACACAATGCTATGTTTTATCTGGCACTAGTTAAGGACATTTGTAAGGAATGAAGTACATACACTTTTTATCCTTGGAAGTGTTCTGTGACGGTTACAAATATTTCATTGACTTTTATTTTAATAAATTAAATTCAGATATAATGGAGCAGAATATCAAGTTAAATAATCAAAAAGGCACATTGTTTTTCCATCAATGTATACACACACAGAGTATTACAAGCTTTTCTAAAGAGCAAGCCTTGCACCTATGGTATTTGTGACATAACAGGTATCTGTGTGTTTTGATGGTTGAATGCTCTTTAGGAGGGCTCTGAACAGGCCCCCATGGACGATTCAGAAGCTGGAAGACCTGCAGATGGTGAGGTCACACTTGGCGCCTCCGGCATCTTGAACTTATTTGTAGATGTTTTGTCATTCACCTTGGGTTTTTAAATTAGTGCTTCCTCACCCACCTCATTGAAGGAAGCCAGTTGGCCCTGCTTATCTGCATGACTGGTTTCTCCCTGCTTGCCCCCCTAACTCCTGCCCCCAGTTCCAGTACTTTCTCTTAAGAAGAAAAATGACCCTTTAATTCTTACCTTTTCTCCTTCTATTAGAATTAGCTCTCTCAGCAGTTTTCACATGTAGTTACAGTCAATATATTTGCAGAGCAATAAAATAGTCACTGTTTTCATGGTGACTTGGGATAAGTCACTTGAAACACATCTCTACCCCTGAATGTTTACCACTGTGCAGATTCACTTAAGGGCAATAAAAACCAGGTAGCACTAATTTTGTAGGTGTCTGTTTTGCCATTTTGAGATGGAAAATGGAATTCTATGTTTATTTCACTCACACAACCATGCAAAGTGTCAATGTCTTATTTCTAGCTAATTAACCTTCAGGATGGTTATGGATACTGTTTCCTGCCAGAGGTGTTTGCATTTAGCTATATAAAATTTTATTAATATTTTTGGGAGCAGTGAATACCAAGGGAGAAGTGGAAAGAGAGTGGAAATAATCTCTGTGTGCAAGTATAACTTCAGAGTAATGCAACTGGCACAAGAAGAGATGAACCTCTTGAACTGAAGGAAGAGAAATTGAAGTGTTTCATTTTTCTGCCTATTCATATAAAAATGTTGAAATTACATTACTTACATTTTAATTTTAATTAATTTTTATTTACCTTTTAGCATAGGCTCTCTTTGAAGATGATTTTCCAAGATAGCTGCAAAGTATCAATGCAGTATAGCCATATTTTACTGTGTTTTTTGGTGGAAGAGAAGTACCAGTATGGGACTTAATAACAGAAGGATTTCCATGAGTGAGAGATTTCCTCTAATAGGCTGGTGACACCAGGAAAAATGACAAGCAGAAGGACAGTGGGGGAGTGCTTAAACTTTGAGAGCCACAGGAGGAAAGTTTAATATGAAACACTAAGAGAACTGATGAAGAAATGTGGGCTGGAATGTGTTTAAAAAACTACTAATCCCATCTCAATACAGATGGTGTTGGGAAGAAACTGGAGCATATTTTTAGGGCTTACTAGTAGGTTTTTCATCACATCTAAATGTGCACCCACTTATTTCTGAGTTAGTACATCCCTTGGAAGTGGAAAAGATAACTTGATAAAATTGCTTAAGCAAACTTATTAAGGAATGTGCTGAGGTTCTTGGCCACATAGTGACAGGGTTTTTGCTAACATGCTGTGCTCATTATTTATTATATTTTCTAATTTTTATCTGCATACATCATCACCAGGATTCATGACTTGTGGTCTAAATATTAAAGATCTTATTAAATGTTAAATTTGAGTCTTCAGCATAGATTACTAAGAAAGCTGAAAGGTACAGCCTCCCAGATAAACACATCCAATCTATCCTCCCTGACCTCCACTAGCTAGCTAGGAATTTCTAAAATTAGTACAGGGATGATCTGTAAAGGAATATTGCATCATTGACACTTATGCTGAAATATTTAGGTTTCTCTCTGCAATACCTGATATTATATGTTTAATTGAACTGCCAGCTTTGGATAGATGTAATGCAGTGGTTAACAACACAAAATTCCAAAGTTTTACATGGGGTGGTAACATATGTCCCTGTGCTCTTTACTCATCTGTGTTCTCCCTTGGAATGATGAGCCTTGAGCTCTGTCACCTGTGCAGCGCCTGGTGCTCCAGTGCATTGTGGTGCATTACAGGAGACTGCACCTGCTTGAAAGGCTTGACCCACAGAAGTGACTGAGGGTATGAAGTACCTGGAAGACAAGTATTATGAGATGTTGTGAGCAGTACACAAGAACCTGTTGAACAATTCCCTGGAATTGTGTCTTGATCAGGCACACCTACCTTAAGACCTTGAGACTTTCTGAAGTGGAATCTGACACCTGAGCAATGCAAGGCAATTGATGAAACCTGCCCATCCAAGCCTCTGTAGCAATTGTAGCAAAACTCTTCACAGAAAGGGAAGAGGCAGATCACAGAAAAGTTAATTCCTCAGGGATGCCCAGGCCAATGGAAAACATTAGCATCGAGTTATAGGAAAAAACCCCCATCCGAAATCCCTTCTGCATCACCAGCAGAAAAGCAATTTCATTGCAATTGGAAGATTTTGCTGTGTGAGATGTCAACAGGTAGGAAAGCCAGCCACTAATGTTCTAGCTCATGCCAAATTGGATTGCAATTTAACATTCAAATGGGTTAGTCTGCCTATAAGTCTATTTGTGGCTGTTTCTTATCTTCCCCTGAGAAAAGCTAGGAAAAGTGATCTATAAATCATGTTGTTACAAATGTCTTTTATTTTCCTGGTTTCATGAAGAGAGAAGGTGTATTTGTTTCATCTTCCCCCTTCACTTATGCTTAAAAGATAGCTTTGGTTTTATCTTTGTTAAACAGAAACGACCTTTCTGCTCGTAACTAGGCTGATAAAGTTGCGCAAGCGTTTGGCAACGGCTGTGTGCTCTGCAGTTGGTGTCAGAAGCAGGTAGGTCTCTTCTGTCAAAGCACCAGGAGAAAGGCAACTGCACATTTATTTGCACCATGTAAGAACAAGCATGTAGGCTTATCTGCCCTGCCTTCTCAGCAGTGACGTGTCTGTGCTGCTGCAGGTGAGCTCTGGGGTTCACCTTTCTGGGGTATTAGATATGATTGCCATTTGTGTCCTTTACCACCTGCCCTCTGACCTGCCAGTAAAATGGACTGGTTTAGGTTTTCTGGCCATCCCTAATCCTCTTCTGGCATTTAGTTACACGTTAGTGACAGGGGAGAGGACACAGCCTCAAGCTGTCCCAGGGGATGTACAGTTTGGAATTTTTCTTCACAGAAAGAATTGTTAAACATTGGAATGTACTGGCCAGGCAGGTGGTGGAATCAATCACCCCAGAGGTACTGAAGAAATGACTGGATGTGGCACTTAGTCCCATCAAGTAGTGATCAAAGGTTGGACTCAATGAGCTGAGACATCTTTTCCAGTCTAAATGATTCTGTGATTATTCCTTATGCCTTTTACAGGGACCAGTGTTAAGAACCTGTATTATATGGGATAGTGTTATAAAACAGATTAATTTAGAAAGCAGAGCTGTGTATTTGCAGAACCTAGGGAAACAAGACCTTGAGTGGAGCTGTGAAAAATGGAATAAAATCAATATTAATTTGTTTCAATTAGTCAGTGCCCCAGTAATGCTGCTGTGCCAGGTTCAGTCAGCTGTGCTGGAAGTGGTGGAGTGAGTACATCCTCCCCACTTCCCCTGTGACCAATCAGAGATATTGGTCTGGAGTCCTGGAAATCTTACATTGTTAGCTGGTGCTGGGTGGAGGACAGCTGCTCAGGTTTCTATTCTAGGCTAACACTGAAGAGGTTTTCATCTAAATACATGTTGCCCAAACATATTTTTTGCTATTTTGCAACCTTTTTTTTTTTTTTTTTTTAAGATGGATGGCATGTTTTGTTTTCCATGAGTGTTTGGGTTTTATCCCCCTTTGTTTTAGGGCATCAGATACTGGTGGGAGGAAAGGGAATACATTTCTCTTAAGACCTCATAGTAAAAGGAGTTCTCTAATACTTTATGCACTTTTCATGCTGGCATTTTAAGTATTGGTTTGCCAGTGGCTGTGCTTAATCTCAGTAGAAGAATGTAACTGGAGTTTTCTGTGTTTTTTCTTTGGTAACAGATCCTTTTGTTTTGGCAGTATTGTTGCCTGTTTTGCAAGTAGTCAATCTGTTTTCTTATGGGCAGCTGAAGAGCATACAAAAGAAACCTGCCCATAAGAAAACATGTAAGGTTGTGCCTTAAGGGCTTTGGTGAATTAGTTCAGTTTGTTATATGTGGCTTTAGGAGTGCTTCAATGGCTAAAAACCCAATCGATGGAGAAAAGGAAAAAAAATATATCTTTGTTCCTTTAAGGGATGAATAGCTGAGCTGATGAGTGCAGTAAAGGCAATTGCACTGGTCAGTGCAAAACCACAACAGTTCACCTGAGACCTGACAAAGAAGTTGGTGACACAGATGAAGAAGGAGGGAATACGAGGGACAGCAAAACATAGAGTCTATTGTCTTTCATGAATGTTGAGGGCATAGGTGAAAATTGGTGTGGGGAATGAGGGGAGCATCTCTGAAAGAGTGGGACATCTGCTGATTTTCTTGCCTTTCTGTTATAAGGCTGAAGAAATCTGAGCCTCTGCCTGTTCCAGGTGAAATGGAGCCACGAACTGTGTTAGGGAACTGAGGCCAAGTACCACAGCATACTTGAAGTAGTTGCCATAAATCTCTTGCAAGCCCCATGCAGAACCTCAGTTCCACTCCAACATAATCCAGGGTAGAAGTGATGAATTCAGAACCTGTGAAATGACATGTCTTTGTAGCATGAAAACCTGGAACTTGGCACAAGGACATGCAAGTATGCTTTAGGGTGTGAAACTGTCTAGGATAGTCTTAGAGGATGGGAGGAAGCCAAACCTAGTGCAACCTGTCCACACTGCCAGCTGGGAGTGGATCTTGGCATTGATGTGTCAGCTCTGAGATGTGTTTGTGCGTTTCACTGGAATACTCTAGCTCCAAGGTGCCAGAATTGTGCCAGGCTGACAGCAAGCTGCAGTCCTGTAGAAGAGCTTGTCCTATGCACTTCTGCAGGACTCTGTAATGCTTCTGAAACAGTTTGCAGAATGTCTTTGCAAGGACATCAGGCCTTTGGAAAGGGTCCACAGCTCCTGAGGCATTTATCTCAGCTGTGATGTATCAAGCAGCTGTGTAGTGGTGCAGAGGTGCTCAGTGGTTGTTGGAAAAACAAAGCCTATGGTAAGAAATACAAACTTTGATCAGTTTTTGGAAGTGCTGCTTCTATGTATTTCTTTATAGAAACAAACATTTTCCATACCTAGAAGGGTTCTGGTAAAATATCAGTAGACATCAACAGGCTGAGAAAGGGAAAATTGGAAAACTGATCTAAGCTGCCAATGGGAGGGTTGTCTTCTCACAGGTATGATTTAGTTCTTGCTCTGTAGAAATTCAGTCACAAATACTACAAAATATATGGCATGCTCCATAGCAGAAATGTGTTACTTCGAGCCTTGTTCATCTTTTCTAGGACATCTATGAAATTGCAGTGATTTTCTTCTAAATCATTTCCCCATGAAATCTGGTGGCTTAAAAAAAAAAAAGAAAAAAAGGAGAAAAATCAATGTTCTCTATTGCTAGGTTTCCTTTTAGTTTGTATGGAGCTTCTAGACACAGCTGCAACTTGAAAATATAGCCTCATATTATAAACAAAAGTGCAATGAAGCAGAAGAAGCTCAATGAGGCACCATGAGGGTTTCAGCTTACAACAGATGTTAAATGAATGTATTGGTACAAGAATGTTTAATAAGCTGATAAGTTCCTAGTAGCTCTCCTATGACCTTCCTGGGATCAAGAGAGTTCTGAATTCACTGCCAATGTTTCCTAGGTAGAAATCCATATAGGCAGTGAACATGATGCATTTGCTATCTAAGGTAGGAGTGTTCTAAAATGGTGGGAAGGTGTCAATTCTCTAACCTGAGTTTCCAAAAACTATTTGTGTCCACTTACAACAGATCTCTATCCCTCTTGGCTCTCCTATCTTTTTTCCTTCAGTTAGTGCTCGTAGCTGTGGTTGGGTTTTTGTGTCTGTGACCAGATTAATTTCTCTAATATGATGACTAGGAGAGTAAATAGTCTGTAAGATCATACCTCAAATTCATAATATAAGCTTCCATTGCCCAGGGATCTGTGAAAAGTTTGAAAATCCTGCTGAATGAGTTAGAAACTATGAAACTAGGACATCATTATTTCTCTAGCCTAGATTCCTTACAACCTTTTTTTTTTCCTTAAGTGTCTGTGTCTTAAACCAATTTTCTTTCACTTGGAGAAGAAATTTTTTTAAAATAAAACCAAACTTGTATAGATATTAAAGAGGGAATTAAACTTGATGATTTCTAACTATGAGATTGCATATTTCCAAAGTTGTACAATGATACCCATGGTGAAAATCATGTGCTAAGCCCAAAGAGTTTTAAAAAATAACTGAAATAGCCCAAAATTGTAATGGGAACTGAAAGCAACAGAACTTCTGAAATTTCATCGTATCTCTGATAGTATTTGGTATTAGGGAACAAATATCCTAGAGGAGTTTTGATTTATTACTTTACCTTTAGTTTTTTATTTCACACTCTTGTTGCTTCTTTAATTCTGGAAAGATTAGTAAATGCATGACTTGAATTTCTTCATTCTTATGATATGGTGACTCATCTGTCAAAGAGTTTAGCTCTGTTATGGCAAGTTGTGTCATCCTGATTTCTTCTCAGAGAAGAATTAGTTTACAAGGTTGAACAACTACAGGATAAAATAATTAGTATCATTCTCTTTTCAGATCTCCCTGAAATAAACTTTTTCTTATAAAAGATCAATAACTGAAGGTCTGGGAGGAGAAATGAATGGAATATTTTACCATGGAAACAGGAGGTTTTGGCTTGATATTGGTTTGAAATGATAACTTCAGAACCTGCTCAGACTGCATGTGTACCATTTTTTCTTAAATAGGATGCTGCTTTAAAACCTAATTATATCTGTCCTTTTTGTGGTGGAAAGAGTGCTTGCCAATGATCTCAAGTCAGAAAGCCTAAGGGTTAGTCTGAAAAAACTTCAATGTTCCTAGAACCTAAGGGTTGGATAGAAGAGGACTAGATGTCCTGGATGGCCCTGGTAAATGTCAAGGATCTGTAGCTTAACAATTGACAAATATTTGACTTGCAGTTGAATGACTAAAACATCCGCTATTGCTGTAGAGCTGATAAGTGGGAATTTGTATCTGTTTTACTAATGGTTGCAATAATTATCAGAAACCACACACATTTTTCAAGTGACTTCAAGGTGTTAATTTTGCTAAAAAGAAGCTTTTACACAAATCTTTAATAGCTTACAACTGCAGGAAACTTTGTTGTACCAGACATGGAATACACATTTTTCAGAAGAGCTGGGTTGTGTTTCTAGGCCAACATGTGCTTCTAAATATCAATTTTGTCATCCTTGAATCAGAACATGCAGTGCAACAGTGATGTTCCCATTACTTCACAGTGGCAACAAAAAGTCCATGCTCCTACTGCAATGCAAGCAATAAGACTTACGGTTAGCTGTCCCATGCTGAGGTATTAATAATAGCTAAGTCATGAATTTGTTACTGGAGTAAATATCAGAGGAGGCAGCTGAACTTTTTATCTTCCCCTACTTGCACTGTTTCATACTAAGTCTAAAAAGCTTTGTTGTCCTCACTTATAAATCTAACATAGAAATTCCAAGTAGTTATTGGGGTTTTTTTGTTTGTTTTGGGCAAAAGATGTTAAAGTCAGCATGTACAAATGCTATCTTTTGCCAATTATCTCAGGGGAAAATATGAATATAAGGCCCAATTTTCAGTTATATTAAAAGAAAAAATTGATTAGAACAAAGGTGAATCTGCTTTGTTTTTCAGCAGAAAATGTAATCAGGAATCTGTTTTGTGGACAGTTTTTCATATAAAATAGAAATATGCACTTACTAGCTGGAAAGAATTAAAATCAATGAATCACAGGAAAAAGTGGTTTAATGGCATAGTGAAAGAGGCAGCTATGTGAAGGAGGCCTTAGGCTGACAGAGGAAGAATATATAAAGGAAGAGAAAAGCAAATGTCACAGAGAACAAGAAGGTCAACACATAAAAATTACACTGCAACAGCAGATTGAATGTTTAAGTGTATTGACTGTATTGAAAGCTGAAGGCCACAGAAAGGGTTGGAAATCTGCCTTGCAATGCAGGTACCAGGCTGAATGGTTGTGTCCTTAGCTATCCATGCACTTGGAGATACAATGTTCTATGTCTGTCAAAAGAATAATTTGGGGAATTCTGTGGCCATTTTACAAGGGTTGTCAAAAGATTTTCTTTATCTTCAGACCTTTCAGCAGTCTTTGAAAGAATGCGATGATCCTTGGTTACTACTTTTACACTGAATAGTAACTTTACTTTTACATCTCCTAAACAATCTCTTCTTTATATTGATGGTAGTTTATAAATAATATACTCAGTAGGATGCTTTGAAAAGAAACTGTTAATAAATCTAGAGGTGAAAACTCAGTTTTAAAAGGTGATATATTTTTTCATATGTCTGCTCATCATCAGATAGTCAAAATATTAGTTCAGTGCTTCTTTACCTTTGTTTTTAATAGGTTTAGTTTTCTTACAACTTTGTAAATCTACCATTATTAGCTGTGTCACATTACCATTCTCCCTTCCATATTTGAAACAAGGGAAGTTTAGACTGGATATTATGAAAGATTTCTTCACTGAAAGATTTTTCAACCTTTGGAACAGGTTGCCCACGTAAGTGGTGGAGTCACTATCTCCTGTAGTTGTGGCACTTAGGAACATGGTTCAGTGGTGGACTTGGCAGTGCCAGCTTACCAGTTGGATTTGATGATGTTAAAGGTCTTTGCCAATCTAAATGATTCCATGATTCTATGCAAATACTCTGTTGAGAAAGGAAGTGGTGCTTGGTAACACTGCAAATGTTCAAAATTCTTCTTGAGTCAGGCAATGTTCATGATTGAAACTCTTCCTGTACCCATCTAGGAATATACTGTTCTTGGAGGGCAACCTCCAAGGGTTGGGCTGAGGGTGGGGAAGAGCTGGTTTCTGTTTTAAACTTCACAAATAGCAGTGATCCCAGGGCTGTAAATCTGAGCTTCCTGCAACCTGGAACACACAACTGTAATATGAAACTGGGGTTCTGTCCAACTTTTGGATTTGTGCTTGGTAAATCACAGTCCTAACTGCAACTTATATACTTTGTTTTTTTAAATATGTGAGAAAAGCAATCATTTTAGCTTGAAGAAGAAAGAAGCTTAAATTGTTTATTATACACTCGCCACACTATTCCCTTCCTACAGTGGTACAGTGACTGTGCTTTGGTACTGCAGTAGTTTGTAGGACAAGGTTGTTTTTTTATTTTTTTCTGTTTTCCTTCTGAAAGGAGAGTGAAATTCTAGGAAATTTTTTTCAGTGACATAAAAAATGGGCCAAAATTGTTTGTGATGAGTACAAGTAATTGAAGTTTCTGAGATTGAACACATGACTGTAGAACTAATCTCTTGAGTGCAATTATTTCAAGATGGAACATGCTGATTGGAAATGAGCAGTGAAATTAGCAAGCAGGAAAAGATGATGAGATGAACTTTTTCAGGGTCAGTAATTCCAATCCAAGCATGGTTTTGCAAACATGTGAAAACTCCTTTTTTCGGCCCCCAGGCAGTAAGATGATTTGGGATTTGTCCAGTAAGTGTTTAGCCCTGCTGAACATATGAATAGCTATGTAATTTCTGTGGTGGAATCTTAGTGCAAGGGAGAAAATGGAAATGAAAGCAATAAAATAAGCAGCAATGCACTGAGGAAGCTGAAATTTGTTTTGGAAATAAGAAAAATGTTAGATGATAAAAGCTGTGAAGTATTAAAAGAAGCAGAATTGCATAAACTATTGTGCTGTGAATCTTGGAAATAGATTCTTTTTATCCCTGACCTACTAATAATCCTGAAATATTTCAAACCACTGATGTTCAATAGAAACTCTTTCATTGTTGTATTGGTCAAATAAGAGAAGGTACTGACAAATATATGATGGAGATGTTTCTCCCTGTGTGCCCCTTCTCCCTCTCTGTGGTTTTGGCCTGCTCATTTTGCCTACGTGGATATGAGTATAGTGAAAATTCTGCCTTGTGAAAGCAGTCAATTCAAAAGTTATCAGGCATGGAGAAAGTAAGGGCAATACAGAAACTTGGTTTCTTTCCAAGTTCCCCTTGGAGGGGACATGGTGACCCCTGCTTTATTTGCTCTCTTTGGGTATGTATACTTTCTCCTCATTCATGCCCTGCTCCCCAGAGTACTCTGCTGAGTGGGTGGGGTGCATTTTGATGATGTGCTTACGTGAGAGGCCATGGGAAAGGAAATAGAGTGCATTCTGGGCAGGTTACAGAAAATGTTCCCTGTTTTAGGTGAACTCAGAGGCACCGAGGATTAAAACAAGGAAACTATTCTCTTCTTGCCAAATGAGTCACTAGAAGCAGCCTCTGACACAATCCTGAAGTCTTAATTTTCTCCTACCACCCCATGTCATGTTCCCTGGTTGGTAGTTCTGGTCTGAAACTTTTGTTAACTGCCTTCTAAGTTCTCAATCTCTGCAGAGTTCAAAACCATCTATGTGCTTTTTAATCACTTAGTACAACTTAATTTTTTAATTCTGGGGACTGACCTGTACAATTTTCTTAAAGACAATACCTTCGTGAAAATTAATTATGTTGTTTGTCTGTTCATTCAGTGTGCAAAATGGACTGGAGACACAGGTATATTTTTAGATCAGTCATCCAGTAAAATTGAATTTATGAGTAATGCTTTCATATAACATAAGAAGTAATTAGACTGAATAAGTCAATCTGCAGTGAATAGCTGAACCGAGCTGTCATTTATAGATATTTAAAAACTTATAAAAGCAAAAAGGAAGTTAATCTAGGTTAAAAAAGCAAAATAACACCTACATTAATCCCACCAAGAGACCATGCCTTGCAATCTTCAGACATAACAAGCTTTCTTAGCATTCCTGAATTGTTGACATGTATGAAGCATTGTTTCCAGGATGTCTGTGCTTAGACAACATGTCTAAAGGCAGAATTTAATATGCATTAGGATTCCATTTTCATATAAGTAACTCCAGTTTACCTGCAATTTTGGATTGAACAGTAGCTAGTGATTATCTGAGTCATATTTTAATACCATAGCAGCTATGAACTTAGGTAATACTTTAAAATAATAAGCAAATGCTATTTTAAATGCTGTTTTATGCCTTGGCTGTCACAGGTGCAGGAGCAGGAGCAGACTACTGTCAAATATACAGCATTGGCATATTGGTACCAACGTTGTGTGGGAGGAAATGCCATTCTGTATCAACTTTTCCAAGATGCAGTTTCCTGTCATTTTTCTTCTACCTGGAGCATAATTGCATTTTTAGTATAGTCTTTTGCATATTCCTTCAGTGCACTTTCCATTCTGCTTACAGCCTTTCTCCTAATTGGAAGCAGGGACCGTCTTGGTCTTCTTGTGCTTAATTCTTGCTCCCACTTAAAAGATGGGCAAGAATGGCAAAAGGATGAATGATTTTGAGGAAAGAGATAATATCGTGCTGGAAGGGATTGCATTGCTTACTTCTGACAACCAAGGCAGATATCAAGGCAGAGCAGGCAAGGTAAGTATTGTTTGTATCTGTCAGGGCCTATTTTGGAAGATCCTGACCTGACTGAACCCTTTTTACACTCTGCAAACTCTCACAAATAGCAGTCAAACACTTCTGCAAGTTATGAAATATTGCCTCTCAACGAATAATTTTTCACAATATAAAATATATTGTTTTTTGGAATGTTATTAATGGATCCAGGCAGCCAAACCTCAAATCCTGACCTTTATTATCTCCTAGAAAACCTGGTTTGACACCATTCCTTGAAAGCAGTGGTAATATTTGCATTTAAAAATGACTGTCTGTGTGGTGAATTAAGACTGGAATTGTAACCAAAATTCTTCTCACAATGTTTTCATTCCCCCCACCAAAAGGGATCAACCAGCTGACAAAACCCTAAAGTCATTCATGTCCTGTGCCCATGTAATTTTATTTTTATTGAAATAAATCTTATTTTTGATAGTAACTTTTACTTTGCATTCAGTTTCAATTATTTTAATAGACTTTTCTTTTAACTTGCATGTTCTGATTACTTATTTTACTTCTTTGGATATCAGATACAAATAATGCAATTTCTCTTCTCCGCAGTGGGTGGCTGATAAGTTTGGGTAGCTGAATAGCTTTTAACCATAACAAGAAAATCCCAAATATTTTCAGAGGTTTCTGTTGAAAAAGAATCAGTTGTTACATGTCTACATCTTTCTGCTGGGATCAATAACTGCAGTACTTTTTAATTCACACTGCCCACCATGATTTGCTATTCAGATAGCCTAAGTATACCTGCTGTAAGTGAAAGCAAATATTAACACAAGTGTGGTCGTTTTCTTTTAAAATGGCAAACAGAGACTCGAGTTCCCTTTTGTCCATGACCTTTTCCATAGCCTTAAATAGAATTCAACTCTTCCACTGAGTAATCAACATGAAGAAATAATGAGGCACATGTGAAAAAAGCTAATATAATAAGGAGAAAGACTTGTTATCATAGCAACTGACAGTGCTATTTTATCGTATGGGCAAGAAAACACGTGGATGTGTGTTTGTTAAATCGGGTTTATTGTTATGTGTGTACATGGTACTAGTCAGATTAGGCAAAGACAGCAATGAAAAGACAGCAAAGACTTGAAGAGCATAGCATTAATGGCATTAATGAAAACTTAATTGTGAATCACTAGTTATCCTGTAGTGTTTTTTGGTTTTGTGTGTGTGTGTGTGGTTTTTTCCCCACTTTCCCCAAAGGCTAGTTGTATAATGGAAAATAACAAAACTAAATCACAGAATGGGTAAGGTTGGGAGGGACCACAGGGGCTCATCTGGTCCAACCTCCCTGCTCAAGCAGGGTCATCCCAGAGCACCTGGCACAGGGTTGTGTCCACATGGTTCTTGAATATCTTTAGTGAGGAAGATTTACAACCTCTTTGGGCAATCTGTTCCAGTGTGTGCTCATTCAGACAGTAAAGAAGTTCTTCCTTATGTTCCAAAGCACACTTTTAGCACAGGAAATTTTAGTCCAGGCTCATAGAGTTCAGGAAGCTTATCAGCATTGAAAATGGGACCTTCAGTTGGAAACCATGAGGCAGGTTTTTCCAGAAGTTACCATCTCTGCAATACCCAGATGGGAAAAACACACAAGAATAGCATTGTGCGGTGTCAGTTAAGGTGTTTAGAGTCCCATGAATTGCAAATCTAAGAATAATATTGCAAGTAAAATATTGCAAGTAGTTATTCTGTTCCAAACTGTGGAAACTGTATTATTAACAAACAGCTTCAAGGCTTTCTGAGACCTTTACATGTCTTGATATGTTCTGGTTTATATTGTTGACTGCTACAAATAGTACTTTTTTTATACTCCTCTTGGCTTTGAGGCAGAAATACGATGTTGGTGTGCCACAGAAGACAACTTTCTTTCAATGTTTGTTTTAGGATTTTCAGTTATAAGTTGAACAGATACTCCAAATTACTTAATATACTTCAGTGATATTCAATGATAGAGAATGACATATAGGGTTAGGTAGAAGTAAACAATTTTTAAAATGTAAAAGTAAATTGAAATTCTACTCCTGTGCATGTTGTTGTTTTCATATAGCTGTTGCTATGAAAATTGCTGCACTATGAATACACTTCCCCTCACTAGCAATGGTTCAAGTGTATACTCATCAGGCAGGACAATAGAGATAATTCATTCTCGATTATTCCATTGTGATTAGTAATGGAAACACAAAGGAGATGAGTTCTCTGCATTTTTGGGGGTTGGGAGTGGGGAGGCGGGGGAAGACAAAAGAAGTAGAAAAATACCATCAGCTCATCAGCAATGGGTACAAAATCAAACAAATTAACAGAGGAGGCTGTTAAAGAGGGCTTGCAGGAAAAAAAAGACTGGAAGCACTGCAGAAAGTTTTGGTGGCTTAAAGGTTTTGGTCATACTTTTGAGGCAAGGGCTAGAACCAAGAAAGCAAAGTGCTGAAAGCCCACTGCTCAGAGGGCATTTAACTACTAGCAGCAAAAAGCTCCATCCACTTATTCCAGTCCTTCTGTGCCTGTTTTTCAGTCAACTCTTGATCTGTCAGAAAACTTTCCCTTTTGTCCTATGGTGTCTTTAGATTATTTAGGAGCTTTGAAGAAAGAAATTAACAAAGGGAGGAGAAGAGAGAAACAGAGACATTTTTAACAATGTAGAGGAGGATGGAAGTAGAGTGTAGGAAAGATCAGTGCATGCACATAATAATTTCATTCTACTCATATATAATCCTGGGAGCTGAGTAATGATGTGGCAAAACTTAGCAATGACACTAGATTTTCAAAACAGTCAGAAAAAGGTGACTGTCAGAAGTCTCAGCTTTTGTGTTATCATCACTTTCTGTGCATGGGTCAGGAGCTTTCAGCTATCTATTACTACCCAGTAAAGATCTTATCATCACTGTTTTTTTGTATTATGAAGTACTAGGGAATAGTAGGAAAGAAGCAAACAGAAAATCTGAGGTTACTGTTACGTCTTTTTCTAAAATTGTGTCTGTTCTATCATATGATTTGAGTCCCCTCTTCTTATGAGAAAAGTTGAAACAGCATGGAGGTCTTCAGTGTGGAAAAGAGAGGAGGTAGACATCTGAAAGGGATAAAAATTCGGAATGTTTTGAAGATGTAAAAACAATAATTATTCACTGTTGAGTATAAGGGCTATCCAACAGTAGATTTCACTAAACAACAGAAATGCAGAATTTTTGCGCCATTTTGCAAAACTCATCAAGATTTTCCACAGGACTCCAGAAACTAAGAGAGATGAGCAATTGTGAAAATCAACAATAGAAATATTTCTCAAATCCTAATTAATACAATGCTAAAGAGTTGGGCTTGAGAACCAAAATGATATCACTAAACTTACTGTATGCTTACAGACTCTGCTCCTGGGAGCAAGGGATGATTTTGGTGATTCACTAAGTCTCCACTTTATGAATTGAAGTGAAAGAAAATGAAGGAAAATGTAAAAAAAACCCCCCAAACTCCACCCTGTCCTAGTTTATAGATCCAGTGATAGAAGGAAATTTTTTCTAAACACGGCTTTCACAGTTACAAGTGTGTCTTCCAGGTTAAGGCAAACACAGTGTGCGGATGTTAGAGCCAGGTAGTTAATTTTCTAATTGCCTGCATTCTTCTGTGCTTTATTCTATAAGGAAAGAGCAGAAATTCCTTAAAATGTATGTAAAGCCTGTCTGCATGTACCTTTCTGTGTGCATCATTCAAATGCTTCCTGAAAAATTCAGCTGTATGCTAGCGAATTTTTATCTTTTGTGCTTACAGCCCCAAATTTACATTAGGACCCTGTTCTCTGAGCCTAAATCCAAAATGGGGAAACTTGCATTTCAAGAAAGTGTGTGGGCTAGAGAGAAGAACCTTGAGCCTCTTTCAGCTTGGAACTCTTGCACCCAGACCTGCAGTGCAGATGGCTTGGGCTGTCCATCTGCTCTCCTTTCTTGAGAGAACAGATGGGGAAGCACCTCTTGCCAGAGAAAAGGGTACCCAAACCACTGGATTATGGCTTGCTCTTTTTATAGTTCTAGGCTGTTGGGAAGGGGTGGAAAATGGCTTTTGGGATCAGGAGGGAGAAAAGAGGATTTACCTGCTCTTTAATACTTTTCACTTTCACCAGTCTGGATTTTTGAATCAGGACTTAGCAAATACAGCAGGTACCTTTGCTGTCTCTGAGGCAAGGAATGGTTGCTGCTGAGACCGGACAATGTACCTTACTGCCTTGGTTCCCCTGGATGCTGGACATAGCCAGGTACTGCTGCTGAGGTCAGAGCATCCTGATATGACAGAGCAAGAGGAAGGCTGTGACATAAAGCATCAAAATAATTTTCTGAACCTGGAGGGAGAGTATTTGCCCACTTAACAAACACGATAAACCCCGAGGTTACTCACAAGGTGTGTAAGTGGTCTGCTATGCCAAAGACTGAGGGGCAATGGAAAAAGGGTGGGGTATGAGACATACGGAAGGAAACTGCACAAAGGATAGCAAGAGGGAGGGACAGGTTTGAAATAAGCAGATACATGTCACTAAGAAGAATAAGTGTGGCTAGGTCTAAAAAGTGCTTTTTGGTTTTTTATCCGTTGCAGGTCCTCTCTGCATGTGCTTCCTACAGCTGAAGAGTAGCAGCCTAGTGCCTCCTACTAGGCATCTGCTGAGCAGCTCTGGAGATGAGCAATGACTTTGTACATCTCCATGCAGAGAGACCCTTTCTGAAGTTTTCTTGGCAATCTGTGTCTTTTTGCATAGATTTTCTGAGATTCATTTATGCAGAGAGAGTTTTGATATTTGCAAGAATATAACATGCTTTTAAAATAAAATTAATCAGCTTTTCTTTGCTGGTTCTATACATGTACTCTTAATTAGTGATGTAAAGAGAAGTAAGTGCCTAAAAAACATACTTAAGATTTCTTTTGATTAGTGAAAGTTGCGGTGCAAAGTACAAATAATCTCAAAATTTTCCACTGGGCTTGTATTAAGAATAGACTTTGGCATTTTGTGTGTGCGTATGCTACAGAAAACTGATGGTGGTAGTCTCTTGTTGAAAAACAGCTCTGTTTTGGTCCAGAGCATATGTGAACATACTGTCTCTCAGCAATTAAATCAGTGCTCATATGCTCTTTTTATGACAAGAGAATTTGTAAATATTGGTAGTCTATTATGAAACAGTCTCGGGGAAGAAAACCAGGCTGGCATAAGTTTCTTGCTGTTTCACTGTCAGAAATAATTAAATAGAATTTTAAAATTTAAATTATTCATAATAATAGTTTCTGCAGAATTGCTTGGAGCAGATTTAACCTTTAAAAATGTTTAATATTTTCTGCTTTAATTGAGATAAAGTTCACATATTATGGTAAAAGAAGTGTTAGTTAGTTTTGCTTATGTGATGTTCCTTAAACAGTAGAATTAAAATAAATGTTAGCTACTGTTGTAGCAATGGTTTTAGCAGTACATGCAAACTGCACAGCATGCTAGCTGAACTAAGTAAAATTATCCAGTATAATGATCTGATAATATCCAATGGTATTTAAAAACCAACACAGATATAAGCAACTTAATGTTGATGCCAGGTAAACAAAACAAAGTGAAATTTAATAAAACCTCAGCAAATGATTACATCCTTAACCTCAAGTATGGTTACTTAACCATGGCATGAAAAACCTCCAGACTGGAATGAGGATGATGTGTAGTAACTCTGATCCGAGTAAAATGTTTTTCTGGGTGCAGTGCAAGGTAGTAAGATAGTGGACAGATTGTTGGTGGTAATCTGCAGATGAAACATACTGAATTAATACTTGCTATCCAGAAGTCTTTTAACAATCATTGTGATAGATTATACAGATTTGAAAATTGATTCAGAGAGCTAAAGTGAGTTGTATGCCAGATACTTAAAAGAAAGAAGTAGTCTTGCATCCCAAAGAAGCAGTTTCATCCAAGAGATGCAGAAGAACTTTTGCAATTTTGGAGAAAAATTCTAGCTGCCTTAGTAATTAGTTATACTTAAAAATATATTTTTCCCCTCCTTTCCCCTTTTTCACCCTTCTTTTGCTGCTCCCACATCATGCTGTCCATTTCTGTCCTGAGATGTTGATAATCCTGACAATTTTACCTATTATAATTCCTTTATTTCTATCCTCCATCCTGTGTCATGTTTTCCTTTGGGCCATGCAGCCTAGTGTCCTCCTCTTGGGCCAGTCTGGAGACTTTGCAGTGCTGCTTCCTGCAATGCTTGTTCTCCTTAAAGACCAAAACAAACAAAACTTGTAAATTCAAACAAACCACACACAAATTAACAAAATATTCAGAAAGCACCTGAAATTAGTCACACTCAGTTATGTTTCCTTCATGTGGAGAAATAACTTATTCACTATTTTTATTTCAGTATAAATGTCTAGGTGTCCTCTTCACATGTTCAGTTCCTATTTGGGAAAGAAACCTTCTTCACTCCTTGGTGAAATTCCAGAGGCTCACACTCCCCATTGCTATTACACCAGTTCCACCTTCTGCTCTAATGTGCTTGAGTTGACAAGTGCTAAAATTTGAGGCAACAGCTAAGCTTTCAAAAGTAGAGCTTATAAACATTTCAGAACTTCTTGAACTTCCAGAATTATTATTAGTATCTTATGACACCCTTGGAGACTACACCAGAGTAGTCTGCAATTTGACTTCCCCATCCTCCACCTCCAAATCAATAAAACTTTTAAAGAAGAAAGTTCTTCCTTGATCTCCTTTGTTATTGAGTTATTCTATGTAGCAGTTCACAGCAATTTTTAAACTAACAGATCAGGCAGACTCTATTTCTGTGATCATTTCCAACCTTCAGTTTTTCTAGGGATCTCATTCTTGTCCAAATGAATGTGTCCTATATTGTTGAAATCTTCAATATGCTGAGAAAGGGTAAATCATAGGGGTTAAATTAAGAATATTAAGTAGGGTACCAAATATGAAAAAAAAGGAGCTGCTCTGTAAGTGGATTTTAATGGGAGGAAAAAAAATCATTATGTCCTTCATCCATATATTTTGTAGGAACAGTGACAGATAATAAAATATTTAAGAACACAGCATATAATGCAGTCTTTTAAGCATTTCAACTTGCTATTATATTTTTCCCCCTATTTTAGAACTTCCATGTTTTAGCTGACAATCAACCCATTCACATGAGGCTCCTTTTTATTTTTTTCTACCTTGTCAGCTGGAAGCTTAGTACTTTAGCAAATGTTACAGTATCTGATTTTTCTTTTGATGGTTGAAATCAGAGGCCACTCTCCTCATTATTTCTGTGTATTTGGATTCCCAAAGAATTGGAATGTATTCAAATGTTATATTGAGTGGAATAAAAACCACAGAATTGCTAGGTTTGGAAAAAAACCTCTGAGATAATTGTGCCCAACCATTAACCCAGAACTACCATGTTCACACTAAACCGTGTCTGCATGTTTAGTGCCACATTCACAAGCTTTTTTAAACACTTCCAGGGATGGTGATTCCACCACAAATAATGATGATAATGATGTAAACAAAAAACCAATAACATTAAACAACCCTGCCAGTGATCTATAACTTTCAGAGCAAATTTGGACTGCTTCAAGTACAGTACTTCTCTGCTCTTTATTCCTAATCTTACAGAAGCTTAGATCCTATGGAAAAGTAGAACATGAATGTTACTTTAAACTTGTTCCCTACCATAGATTTAGATAAAGTTGGCTTTTTTTACTGTTCCTATCTTCATATTCTCACAACTAAACTAGTGATAAAATATAGAGCTCTTAAAAGGCAATAGGATAGGTACATCTGCTCAAATATTTGGATAGACTTGTATTGAAAAGGGAAAAGAGACTGAACCTTCTTTCATTTCAGTGGTCATTGGCTGTTGGCTTTTATTTCTCAAATGTTGTTGTGAGGGGAGCTACTTAAAACCTGGAATGTATTCTGGCTTCAGGGGCACTCAATTTATTGCATTGTTCCATTGACATGTGCTGCTACAGAACTGGCAGCAGTGGTACAGTTTAGACGCAGGGAGTTCCCTGGGTCACTTGATCATGTGGTGAAACAAGAGTTTCTGGTGCAGTCCTCAAGTAGTTTAAGGGCAGCTGCTGCTGTTGGTGCAGTGTGTGGGAAGGTGGATAATGCTTCCTTCAATTGCCATGGCAGCATGGTTCAGCTCTTCAGGGCCTTCCTGTTATTCACTGTCACGCTTCCATCCTTTTCCGAGGCAGAATTAGCTGACTTTAATCTCTTTCTCAAGGAGGGATCTTGTTCTGGGCACACAGCTATGGAAAAACATTAAAAAAATAATCTCTAAGGAATTGCAGCCTGAATGCCTGGAAATACTCAGTATGAGGCACAGCTAGTGATTAGAAATGTGTCTGGCAGAGACTATGGGATTTCTCCATCAGTCAGCTTCCCTCTTTGTAAGCATGGGCAGGTTCATATCAGCATTCATATTATTTTGTCTTCCCTGCTGCTGCTGCTTCTTAGAATAAAGACTTCAAATGGTGTTTTTCTTACTAGCCTTCCTAGCAGATGCTCCCATGGCACTAGGATGTGGGAGCCTCAACATTACGAATTAGTGTCCCCCTCCAATATCATAGACTGTAGATACTAACTTTGTAAGAAGAATTTAATCAGCTTCTTTCCGCTTGCGTGTGTTCTTTCTATTTCTAATGTTTTAGTCTTCAGTCTTACAAGAAGGTTACATAAGGTTTACCAATATTTGTAAGTATAGTGATTGCTGGTAAAACAAATCTGGCCACAAAAATCTTCTCATCTTGATAGAAACGGATAATAGAGAACCAGGATTAAGCAGGACTCTTCTAAACTTCAGCTCTGCAACCTAGCAAAGGTATTAAACATATCTCATTTAGCACACCCATTTGTAATATTGCTATAATTTTAAAATAAGATGTAGCAATGTAATGAATGGCAGGTAACTGCAGGAATCCCTACAGGGAGAAACAGAGGTCCCTGATGTTCTCTTCCTTTTGGCACTGAATTCTGTCATGAGAGAGTAGAATGTAGCACCACTTGACCTTGGTCAGAAATAAACAAGATTTCTCAATTTATGAATATTTGCTATTTTTTTCCCACTCAAATTTATGTATTTACTTGTACCTGAATGAATTAGTGAGATATTTAATGGAACCAATTATGGATGTAGAGAATTTTTGGTGAATAGGAAAAAATATGAACACATCCTTCTTTTCTTTCCTGTAGTTGACTAGATGAACTTACAGGAAACTGGGGCAGTTCATAACTGAGTGTTAAACCTCTGTTTTTTTCTTAAGAGGCACAACCAGAAAGTATGTACCTCTTGTGTCTATAAAGTTTTCATGAACCTTAATGAATACTCAGAATTGCAGAGCAGCAGAATCAGTCAGCAGCTATTTGTATTAAGTAAGAAAATGTTAATTGGTTAGATTTTTTTCAAGAACACAGAATGAGATATATTTGCTACAGATGAAAGATTCTTAATTAAATGTATTTCAAAATCAAAGCTTTGGCAATTGAGTAGTGTAGTGCAGCTGATTAGAAGGGTCATAATTAAAAATCCACTTCAAACTTTCAAATATTAGGACATTTTTATCACCAGAGGGCACTATCCTTCCAGGCTAAGACTAAACTGTTGTGATATGGGTTTACTTTTTTTTTTAAATCAAAGAAAAAGGGTCTCAGAGAATACCTTTGGGTTTTTTTCTTATGTATATGTTCATTTAAATAGCTTCATTCTGATCATCCTTTCATTTAAGTTTTCCATATTTCTAAATGAAGAACATCCAGGTTGATGTTGGACTAGTTTAAGAAACTCCAAAGGATTTGCAGAAAATGCAGTTTTATGTTGTTGTTCACTGACAGAGACCTCTTTGTTGCAATCCAGCTGCTATTATAAGAACAGAACTGCATTTGAAAATATTTGAAAAATAGTTTGTGCAGAGTATTCCTTCCTGTCTCCCCACTGAGGGATTCTTTAGGCTGCTGGTCTGGTTTTATTCCCTCCAACCAACCAGTGCTCAGCAGCTGACAGGAGGGGTGGCTTGTGAGTAATGCTGACCACACCCAAGCATGAAGTGTTCCTTTTTGCAGGTGGCTCCTGCTGGGATTTTTCTCTTGCTGACTGTTGTGTTCGAGTGACCAGCACTGCACAGATTCCAGCTGCTAGTTGTCCTTCCCTCAAGGGAATATGGGAGAGAGTAAAAGTCACAACTGATACAGTGGTGGCCATATAGCAGCAACAGGCTGCAGCAGCGTGAATCCAGGTTGTTGTTTCCTTGTAGCATACAATAATATTTTGCCTTTTGTATGTAGTATTATGCACTAGAAACATTCATGCTATGAATATATATCTTATCTTTAAGTGTTTTATTTGTACACTGCCTATAGTAATGTAATTCTTTTATTAACCAGACAAGACTCTAATTAGTTGTTTGGACTACAGACATCTTTCTTATTTGTGTCATTACTAGCTTATTATTATTACTAACACATTACCATGTGTTAGTTCTTCCCAAGTTCTGGTGAGTTAGTTGCATGGATATAGCAGTAAGACATCATATTCCTTAGATTTGCCTGCATTGCATTAGCTGTGTTACAATTCTGCACTGAATTCCTTTCTCAAATATTCCAGAGGTTATGATCTTGAACAGATATTAAAAGTCACCTCATTCTAGCAGTCATTAACACCCACAGCTCTTGCCTGTAACAAGATAGTTGTAATTATCAAGTTATTAATCCAAACTTGTGATTGACAGAAAGGGCGATAAGAGTGGAAATGGTTCAGTGTCCTTTGTTTCCTTGCTGTTTAGTTCCAGGTACTGATGATAAATCCTTCAAATTTAAGAACACTAAGAGACCACAGCTCTTCAATCCTACACAATTTTGTGTTTCACCTGTAGCAGTAGGCTGTGTATGAAGGAAGGAGTTCTTGGTGTAATGTGGTGGAAGCTTCCACCAGGGAAGTGCCACTTGTGCAATGGTTGCCTTTATTTCTGGTCCTTCTGTGTTTATTCTTGATCTGGATATTGGTGTCTTCAAAACAGGGTCAAAGGATGATGCTGCTGGAGCTTTCTGTACCTGCAGGCCATTGCCTAGGAGAAGAACACACAGCAAGAAAACCTAAAACCTGCTCTCATGGTTGACTACAAATATGATTGTTTAAGGGCAAAAGAAGGATTTACTTTGTGGAAGGGAACCCTCATAAGGAATGGTCTGAAAGGAAAAATAAATTCAATTAACCTTTGCTGCCCACAAAATTTCCCATGGTGTTCATGGGTATGTCTTTTAGCAAAGCAATGAAGCAGATCAGGTGAAACTACCTTTTCTCTCTTCTCTGAGGATGCCCCCCTGTCATCAGGCCTGGCTATGCCCCTTTTGCCTGATGGGTTCCTGTGGCTGACTCCTTATTTTCCTGAGTGCTTGGTCAGAACGATAGCTCTAAATCCAGAGCTATCACAAACCACCATGCACAGTTACAGGGAACTGCTTGCACAGAGCAACATGGGATTTATTTTTCCATAGGAGTTCTGCAGGCAAAAAGATTAAAGCAACAAATCCTTAGATGCACACGGCCTTATCTAAATTTGGCTATTCTTTGCAAGCTTAGGCAGGTCCTTGCTGCCCAGTTACAATCTGCTTCTCTGCAGAATCTCTTCTTTCCATGCTGTGGCTTTTCAACTGTTTCCAAGTTCTGTTTACATTTTCTGCTGAAGATTTCCTGTTCAGAAGTTTTTCTTCATGCTTTTAATCTTGAGCAAGAAGCCGTAGAAAAGCATCAAAAGAACACAGCTTCAATTTGCTGCATGATTACAACCGCCAGTGGCCTTTGGCTCTAGCTCTCCAAAAGTAACTCAAGCTGATGCAACTTCTTGGTTAACTCTTACCTGATTATTGAAATCACCAAAAGAGTGGAGATACAACATTCATTAGGTCTTACCATACCAGAATACCAAAACCAGGAATCTGTTTTTCAAAGTATTTCTAGCTATGATGTAATTAAATGAGATATTCTAACAGTCTACATTGACAGTAACAAATGTCAAAATGATTGTACTTTCTTCATTGAGGAAAAACTCTAAAGTATTTTTCAAGAGGTCTAATACTTTATTTTATGAATGAGTGGTATAATTATTTTCTTTTGGAGAGAGCGGATTTGAGCAAACTATAACCACTTCTGAAAATCCCAATCAGTTTCTGAAGAACTTCCAAATAATATAAAATGCAAATATTACAGTACCTTGCATAATACCTTGCATTATTAATGTCCCCAGAACTTTGCAGTCACTGGTATTTTCTTTAGTGAGGATGACACTATCTTACTCTGAAAAATATCTTGCAGTTGGCAATGTAGGTGATTAGCATTTGAGAACATGTCCTTTCTAATGCATAGTAGAACTTGGAAGATCTTAGCAAACTGACAAGAGAAGTTTTTGTCTTTAAAAATCCAAAATGAAAAATAAACCTCCTTTATGCATTTGTCACTGACTTCTGTGGCAACTGGTCTTTATGGATACAACTAGAGTCTCTTTCATTTTATAAATATATATATTTGTGTACGTGATAGAGAGATATGTGCATGTGTGTGTATGTAGCTGCATAAAATTATCTCCCTCAGTTAATGAATGTAGCATTGTAAGGCTGCATGATTGAAAAAAAAGTGTTTGGTGAGAGTCCTTTTACTGTTTAAATATCTGAGGTATTTAAAATATCATAAACTTATATAATAAATTTAAATATCATAAATTTAAATATCATAAACACTGAGGTGGGTAGACTTTAGAAGGAGAGTTCAATCTTTAAAAACAAAGTCAATTCATTAAGTGCTCTTAATACTTTTCTTCCCCAAGAGGACAGCAGTGTTGAAACCTGCTTGTGGTTTTGGTGTTTAACAGCTGCTTTGTCTTTAACACCTCAACAGCAAAATTGTAATTCATCACATGAGTTCTTGGAGTGACCTGGCTTGAATATGCCAAAGAATTGTTAAGGATTTGAATACTTAATGATGGAAGCTTCTGGATGGAAGCCTTTCTGGATTTTTGTGGCAGCAAATACTGTTGAGATATAATCCATGCAAGGAAATGCATCTCAGTTTGAGACTGTGCAATTGTCAGTATTGTTTATAGATTCCCACCTAGCTTTAAATGAGGTAACTTGGGTATTGGTAGAAATCTTGCTGTAGCAACACAAGGCTTACCATGGCTAATTTGCTTTTCTTGAAAGTGGGATAAATTATCCTCTGCTGAGCATCATGTGTCTATGTCTGGGCAGACTCATACTCAGGCTTTCTCATTTCAAGCTTGCTCAGATCCCTACACCATATGGTAGTCTTCAGGATAGATGACCCTTTGAATTGAAATTGAACCAAAACTGAATACTAGAAAGGTAGGGTGTTGACTGGCTGTCAAAAAGCAGCAGTCATGGGGTAGTTTGCAAGGATTCATACTGGAGAAAGCTTCTCTGGTTTTACAGAAGACAGCTGTTCTCTTTCTGATGGGAGTCTACATGGAATAGCTGCTCTGTGTATGAAAGACATAATGTAAAGCAAAACTTCAGGTGACTTAGCTTCATAAGGGAAATATTTAGCTAAATGTGGCTGTCCTTTTTTGCCTACCTGTCAGTTTACTTTTTGCAAGCCTAAGGGTTGGGTCAAATGCAAGTTGAAGTAAACAGTTAAGGATATGGAAGAGGAAAAATAAGAGAAAAAAGAGCAGAGAAATGTTATATCCTGCTACTAGTGCAGAGCTCTGGTTTGCAACCCACCCACCCTCTGGATTACCATTCAGATCTAACCCTTTCTGTGTCTCAGAGTTATTTTCTCCTGCGCCTTCTGTTATGTAATAATAAGTATCAAATATGATCTGCTCAGCTATGTAATTGACAGCTGAATTGAATTTGTCCCACTACTGAAGAAGAGGGCCTTGTGCAAATTTGCATACTGTTTTTACATCTGCTCCTTTTGCCTCAGCAGTTACTCTGCTGGTCCTCTGTTCTGGGGAGTCTGCCTTTAAATGGTAAGCACTGCAAGGGCTGATTTAAGGGGAGGAAGTAAAAGTTTTGCCGTTCTTACAGGATGTGCTTTTGTGATTTAGATGTGTCAACATGGTGTTAATTACCGCTTCTTTAACAGCTTAGGTGAAAGAAAGACTGGCATCAACTCTTCCAAATTTTATTGTTCTTAAGCTTCAGACGGCTGCATCACATCAGTAATTACATTCAGATTTTGAAATCTCACAGAATGCATCTTGAAAGGAAATAAGATCCCAAATATTTTGTGAAAGCAGAAACAGTTCTGGATATGTTCCCCAACACAGGCACTCAAGAATACAGGGTCCTGATTCTTCCCTGTCTCCTGCTTATACAGTAATTTGCACCTCTGTGGGAAGTGAGTATCCAGCAAAATCGGGTAGCATTTCAGCTAAAAACCCATCTACATGATTACAGTATGTGAGGTTATGGATGGTCAAGCTTGTAGTACTTAAACGAGAATCCAAAATTTTGAAATAATATTTCTATGACTCATCTTTCCAGCTGCACAGCTGTCATGTTATGGTGTATAGAAGATACTTCTTTAACATCTCTAAATTTAGAAAATAATATATGTTAAATGTCAAAAGACTGTAGAATGTCTCCACTAAAAGTTTCAGGGTGAGATTCAGCGTTCTTTGGCTTTGGCATGCTACCTCTAGTCTAAGGGCTTTGGTACACAGTAGAACTTATCCTCTTATGAATTTTTTGAATATAAAAATCTTACCTTCACTTGGAAATTCACTCATTAGTGATGCCATATTGTATTGCTTGGAAGTAGCAGTTAATTCCATCTTGTGATTTATTATTGCATTCTTACATTTGCCTGCACTGCATGGTGCTTTGGGAGGTCTCCATTTGCCTTCCTACATTGCTCAGGTCACCTGGTTTGTTACCTGTGTGCCTGTGACTGCTCTGCAATTACACAAATAGAGCATTTGCTCCCATGTTTAAATGCTGGGCAGCAATGATGTTCAGTTCCCTCCTGCTTTCAAGTTCTAGCAATCTGTACAATTACCATGGTTTTCTTTTCAAGTCTTGTTTTCTTGCCTTCATCCAACAATTCAACAACAATAAAAATGATCCCCAGAGGACAGAGAGTTGAGAGGGGGAAGCAGTTCTCCAAAATTCAGACATCATATTGTGATGAGGATGCTAATGTTGCTAATGTGGATGGTAGAACAGAGCCATGAATTCAATGTGCTGTGTCGGAAATTATGAATGTGAAACCACCTTGCAGTAAAATTGGACATTTGCTTTTTGGGGAGAGATGGAACAGTGAAGGGTTCAAAATCTGATGGTGAGGCATTAGTACAGCTTTAGCACAAGGCTGTAGTGACTATTTTGCATTGGCATTTCTGGTACTCAAAATACAGACAAAGCCCATGGGTGAGGTTATGATGTTAGGTTCAGATTATCTGGTAGTCAGGAGGCAGCCAGCGCCCTAAAGTCTTGTCCATGTTCCCCACAAGGCTGCCAGCAGGCTGGCAGGGGGACCAGTAAACAGCATGGTACTGGCTTCTGCTGCAAGTCAGTCCTACAGTGAGCAACCAGCCATTGTTTGGTTTTCTTCCTGAAGCCAGAGGCACACTGGATCACCCATAGTGTGCCAGGCACAGTGCCTTTCATGCTGGCTTTCTCCCTCTCTTCCTCCCAGCGAGTCCTGTCTGGCCGTACACTGCGTTCAGAAGCTTTCTGTGCTGGCTCTAATTGAAGGAAATCTTATAATAGAAATGTGTTTGTTGAGGGCATGTCATTCTGTAGTTCTGCAATAAAATATGTAGTACATAATGTATTTTAATTAAACCGGAAATTAATTCAATTAATCAGAACAAGTCCACCCACCCTCTCCTTTTTAATATCGTATGCTCCAACAATAAGGAAACTTCTGATAGGAAAATTGCACATCTTCTTAATGAGACACTAACACTGTTAGCATTCAGTGTGCTGGGCACTCACTGAAAAGCAGCATTTATTGAACGGGGGCCTCTGAGTGTGTAAAAGAAAGATTCTTAGACTCATAAAGTGGTTGAGTTGGCCCTGGCTATTGAAGACCAAGGAGATTTTGCTTTCCTATCATGGAAGCTGTCTATCTTCTCCAGAATTTCAGTGACTCATAGCAGCTGACCTCAGTTGTGCATATTTAATTGGGAGTATTGTGTACAAATTTTTTTTTCTTGCTATTCCTGGTCTTAGCCTGTCACAGATGCCCAGTCTGTTGCATTCATTCACTTGGATTTTGTGGGTAGGCACTTTCTTCACTTTACTGACTGAAGACACAGGCCAGGGTTATGTCCTCTAGTATTAAGGGATCTGCATGTAATTAATTATTTATTTGCCTGTCTTCAACACCTGTGTCATTCCTCATAGTGCCATCAGTACTTATCTTGGCAATGTACTCTTTAAAGCTGTGGCTACAGACACATAAATGTGAAATGGAGTTTAAGAGAGTAGCCATCCAACGTGCCCTGAGCTCAGCATGACAGTTACCCCACCCGACTGAATGCACAAACTAGAAAGTTCTTATTGCAGATGCTGGCAAGCTCTGCTATTCAAAGAAATTGTCCAGTTTGCTTAGACAAAATACAATATTCTGATGATCAAGATGAGAAATGATCCATCAACCTCTCAAATGCCACGTAGCTGAAGGTGTGATATAGTTTTTGAAGGCTGAGAGAAAGGAGGCAAGACCAGAGACACCAGCGGCCTGCTGAGACAGATGAAGTAATAGGGAAGATTTTTTTTCTGTCAACAGGGAGAAAAGAAAAAACTCTCAGAGACAGGCAAACCGCCAGAGAGAGTAGGCAGCAGATGGGGGGGATGAACAGGCAGATATTTCTATAAGACATACTCTGTGGAAGCTGGTCTTCCAGTGAATGAAAGTGAACTTTTGCTGGGACACAGGCTTGGGACAATGTCCCATTCTAAGCCTCAGTGCCCCATAGCCAAAATGTTGATTTTTTATTTTTTTGGGTACATTTTTCCTTGAGACAAGTCACGGCACAGTCTGTCACGTAGCCCTCCTGTACAGAGTTAACACCACTACCAGTTTACAGAAAACTGTCCTGTCTCAATTAAATTTCTGGCAAAACTTTTAGCTTCATGCTTTAACAAAGACGTTTTGGCACCTGTAACTATGGATGAATGGCACTGTCTGGGATTTGGTACAATATACACCAGGCCTCCCAAGACTTTTGTCTTTGTCTTACTGACTGCTCTCTGTGATGCACTAAGGGAGCACTGTAAGATGAAGGCATGTCTGTCTGACCCTCTGGATAGCCTTGGTGCTGAAGGGGTGCTTGGATGGCACAGAAATACTGTAACTCTTCCTGCAACTGACTTTTGCAGAATAATTATTTTTCATGACTTCTGTTATATCTACATATCTGGGACTTTGAGCTATAACTCAGGAGATGTGGTAAGGCACAAGCTGCTAGCAGTGTTGAATTTTAGGTGTCTGGATCAATAAAAGTTGGTTACACTTTTGTCTCCCTGTGTGCAAAGCCAAGCCTTACTGACTAAAAGATGGAGATGGCTTTCTGGGAGGGGAGCTTCTAAGATCTTGGTTCTGTTCCTTGTATAGATGTGTTTTCCTTCTCATGTGTGAGCAAAGTGACCTCTGTCTTGGATGCTCTGAGCTCAAGCCTGATATTTATGACATCCTCCTCTCTGGTGAGTTGGAGGGTTTCTGTTTTAACTAAATAGAGGAAAACACTGTTCAGCCTTTTCCATATCACATATTAACATCTGGCTAATCACAGCAATATCTAGACAGGTTGTTTTGTTTTGTTTTGGTTTTGTTTGTTTATTTTTCTGGGAGTAAAAAGTAATTTTACAGTAAAGATGTCATTTAACGAATGGGTTAATGTTTAATGAGTTCTGACTCACATTAGATAAGAAATAAAGATTGTAAACAAAGCATAAATCCTGGATTTCATAGCTACTCCACAGTTATTAAATAAGTTGTATTACAAATCACGGAGAAGTTTTTTTTCCTAATTCTGCATGATTTTTAATGACTGAGCAAGTAATTTTGTTTGTATCAACTTAGACAAACAACAAACAGCAATAACACATAAATGCAGTGTTAAATTTAGACATGGCACAATCTATATACAGCTTCAGTGATCAAAGAAACTGGGGGGAGTAATAGGTCAACTAGCCTGTTATTACTTGCTTTGATGAGAAGGATGGAATTTTCAAGACTGATATATATTACACACAGTGTGCCCAAGGATTATACAAACAGACTTGAACAGCAGTGCCAGAAGGTGATCAAGGGACAGGATATGAAACCTATTGAAAGCTTTTCTTTCATTTTTTTTTTCTTCTTATTCTAGCTAAAGGTTTGTAAAAAAAGGGAAGCTGAAAGAGAACCCAATTTTTTAAAAGGTATTGGTTCTGGAAGTTGCAGTAACTGCAAATACTCAAACACAACTAATACACATGTTCTGGTTATCACACTTTGACCTTCCACTTGTAACAGCAGGGAACAGTTAGAGAGACCTGTATCGTTGTTGCTCTAATAGGATCGTGCTTCTAATGATCTTCAACTTGCTCTGTGACACTCCTACTTATAAAAGTTAGCTGGGTTTTTTAAAGACAAAATTACTTGCTATAATTACATCTTTCTGGTTGCCTAATTTGAATGAAAAATCTGAAGGGTATGTCAAAATGTGCAGCTTCAGCACAGATGTTTATCTCTGTGTAATACTGAAACAAATATTGACATCTATTACATTACTGTATCTGACTCAGGGTTTAGGAAAAAGAAGAAGTTTCTGAATTTCTTTAAGGAACCTTGATATAAGAATTTTTGCACTGTTTTCAAACAAAGTTACTGATGTCAGTATTAGTTATCTGAGATATGATTCATGATGCTGAAAATACAAACTAGGTGAAATTGGTTAGGAGAGAGAGCTAGAGAGTAAACAGCCTCAAGTTGCACCGGAAGAGGTATAGATCGGATATTAGGAAAAAAATTCTTCACAGAAATGTTGTCAAGCATTGGAACTGCTGCCCAGGGAAGTGATTGAGTCATACCTCAGTCCTTGAGGTATTTAAAAGGCATGTAGATGTGGCCCCTGGGGACATGGTTTAGTGGTGGACTTGTCAGTGTTATGTTAGCAGATGGATTCAATGATTTTAAGGGTGTTTTCCAACCTAAATGATTCTGTGATTCTATGAAAATAAAATAATCTATCAGTGTTATGTTCTGTAGCAGGAAGGTTTTTTCCACCTGACTCCTTCTCTCATTTTGGCTTTAAATATAATTGAAAGTTACTGTCAATAAGAAGTGGTGGTTTTGTTGTATTATTGTCGGGGCTTTTTTTAATGCATTTTACTTCCTTTTGAATGTGACTCTGCAGTCCTGCAGTAGCAGAGCTCCATGAAGAGGAATAACAAACCCAGCGGTCTTTCTAGGTTTCCCTTGCCTTGCCCAAGGGCAATCGACTTTGTGTCCAAAAATGATTGACTTTTACTGTTCTGTAAAAGACTTTTGACCTTTCTATTGTCCTTTTTGTCCAGCTATTTCAAGGCTGTCCTACTTTAGACATGACTTTTGACATGCTAAGACTGTTTTGAAATGCAATAACTAAGTATAATGCTGCTGACTCTTTTGTCACAGGTGGCAAAAGCAGTATAACACCGTTGGGATACAATAGGCACATGCATGCAGTGATGTTACAAGCCCCATGAATATAGAATATCCCATCTGATTTCTTTGTGAAACAAAACAGTTGCTAGGGACTCCAGCTGTTGTGAGGCATATCCTGTCTTGAACTTTTGGGGTTTTGGAAGGGAACATTGTGCTTATTTTTCTATCTGTTAGAATGTACATGGTACTAAATACAACACGCAACCCAAACCTACAACAAAAACCTACAACAAGAACTGGTTTGCTCAATGCAAGTCAAATAAAATGAGTTTGTGGCTTTATTATGCATTTTACTCAGGGAAGAAGATATGTTCATATGTTATTTGTGGTTCAATTCTTCTTGATGTGGTGTCTGAAAAAGAGGAGGGTCTCGTTCTGGTCTCCTGGTTCTACTTAAGCAAAATCCCTCAGGAAGGTCCATTCAGTCTGATTTCTGTAGTGAAACATGTGAAGCATGTCAAATATGGTAATCATTAGGGATGAATGGGTTTTGTTATTTTGATGGCTCTGAGACTTTCAGGGAGGGGGATGGCAATGCTGTGGAGGGGATGGGCAAGCCAAGCCACGAATGCACAAACCTTTTGGTGTAGTGAGACCCCTTATTCATGATACAAGCTGTAGCCTGTAACCTTTTATAAGGTGAGCTGCTCTGCTGCTTTTCTCATATACCTCTGGTGTACTTGAGAATCTGTGTTCCCTCCCCTTGCTCTTTGCCAATGATAAATATGTCAGTGATTAAGAGAGTTTCACCAAAGTAACTAGAGTCCAGATGAAATCAGTCAGCATCAAACATGTGTCAAAAGGGTTGTATGCAACAGAGCATTTATAAAAATTAATTTGGAGTGAGTAAAATGCTGAAGGGGATATAAACTGAGGTCTTTGCTTTGAATCTAAAGCCAAATGGATGTCTGAAGCTGGTGCTCCAGGGAACTGCTTTTTGCTGCTTGCTCGTGGAAACACAATACCTGATTCTGAGAGTGTGTATGGATCCAGCATATACTAATTCAACAAATGTTGATGTAAAATTCCTGGTTTGGGAAATTTGTCATCAAGGAACTTAATTTTATGGACAGTAGAATTCTACAGCTGTTGTAGATACACCTGTAAAGCACAACTTACAACAGATAGTTTCAAGTATGTGCTGCATTTCTTTTTCTCTTTATACCTTCTAAATAAAACGTAGTATGGACTAATCTGGCATTTTTAAATGCTGGGGATAGAATTCATCTAAATTTTCCATTTCTTTGGCTTGTATACTTACTCATTTAACTGATTTTGTTGGAAAGGAGACAGAGTAGCAGCTAAAGCATTTATTAAAGTGTAATTCCACAGCTTAGTGCACATGGACTGTAAACAAAGGCTATAAATGTTAAGTCCCATTTTGTAGTGTGAGTCCCATTTTGTAGTCTGCTTACTTTTTGATGAAGACTGACTGCAGTCAGTGAAGGCTTAGGTAGTAGAATTAAGCAGATAAACTAAGAATTCTGAAGCAAAAATTGTGGGTTCTTGTGATTTAAGATCTTACAAGCTCAGACAATGTCCACTAGCTGTTAGAGTAAAAAGGGCCTCTTTTATTTGCAGGTCTGGTTCTGAGAAGCCTTTCATCTGTGGGTCTCCTGCTCTCATGGTGTAGTAGAAAACTACTTTTTTTCCAGAAGAACTTCCATTTATTTTAGAAAGGCATGCAGTGGGTATGTGTGTGGGCTAAAGAGTGGATCATGCCATATATTAAAATTGAAGCCAGGAATGTGTTTGAGGAAGTGTTAAGGTGGTAGGGTACATTCATAATATTACAGGAGTGTATCTGTAATTCAAGATACTATCTTAAAACAAGGGATGATCTGATCCCAAATCATTAGTTGCAGTTTAGTAAATAAAAAAGGAGAAAGGTGGGGTGCAGCTGGAGGGTGATAATTTCTGATCTTCAAGTAATGATTCATACCACTGTTTAAAAGGGCATTGTTACTGAAGACAAGTGATCCATACTGTGTAATCCTCTGTGAATAAGTGAAACCAACACATTTCTCGAGGTTTATTCCCTTCTTTTCTTTCCCAAGTAAAGCATTGAGCACAATCAACTCTTGAGCAGACTGCCTAAGAGAATGCAGTATTTAATTGTTATGATGAAGGCACAAATGCAAGAAGAACAAACAATTAGATAAAAAGGGGTTGAAATTCTGACAGATAGGCTAAGATAGTCTTTGCTATGCTAAGGGTTACAGCTGCCACTAATTTAGTTGCATTATCCTTCTCACTGCAGATGTTTAGGGATGGGTCTTCTAAATTACAGAGAACAAAAGCATTTCCACTATGAAAGCAAATTTTGTCATAAGAAATATAATTGATATGATGATAAAAGCTTTAGATACTGAAACATTTGATAGACTAACAGGAAACATAGAATATTTGCACAGATATTTATCTGAAGAAAAGGGTGAACACAATGACACCAGCCAATGTATTTCCAGTTTTGTTGCTTCTGAACAAGAAATGCTTAGGAACAAGTGATTGGGTTGAATTAATATTGTCCGGTGACATATTGATACCTAATCATGATTTGTTCATTAACTGTGTTGTTACCACTAGTGATAACTTGTTAGCACTATAAAGGCTATAATTGGATAGTTTGGTTAATGTATGCAGCTCCCAACAGTTTCATAAATCATTCTTGCAAACAAATCAAAGTCAGCAGAAGAGTAACGTGACCACACATAATTTTACCATGTTTTTTCCTATCTCTTAGTCATTGGTAATGTGACCTTCAGCAGTGGTGTAATGTCTGATGTGTTTAAAATGTCTTTTTTTTGCTATTTTGGCTATATGCATGATCTTACAGAAAGACAAAGCCTACACCTAAAATTTATTATCTTTTTAAAAAAAAGAACCAGGCTCAAACTGTAAGCACAGGTGTTAAACTAGAAGTAAATCTATGTACTAAAACTCATGCTAAGTAGGAGCACAAAGCTCCTGGGGGCTGATTTACTCTGCTTCAAGATGCTTAGGCAGTATCTGAGACTGACCAAACTAGCTTGTTTGGAGCTTGTTTGGAGATCTTGAGTTACATGCTAGTGTGCAATGTAGGTAAACCATTAGTTTAAGACTTATGCTAGTTATTTTATTGCTCAGTCTCCAGAAAGGCTCACAAATCTTTAACTATAGGTTGTGATTAGGACTGCTCTGGATCATAATCTGTCAAGAACAATTTGCTGGTGTGCCCATTGCCTGCCTTCTAGAACACATGGAATTTACATTGCAAAATATTACTTTTACTTGTAAAATAAAGCAGAATGGTACCCATGTTTTGTGTGGTAGGAACTGCACTTACCATTTAATACAAAGTTCTGAAAAAAATCAGAAATAAAGGATTCATAAAACCCTTTCATTTTTCTTTGCAACACTGAAATTTTAAAATAAAACCTCATACAACAGGGGCTAAGCGTCAGAGGATCAGTCACCCGGTTGTAGTTCAGTGTCCTTGGTCCTACAAAACTTTAAGAAATGTTTAATACATCACATTTATCATGTCAAACAGTCAGTGGAGCTTATGCGAAGTGAGGTGCAAGGAATTAGATTTCAGATACAGGCTCACCATGGCTGCCAAAATCCACATTCAGCATAGGGACTTCACAGTAAAGCCTTAGGGAGAGCTTAATGTTTCTGCACATGGGGACACTGTGCTTTCAAGCTGAACAAGAGAAGCTTGTAAACAAACATGGTTTGCTGCAAAAGGGAATGGTGATGCAATTGGACTCTTGTGACCATCTCTGCATGGTGTGTGCTCTGCCATTGGGCACTTGGGCTGTTCTGGGCAAGGCTGGATTTCTCCAGCATTTTTCATGTGGGACTGTGTTGGCATAGAACAACAGAGGAACAAAAAAATTACTGAAGAATAGAAGTTCAAAAACTAATCTACCTCTCTGGGCACTCTCTAGCTGGAAAATTTAAAATAGAAACATCACCAAGGAAGACTGTGTCTGTTGGATCATAGGTGATAGAGAGAAGGATTTGCTTAGCATACTCCAGAGAAGGGATCTAAACCTTCTGTTCAGAGCCGATCGTATTTGCTAAACAGAGCTTGTGTCTTCCTCTCTGAAACTCCTTGTGAGGGGAAAGAAAAGGCTTCATATGTAATTTTAAATTAATATTGTTTTTCTTTCTTCTTCCTCACTAAATTGAATAGAAAGAATCCAGAATCATCACATTTCCTCTTTCCTTTGTTTTATTTTTTAACTATAAAATTTTAAAACTTTGACAGTAATGTCAACGTAGTAGAATGACTCTGCTGAATACACTCTACTGAACAGAATAGAATACACTCTGCTGTTTGGTGGAAAAAACACATCCAACCTGAAATAGAAAATTTTCAGCTTTAAAAAGTGGAATTGGCATGAAAACTTTAAGTCTAAGTAAACTGAATGCTGTAGTTTTACAATTTGCCTGTAATTAGATAAGATAGTTGAATAAAAACTTTTCTTGGAGGAGAGAAAGGGAGATAAAGGTGGGGATTTTTTTATCAGTTTCGACCTTTATGGATCATGCCTTCAAGACCATGGTTCCGCTTTTTTCCTTTAATTCCATCTTGGTGTTGCAGAAGGCTACAGATACCTTGACCTTTTGTTTCTTGGAGTACCTAGTGGAAATAGGAAATAGGAATGAAGCAAAAAGCTCCAGGAAAAGTCACTTGATGGTAACTACTGGCATTTGCTATTTGTTTTGTGTGAATCTTTTCACAGAGTAAAATCTACATTAAGAATACAGTGGTGTCAGAAATTTTCATTGCACACAAAACAAGGATTTTGTTTATGAAATGTGCTTTAAAATATATTAATCTATTTAAGTTTCCTGCTTAAAACTAGTTTTGAGATGCTGGTTTCTGCTGTGCCCCTGTCTGCTTCATGCTAGGTTTTAACAAGTAGGAGTTAAACTTAGTCCTCAACAAGAGATGCTGGAATAACAAGCTAAATCTTGGGCAGATATAGGGCAGAACATATCCCTGCACTAAGGACTCTGTAACTTGTAGGAACTAAGTGAAAGTTGTAAAGTTGTTTTCTGGGGGTTTTTGTTGAGTGTTTTGAGAGGCATTCATTTTTTGGGTGTTTTTGAAAGGCACTCAAAACCAGTTCTTGACTTTTTTTCACCCAGCAAACAAATACCTTTGTTTTATAACTAAAACAAAGGATTTTTTTTCTTTTCTACCACAGGTTGTGTAGACCTCAGTCTCCCACTGAGAGAAAGAAATATCTTTCTGTTTCACATGAGTTACCAGCAAATTTCATGAGACGCAGTGACATTTTATTTCTCTTCAAAGGCAATCAGTAATACTGAAAAAGGTCACATTTTGTTTTTATCAGAAAGGGCCTCTGTGTCTCAATTTAAAGTGAACAACAACTTCTAGCTTCATGCAGGAAGACGTGTATATGTTAGATAGAGTTTCAAGGGAAAATGTTAATTTCAAGTTCATCAGAGTTTAGAAAATAGAAGTGCCTATTTCTTAATGATTACTCTTCAAGAATTCTTATACTTTTTTTTTAATACTTTCACTTCTGTATGATTTTTTTTCTGTCATTGAATCATTCCTACCATATTTTTGACAAAATTAGAATAACTGACTATTGATATAATGAAAAAATGTAATTTGACAGGAAAAGCACCATGAAATTCAGTTATTGGAGTCATATAACATGACAAACCAATATGTAATATTTTTTCTGGATGCAAAGTGGAATTTTTGTGTTAAAAAGGACTTTCCACAGTTTCACTATTCTGGCAGCAGAAGCATCAACTGGATGAGAGACCAGGAAAAGAAGTGGCAGATTTTGTTAAACTACCTTGCATTATCTTGCTGTGTTTATCCTAGCCTTCAGTGAACGTTTGTTTTGGATAAATTTTATTCACTGCTTTAGAATCTGTAAAATATTAAATTATTTACTGCTTTTCCCATTTATGGATCTAGTTGCTTCTGGTTTTGCCTACGATTTTATAAACACATGAATATAAGAGTTACTTTAGAAATAGAGAACTGTTACCTCGGATGAAGTTACTCATGTGCAGGGATTAGTATTTCTGGATCAGGAATATCTTCAGTATCTTCAAGACAGCTAATCAGTTCAGAAACAGAGAAGACTACCAGTGATTTCATAATGTATTTTATTTAAGAAAAAATAATCTTCTACAAACATAAACTTAATGCTGAATGGTTATTACAAAATTACTTTTTTTTTGCAAAGTTAGCTAAGTTAGCTACTTTGCAAAAAGATCTCTCTTTAGAGGTTGCTAATTTAGCTCATTTGTTCCCTTCTTCTCATATGTTCATCTTTTTTTGCCCAGAGCTTGTATTTTCATTGTTTAATCTCTGTGTTTCAGAACTTTCATATATCATCATTAATCACAGTCCCTGATTTCCCTATCCCTGTTTTTAAAGAAAAACTTTTCCATTTTGTTGCTAAGTTCTATAAGGTCTAAAATAATAATGAAGAGGATATAAATTAGTGAACCTAAGTCTTTGGTCCTAAATCTGTTTCACCAATTACAGCAGAGAACTGTGAGTGGAGGATGATGGCTTGAGAAGCTCCTCAGCCTGGCTCACTGCCTTGTTTCCCTGTTAAAGGCAATAATAATATTAATAATAATGATAATAGTAATGCTTTCTCTGTTTGTATTTCTATTGCATAATTCTCCACTTCTTTCTTGTAATCCAACATGTTTTTTTGTATTCCCAGTCTAGAGCTTGTTCCCTTCTCTCAATAAGAGGGGTTGGGGAGTAAAACAGACAATTAGATTGAGGTTGGGGAATAAAAATGGAAGGGATGTTTGAAGCTTTTTAATTGTTCTGTTAAAGAATGAGTGAATATAAGTGCAAGAACTGAAAAATTTGCCTAGAGTGTGAGTGGTGCATAGATACCTTCTTTGCAAGAAGGGATTAAAATATCTCTTGAGACGAGGGATTTCCTTTCTATGGCTTCTTGTTCTCTGAATTGCACTGGATTATACAGAGGGATTTAATGGTTGCAAAATACAGTAATAGGATATAAGGCAGCCAGGTTTCCAAGGAAAACACTGAAAGCAGAGCAGAAGAAAACTAGGCCTAGGGTTTTATTTTCAGTACATTAGTGCATCCTTCCTCTAAATTCTTTCCCAGCATGTTATATGAGCTTACTGACCTATTCTTCAGTACACTTAGGAGTATGCTTCTTGTCATCTGCCCCTGCCTTGCTGTGCAGTTTGCAGTTTGCAACATTGAGCACTTGATGTTGCACAGACTCATAAGGGAAAACAGCCATTTTCAAACATCGTTCTGGGAAGATGGCTGAGGGGTTAAGTACTGCAGCATAGCAGTGATACAGACATTGAGAGATAAAAAGGGTCTCAAGGGAAGCAAGTTTCAGATGGAAGGAACTCTCTGTTTGGGGAAAATGGTATGATCTTGTTGGCTGCCATGTTTTGAGCAGACACTCTCTAGACCAGCACTACACTGGCACATGACTGGCCTCCCAATGAGAGTTGGGAGACTCACACTGCTGGTAGGTCGACCCCGGCTGGATGCCAGGCACCCAGCAAAGCCACTCTCTCTATTCTCTCTCAGCTGGATAGGGGAGAGAAAATACAATGAAAGGTTCATGAATTGAGATAAGGGCAGGGAAAGATCACAAATTGTCATGAGCAAGTCGTACTTAGCTGGAGGAAATTATTTGAATTTGTCACCAATCAAAATCAGAGTAGAACAAGGACAAGTAAAACTAATCTTAAACCCACTTTTCTCTCATCTCTCCCTCCTTCCAGGCTTAACGTTTTCCCTGATTCTCTGCTTCCTTCCCCCTCTTCTCCTTCAGTGGTGCAGGGGGATGAGAATGGGGGTTGTGGTCAGTTCATCACATGTTTTTTCTGCTGCTTCTTCCTCCTCAGGGAGAGAAGTCCTTCCCCTGCTCAAAAATGGGGTCAATACCATGGGACACAGTCCTCCACAAACTTCTCCAACATGAGTCCTTCCCATGGGCTACAGTTCTACACCAGCTGTTTCAATGTGGGGCCAGCAGGATTACAAGTCCTGCCTGCAAACCTGTTCCAGCGTGGGCTCCTTTCTCCATGGGTCCAAGGTCCTGCCAGGAGCCTTCTCCAGTGTGGGCTTCCCACAGGGTCACAGCCTTCTTTTGGACATCCATCTGCTTCAGCATGGGTCTCTTCCACAGACTGCAGGTGGATCTCTGCACCTCACAAATCTCCAAGGGCTGCAGGGGGACAGCCTGACAGCTTGCCTCCCCATGGTCTTCNTCTGGATCTTTTTTCTAAGCAAAGAAGAGTTTGGTGATTTCAGAGGGCAAGTATCTAAAACTTCTCTTTTGGACTTGAGCCAATGGTAAACAGTTCTATTTTGCCACTTTGCCCATGATGAAAGTCCTTTAAGCTTCTCACAGAAGATCAGGTGTAAGTTTTCTGTGTGGATGCTACCACAGGCACCAGGAAAAGAAAATTATTTTTGTTTATTTAACTTCTTTAATTTTCAGTCTGACATTTCTCTACTGCACTCAGAGCCAAGATTCATTTGCAGTATTAAAGCACTTCATGTGCTTTATATACACTTAGATGTTTTTTCTTTTCGTAGGAGTAAAGAGTTTATAGAATGACTTGAGATTTTACAAATTTTTTTATATTAAAACCAACAGATTATTTAGAAAGGAGGATTTATTAAAAAAATTCCCACTAGAGAAAAAAATTTATCAGCATTTAAGTATCTGCTAATTTTGCTGAAGACTTTGGATTGTCTTTCATTTGTCCTGAAATTATTTTTTTCCTATAGATGTTGAAAAATCCCCTAGTACTTTATTTGGCACAAGAAAAATCCCTCCATGCAATCTCCCAAACACATTCTCAAAACTCAGAGCCTTAAATGGGTCTATGCCATCTGTTCTGCTTCACTTTGGCAGCTCTGACTTGACATCTGGCAGTTACAGAACTAAGTGTGAGCTTGTAATTAGAATTGGACAGAGATCTCAAGTTCCTTGTTTTAATAAAACTTCCCTGTTCTATGTGATGTTGCAGAGATGCTATCTGAATACTGGTATTCAACATGCTTGTATGTTTTTGATGACTCATCTAGAATATGTAGAAATAAGCAGCTTTATAGTAATGACTTTTGATTTACTTCTTTCAGTCCTAATTAGGGCATGTTTTAATGTTGAGACTGGAAGTTATTTTTGTTGGCTTTGTAATCTTTCTCTGGATAAACAGGCAATATGACTTCTTCCATGGGGAGAGTTCTCAGCTAAAGGATAGCAGGATTAATCCCTGAGGAGGTACTGTGTTCATTTGTGGTACATAAAATGGTTGAGAGCCTCTAGAGGGCAAACCACAAAGAGTTTAGAGACTGCCAGTGTTATGAACTGTGAAATTAAACCCAGTTGCCAATGGAGAAGGGAGGGGAGAGAAAAATAAGGACAGGCAGCAATTGATTCAAAGATTAAATTAGCTGGTAGGAGGGTAAGCAAAGAGAAGGTATATGTAAGAGAGACTTGAGAACCAGTTAAGGAGTTGTTCTTAATTTCTTCTTTTTTTCTATAGCTATCACTCTTTCTTTACTCAGGATTTATGTTCTGAACACTTTCAGTTGTGCTCTTTTCATTCATTTTCCCTTGTTTTCCTTTGCTACAGTAGTGGAAATCATTTGGGCAATATATCTTTACTTCAGGGAAGAGACAGCAATTTGGCTTTTTGCTTCAGTTAACAGCTTGAGCTTGGTCCTGCAGGGGACCTTGAGTGTGAACCTAAACAGCTGAATTTGACTAAGACCTAGGCTAGTGTGCTTCTGCTGCCATTGAAACTCACACTGTTTAAGAAGGTTAATAATTTCTAAGAAATTCTCCTCACTGCCTCATCCCTCACTCCTCATGTCCCTGTACTCCTCTCTAGTCAGTGACACTGAATTAGCGTCCTCTTAAAGGCAAGAAGATGATGTTAAGATGATGTTTATTTTCCTCTGATTTGTCGTGATGTTACTTTTATGAAAATGGTTTGATTTTTTTTTTCTTTGTAACAGCTTTTCATTTAATACAGACTTGGATTTGGTTGTATCTATTACAGTCTGTTTCCCTGTATGTTCCTTATGCAGCTCTAAATTTGAAAGAGAGCCATCATCTTGACATTTTATTTGGGCTAGATTTTGAATAAATGTAATTAGGCTTTGTCACGCCTTTTTAGACAGTCAACACAAAGTTTTTTCTCTTTGATATAAATAGCTCTTTTAGACTGGTTATCTTAATTACTCTTGAAGATGTTCATATTTTTATAAGGGTGTAAATGTCAACTCTGGATGAGTCAGACCGAAAATATTAGAAAGCAAACTACCTCCTAATGTTCTCACTCTGTCCCAATCCTTGTGAAGTGCCAAGAACTTCTTTGTACGTGCTGGGGTCTCTTACTGCTTTGAAGACAGGGAGAGCTGAAATTCCCTAGCAACTTTCAACACTATCCATTACCAAACAGGCTGCATTAACACCAAATATGCCTGATCTCCATATAAAAGATGCTATGACACTTTTTTGAAGAATTAATTATCTTATTATAATTGATGTTTTCATTTTTGAAACACAGAGCCAAACCCAGGTTGCATTTCATGTATTCATCCCACATAACCTTTTTGGAGATAAAAATCAAATTAGCAAGAGCTACCTGCACAGAGAGGTGCCTGCATAGAGGGGGGTCAGTGGGAAGTACATGAAAAGAGAACTTTAGAGCTGTAGAAGTGTGCTTAGATATGTGTACCAATACCAGCTCTGTTCAATAATTTCTGCTCCCTCCCATCTCTGCCTTGAGTTGCACTGTGAGATGTTAATTAGAATTCATTTTTACTGGGAAAATATGTGTAGCCAATTGTGGTAAGTGGGGAAAAGAAGTGAGCTAAGGGCCTGATTTTATGAACCTTTTCAGTTTCTAGTGCTTCAGTATTTACAGTACTACAGTCAGGAGGCAACCTGCAACTTTTCACAAAATCTTTAATTCTTCTTTTGTCTGTCTCATTTTTTTTTCCAAGCACCAAGATTTTTTGAGATAGGTCTCCTTTTCCTCCTATCACCTGACTCTCATGCTCTGCTGTGTGCTATAGGAAGAAAACCTGCAGAGCCATTCTTCCCTAAGCATGTGATGATGGAATCAGTACTAACTCTCTCAGCTTCTCTAGAGCAATTCTATTGATTCTGGTTTTCTATGGAGAAAGGGCTTCAGCCTTATAAATTGCTGGTGCAGTCGTTTTTGTTGCTTTTCCTCAAGATTTTCCTTTTGGTTTAGCAGGCAGTGAAAGGCTGGGAAGGTGGAATTAAGATGGGGTTCCTTGCTCAATAGGGGAAAATAGTATTTCCTTCCATTTGCATCTGTCCTTCCACGCATCCCTAAAATTTTTTTTCAGCTGACCGACAACTTCAGAAGGTTGAGGTCATGTAAAGCAGTACAAAGTGAAGTACAGAAATCCAGACTAGTCTTAAACAAATTTATTTTGTAGCTATATGACTATTCATATCAGAGTTTAGATTTCAGCATTAACTTCCTCTCACTTGTTTCTGCTGTGGCTGCTCCTCTTCCATATGTTTACCATACTGAGATGTCTGGCTGGAGTTTTCTCTACCCTTTGGGCCTATGCTTATGACCTCATTGGCTTGTCAGCTGCAGTCTTTGCACAGATTTCTGATCAGAAGTCTTGTTGTGCATTTGTGCACCAGCACCTTTAACTTGTTTGTGTGACAGAAGTTTTTATGGCCCATCCTCTGTGGTAGAGTGGTAAGAGATTGGTCTGTGGGTTTAATGTGTTGACAATTTTTCTAATATTCATGTGCCCATATTGAAAGATTAAATTGTTTGCCTTCTCCATGTTTCTTATGCAACTGTGCTTGTCTTTTGTTTTACCATTCTACAATTCCAGCTCAGGTTTAATATGCTGTTCACGGTAGCTCTTGCCAAACATTATTTTTCAGGTGACAGCCATTCGATAGCTTTGCTTCATGCTGTAGCTTTTGCAGTTGTTCTAATATTCTGTCCAAGGTGACTCATGTTATATTGCAAATCATCTTTCTCACTTTAGTATCCAAAGCATTTGCAGTTATTCTTTCCATTTAGTAGACCTGGTATTGTGACTTACATTCTAATCCATTAGTTCAATTTTTTTCTATTAACATCAATGAATTATCAATTTTTCCAGAACCATGGGTACCTCCCACCAGTTCAAGTTAAATACTCAGCATCAGTTTACTGCTTCATTTTTTTGTCAATCTTTCTGACTGTATCTATTATGAAGGTAATTTAATTAAGTTTTTTTGACTAGGAGATTCAGGACATAGTAAATGTAGTTCAAAATGGTGATGTTTGTCACTTTGTATTACTATGTTAGGGTTTAAAAGAAAGAAAGATAACCTGTCTTCAGAGTAACAGGTCTCAAAGTGAATGAGAATCATAGAAAACTTCTAAAACATTTGAATGAACATTCTTTATAAAGCAATAAAGGATGCAATAAAGTGAAGGAGGCTGGTGGAAAAATTAGAGCTCACCTCACACTGTTAAACTGGGCACTCTGAGCTAGTAGATGGAGACCATCTCCAAGAAATACTGGGATGATGGGCAAGATGCCACTAACATTCAGCAGAGCAGAGGTGATACCAGAAAAATTCTCTGCATGTTGTTCAGCACATCCCAATACACTCCCCACTTTCAGTTGTTTGTATTTCTAGCACAGAAGAAGCCTTCTGGCTGAAAGTTGTCAAGATTTTTTTTCTTGTCTCAGCTTGAATTTTGAAAATTTTGGAATCAAACTTTCTGTATGGAAAAAAAAATTAAGGTGGCAGAATTAAAAATAGATAGTATTGCTGATGTTGAAAGCTCCTGTTGTCTGTTTGATTTGATGTTCTTTGGTTTAAATACTTTGGTACCTCATCTTATGTATACATACATTACATTTCATTAGGCCTTATGTTTGTTACTGTAAGTTTGTTACTGCTGTCTTGGCAGCCAGCCTTCACCTTTTATAGGCTGGATTATACATTTCATCAGCAAACTGCCTCAAATGGGGCTTCATCTTCTTTTCCTGGTTTTTTTTTTTTTTTATTTTTTTAATGCATATGTAAAAGAGAAATGGGCTCAGTAAAGATCCCTGTGAAATATCATTTATGACTAATGAGAAAACCTGACAATTTATTTCTGTCTCATTTTCTAATTTCTAAGGAACTTTACTGGCCACTATTCTGTTATTTGTGAGACTCTGATATAAATGTTTCCTATACTGGTAAATGCATTTGTTTTGTGAGTGCTTGAATAGGAAGCAAGCCTGATGACACCGATGCTATTGTTATTTATTGGGGGGCAGCCACACTTTCATTATAAGTAGTTGTATATTTACATTTGAATCTTAATTATTCTTTTGAATAACATCAAGCATCAAAAAACCCCTAAAGAATGCTACTAGCATATTGAGTTATAAGACAAAGGACAAAAGCAGCTGCTTTCTGATCTATAACTATTGGACAGTTCTCAGTTTCTGTCATGTAGAACAGACTGATATTTTGTAGTGCTAATTCTTAAATAAGATCAGTGGTAGTTAATGGAGGTTCAAATATCTTTTCAGACTACTGTATCTATCCAGTTATCTTTCTCATTCTTGTAGTCCCATACAAAATTTATTAACTTGTTTGATGAGACCTATATTCTGTAAAATTGTTTTGGCTGTCATAAATTATTATTCTGTATTTATTAATCGAATTTCATATCAAGATTTTTTTTCCTAGGTTTTTTGGCAGGCTACTAAGCCTATAAGTACCTGCCATTACTCTTGTTGAGTATCAGCAGAGCACCAGCATCCTTTCAGGGTTCTTGAATGTTCCTGCAATTCTGAAACCAGAAATATGCTCATCCAGAAGTTTTGAAGTGTAAATTAAGAAGGGCTCAGTTTTAAAAGTGTCTAAACCTCACAGGGCTGTTTGAAATTTCCTATTACTAGTGCACTGTAAATCAAACTTTAATTCACTTCACAGAAAGACAGAACATTCTGAGTTGAAAGGGACCCACAAGGATCTTTGAAGTCCAACTCCCACTGCTGCACAGGACACACCAAGAGTCACACTATGTGCCTGAGAGTATTGTCCAGATGCTTGTTGAACTCTGTCAAGGGCTGTGACCACTTTCCTGGGGAACTTTTTCCAGTGCCCAAGCACCCTTTGGGTGAAGAACCTCTTCGTAATACCCAACCTAAACCTTGGGTCGTGTCACTGGTCACCACAGAGAAGAGATCAGTGCCTTCCCTCCCAAGGCTCTTGTAGACTGCAATGAGGCCTCTCCTCACTCTTCTCCAGGCTGAACAGACCAAGTGACCTCAGCCACTCCTCATATGCATTCCCCTCTAGGCCCTTCAGCACCTTCCTGTCCCTCTGGGCACTCTCTCTAATAACCTAATGTCCTTTTTACATTGCAGTGACTGAAACTGCCCCCAGCATGCGAGGTGAGGCTGCCCCAGTGCAGAGCAGAGCAGGACAATCCCCTCCCTTGCCTGGCTGGCCATGCTGTGCCTGATGCACCCAGGACAGGGTTGGCTCTCCTGGCTGCTAGGACACTGCTGATTTATGTTCAACTTGTCATTGATCAGGTCCCACAGCTCCCTTTCCACCAAACATATCATAAAGCTAAGAAATGCTTTTCAATGTTATAGTGAATATCAAAATCCAACAGTGAGACTATACCATTATTACAATATATTTTGCTCTAAGTATACTTTAAAATCTTTCATTCTCATTTGCTTTTTTACTACCTATGGGTTTTCCCAGAGATTAACTTCCCTAAACATTTTACTCCTTTTTTATTTGATATATCAATATATATAATTTAAAAGACTTTAAATCTCCTATATTCTCTGAATATCTCTCTTTAGCAGCTACTTACACATTGTCATATCTTTGTTTGATTATTCTCCTTCAAAATAATTGTCTTCAGATTTAGAAAATTAGCTATATTGGAGAACATAGTTTGCATTGGAATGAAGATTGTCTTATTTTAAGAAATTTAGGTCATGTTGTAGTTATTGATTCTTAGATATCCACAAATTTCGGTCCAGCAATTAATCTTTATGTATTGTGTGATTCTGTAATTGCATCATCACTGGTGCAATGCAATTTGCATTAGAAAATTATCATCTGTGTTATTTAGCTAAAACAGTTTCAGATTTTGAATTCAATAATGGAATATGCTTAAATTAGTAATGCAAAATGTTTTTGCTAGAAAAACACAGGCTGGAGAAATGTGGGTTTTATGCTGTAAATCCTTGTCAGATTTTGATGTAACAAACTGAACATAATTTTTAATTGCGCCTAAAAGGTTTTTTATTGTGTTTTGAAAATATGATTTATATGTTTTATTGTCCTCAATTAAAAATATGTGAAAGCAACTATGTATAACTGTTCTTGGAGGGTGTCACAAAGGGGAAAACCATGTAAATATCCTAGGAGACATTATGTTAGAAGTATATTAAAGGGATTTGTTAATTTGTGCATGGTTACCATAACAACCAGATGCATGTTTGAACCTTTTTAATTCACTTTGCTGAGGTGTGTCATGTTCATTGTTTGTGACCTCTGCATATTACCTCATCCCAGGTCCAACTCAACCGCTGTTGTCAGTCTATGAAGCCAAGAAAAGTGAGGGTGACAAGGTGTTACTGCCATCACTGTGGTATGCTGCTGACATTGTGTAGGGACAACAGTTTTTAAGGCATTGTCTGTACAGGTGGGTTTATTGAAGCGTGTGATGTCTCTGAAGAATGGAAATCTTTGATAGCACACCAAGGCTTTCATAACCCCAGCCACTGTAATATGCTTCACATCTTAATTATGTACAAAATAAACAGTGCAATAAAGTAAAACTTGATCTAAGGTTTTTTATGTAATTGAATTACAGATTCAATACATCTACAGAGTATGTACCTGTAGACAACAAATATAGCAGCTCCTTTTTCAATAGTTTTGTCAGAAATCCACCCTTTCTCATCACACGGCAGATGTACCCCACATCTGCCCTCAGCTTCATGTCCTTCTGTCTTGCAGATGATGTACCTCAGTGTCTGCCTGTCACCAGGTCTGAAGGAAGTTTATATCAGCCTCTCTCATAAAAACGGGCAAATATTTGTCATGTTTACATCCATGGGAAGATGGGTTGATACTGAATTTCCATGTAAAAGTATTGTTCCATTTCTGAGTGTGCTGCATGGTAGCAGAAGTAGAGAGGCCCTCCAGCTCTGATTTTGCCCTGGCCTTTGGCAGAAGGGGACCACACTGGGCCCTTTAGATCTGTTCTTTCTCCCTGCATGAAGCTGACACCATTCAGTAATCCCAGGAGGGTGGGGGCAGACACAAGTCCGATGGTGAAGGGAAAACCCCCCAAAGACTAAGAAGTAATTAGTTTTTATAACCATATATCAATTGCAACCACAGGAGCAGTGCTTGCTGTAAAGCCTAGTTTTTAATGCCTTTCAATATGCCCCTACGGCATCATAAGCTGTGAGGACAGAACATCATATTCTACTGTCCTGGAAGGTTTGCTTTTGGCACAAATCTTGGTCTCTACTTCCTTAGGTAAATCAAGGATGTTTCAGAAGGCAGCTGCTTCCACCTATCAACAATTACCCCACAAATATACCCAGGGAAAGCCTGGGGTGATCCATGCTGCCAAACCCTGGCATGAAAGATGTTCTTATTGTAAAAGAACATGCCTGAGCTTCTCCAGGCACTTTTTGAAAGCATTTCAATCAGCTTCCTGCTTTAAATTGCCCTCCAGTTTAACACAGGGATCTGAAAGAGCTAAATGCAACGAAATATTGAAACTTATTACATCCCATTGTTGGATAATTATCAAATGATTTTCACCTGTAGTCCTGACTTCAAAGAACCATTTGCATTATACAAGTGGTGTCACAGAAATATGGCTTTGTAATCATGCAGACCTTTTCCTCCCAGATAAATTAGTACTTTATACTATTGAGCTGCGCATTTAAAATCCTTTGAGCTTTTTTTTTTTTTTTGAGTTGGGCTTTTAAATTCCTTTTATTTGAGTGAAATAAGCTGAAAAGGAATATTTTCATTTGAATATTCTGATGCAATTTTCATTAAAGCTCTATTCTTGGAGGCATTACCTTAAAAGGGGCTGTAAACATTGTAAACATGGCTCAGAATTAGCATAGCTGAAGTGGGAGTAATTTTTCATTTTTATCACTCTCTGCCATGCTTCACTTACCTACTTAGTGCAGTCTGTTCTGTGCAGCCTTGATAGATGAAACAACATACTTGTAAATAACAGATATATTTATATTGCTAGTTCATCAGGAAAGAAACACATCATTGCCACAGCCATGTATCCATAGCAGCTGTAAGACTCTCAGATCAGTTTTTCAGTTTTATATTTTTACAACATGATGGAAAATAACAGGGCTACAAAATTACACTGAAGTTAATTTTACTACTACATTTCTGCTTTTTAAATGGTCTCTATTAAAAATGTTCTCATGTTCTGCACAACAAAGGGGGAAACCTTGGTTAGGACAGAGTTTAAATCCAGCTCTTAACTTTGCTTTTTAGGCTCATCAAGATGCACTTCCATGTCAGTGACCTCTGTCACTTGTCTTAACCCAGTGAGAGAGAAATCTAGAGGTCACTCCATCAGAAAACCTAGATCCACTTGAAAAGGTCGAGATTTTTAAGGCTGTGTGAGTAATTATAGTTTACTAAAATGTAGAATTAGCACTCTGCAGTATCAGAGCTACCTTTCACGAATATTAAACTTTTGTGGTTTTGTTGGCTGCTAAAAATGCAAAATTGTTGATTGAAATATTGACTTGGTAAGCAATAAGTAACTGCAAAATATTTTAGAAAATTCTAACTTTCTCTAAATTATAAATTAGGAGGTGGAAAACCACAAGAGAAACATTAATATTGGAACATTCATATGTGCAATTTCATATTTAACAGATTTCTAACTGAGGAAACTGATTGAGAGAAGGAAAAGAAAAATTTTTCTAGTGTGAAAGAAGACTTATATTGGTCATTTTTCCAAAACACAGCTTTTGGGGACTAAGACTACAAAATCAGATTTTTCTTACATGTACTTCACCCACAGCAGATTTTGAAATCTTCAAAATCTTTTGCTGACTTCATGGAATCGTCAACTGAAATTTGTAAGCAAGCTTTTTCTCTGTGTACCTCTAAACAAGTGGCCATTTTTCAGCTTAGAAAAAGAAGGAAGAAGAAAGCTTTTCTTCTAATGACAGTAAAACAAGCAATGTGTACTTGCAAAAATTTAATTGCATACTTGTATTAAAATACAGTTGTATTTGCACTGTAATAGAAAAGCAATGAAGAATGCATGTGGCTGGTATTTTATTATTTTAAAGGAGTATGGTAATATAGTCATGAATATATTTTTATGCATCACTCACTGTAGAAATTTAAATTAGTAGTTCACTATGATGAGTTTTAAGGTAACATTTCTTATTAAAAATGGAGCATCTGAAAGTTTTAGGTTCATAAAGGGTTTATAATTAAGCCATGAAAATTAATTTAGCCATGTAAAACGGATTGCTAATTAGTTTGCTAATAAGGCTGTCACTTCCAAACTCATTGCAGAAGGTGAATATTAGGTTAGTTCTGTCTCTTGAGGTTTCAGGGAAGTTTGTGACATTTCTTATGAGAGGTATTACTGTTCACATTTTTCTTGTGAAGAGAACTTGTCTTTCCTGCCATTTAAGGAATATTATTGAGAATGCTGATAATTTCTATTCTGCTTTGTCTGCTTTTTGGAACAATTTCCTGGGTAACCAATGCCTTTTTTTTTTCCCTATGTGACACTGATAACCACAAATATTAGAGCAAAATGAGAATGACAGAAAATTCTGTCTAAATGCTGGTATACCCCAAGTTTGGAGTATACCAAATACCTCCTAAAACAAGCTTAATTGAGTCTCTTTGGAAAGAGTCTATTCCAGAAATTAAGTTGTCTTTATTGCAGTGATATTTGTTATAAATATTATTCCAGCAATACTAAATCCTGAAAACTACAGTTAATATTAATTCAGGTCCATCTGCACAGAGGTCAGAGTGTATACAGTGTTCCAAGATTTTTCTATGCATCCCATGAACAGCTAAGCCCTTCAAAGTGACAAAGATGGGTTGCTGCTTCCCTTTTCCCCTCTTAGCTGCTGAGTGCTCTCTCTGGTGGCATTAATGTGGTGGTGTTATATCTGACATCTCTTTGAACAGAGCTAAGGCAACTGAGAGTTTAAAGATTTCTGATTGATCATGCAGGTTTCTTCAGACACAATTTGTCGTTATGCTACTTTTAGGTGCATTTCAATTAATTAAATCTTCCACTGTAGCCTCTAGAAACTTTAAAAGGACTATAATTAAAACATAAGCTCTTCAAACTCTAGTTGTAGACCAAGAGTTTTTTTCTGTAGTTAACTTCAGCTTGTTAAATCACACAAAGTGGCTTAATCCAAGCCTGGGCCATGAGATGAACTTAAGGTCCATGTTGTTGCAATATATTGAGAAGCAGTATATTTTGGAGGAAAATACATCTAAAAGATGTATTTGCTTTTTGAAAATATAAATTTAATTTTTTTGCCTTGTAATTTTGTCAGTTTTGTTACATTTATAATCTGTAACCAGTCAAGTGTCATACCTGGGGTTCCCATAAAGGGGTTAAACCTCATCTTAAATTGGTTGATACAAAAAAATGAGGCATAAATGTATGTACTGTGTATATAAAGGATGTTACTGGAGAGAAATAGGAGATTCTCCAAAGCGGGGAGTCATTCTATATAAGAACTGTATTAAGGAAAAAAAAAGGAGGATTGGACTACTATTGGAATTGTTTGGTGGACTCTAACAACAGAATTTCAAATGATGGCACAGATGAGAACTTTTCTAACGAAACATATGCAGCTCTACCTTATTCACCCCTTCATGGTTAATTTACTGATGTCCATACACCACTGTTTGTGTCATAAGCAGGCCTGGTGGCAGAGTGAGAAAATAATCAATGTCAGTTCTCTTGCTTCTATACTTACTGTCACTGGCAGCATATTCATGGTGTTTTTATTTTTGTCATGGCTGTTTTGGGGAGAAGAAATTCCTTAAGCAATAAAAGGAGAATTTTTAATGGATCAATTTTCAACAAATAAAATACATTTATTCAATATAAATCAAGGACTTCAGGTTCTGTAAAAATCTCCATATAAATGCATTAACTTCATAGGGATTAATAAATGCAAGGACTAAAAAGCCTGAAAGTATTTTTAACCTACTTTCTGAAGCTACACCAGCTTACTAATTTTGGATTCTTTCCATAAGGGAAATATTATCATTTTAGAAATTGATTTTCCCTTTCTGCCTTTATCTTAAAAATATTATTGCTTCTAAAAGTGCTTTCCCAAAGATTTCTGTAGTCCTCAAAAAAGGTCCTTGAATTCTTCATTGGTTTCTGAAGAAAAAAGCCTGAGAAGTAGAAATTTCCTTCAATCTTTCTGTTAATAATTAATACAATTTGTTATAAGACATGCAGAGATGTAGAGTCATGAATTCAGCGAACAAAAATTACCATAAAGTTCACTTAGAAATGAAAATAAATGTAGGTCTCAAATACTCTGGTTTTCAAGGATGATTCTGGAAACAGCCAGAGAAATGGAATGCATTAATAATTCCAGTATGAGTTGGAATAGAATGAGGCTTGTGGTTCTTTTTGGAATGGAAAATTTTAGACAGAAGCTTGTTAAAGTGCATAGAATAGGATTGCTTATTTTGTAATTTGGCCAAAATTATTGAAAAACAGAGTGTAGAAAAATATGTTAATGAAAGATTTAATGTCCCTTCATCTCACTTTGAAGAAGATATCTTCAGTATGCAGATCTCAGACTATTGAGTAACAATAAGACAGCTGCATTTTTAAATTATTGACATTCAAGGTGGAACCTTAATCTCTTTTATTTTCTGATCTACTAAATAACTGGTATAGAATACTAAGGCAAACAAATTCAGGTTAAAAAGCTTCAATTAGCTGTTAGCATAGATCTGCTTTTAACTTATTCATTTGGAAAACTTTACACGTGTTAAAGAAACTTAACAGATTAGTAAAAATGTGGCAACAGCCGATTAAGCTGATGTATCAAGAAAAAATTATTTTAAAAATGAATGAGAATTCTAAAACACGGAAATTATTACCAACAATCTGATATAGTTTATATTCTTTCTGGAGTATTTATTTTTTGTTGATACCTGCTAATAATGTACTTTTGTGATAAGAAGACTTAAAACAAAGTATTGTTTACTCACCAAAAGGAGGATTGCATATTAAACATATTACACTATTTATGTATACAAAATTTAATTGATATGTACACTTTTTTCAATTACTCCTTTATGTCTTGGTAGAGTTGGAAAAGTGACTTCCACAATGCTTTTCACAACATTCCCAGTTTTTAAATTAAAGCACACTATATTTGTGAGAAAGTAAACATATTTATGTTCTGGGAGAGGGACTTTATGCATGCTCTCTGTTTGACACAGATGGTTCTTATTTTGAATCTCACTTTCCAAAGCTGTATTTTAATAACTAAAGTAGCTTCCTGCATAAAGTGGGGGGAATATGTGATTACAAAGGGGTAAGAAATGGAAAAATTATGGGGTGTGGAAAGCAGAAAGGTTTCCTCTTTGTTTTGCCCTTTAATTCTTTCTTGTACCTGCTTTTATTTTCCATCATTGCTTTGCTTGCAGGTGCTGGATGTTCATAATCTTTCTGCACTTCCTTGCTTCATAATCTATATATCCTTACACCTAAGAGAAATCAGCAGCCATATGGCATCTTGTGTGGTTTTTCTTTGTTTTCTTTTACACAGAAATAATTAGTCATCAGCAGGTTCTCCTACTCTGAGGTAATTGCCCTCATAATGTCTGTGATTTCCATAGTCAAGCGTGAATACACCTCTAGTTAGCTTTTACTTCCAGCTCTAAGACTTTTGTCTTCCAGCAGAGTGGCCCAAAACCTCTGGCTTTCTTCACAGTCTCATCATCAGTGATTCTCTTGCCACAGACACAAACAAGCACCTGTGTACCAGCGTTTGTAATCTGCACCATGGAAACCTGTGCTTCCATAAAACCTGTGTGGTCTTTCTGTTGTAGTCAGTGGCTACTACTAACCTCCAAAAAGGAGTTTAACTCTTGCTCATATCTGTGGTAAGTGAAAACTGGCTGTCTTACCTGTACCTCCACTGAGGTTTCATCTAATCCCAAAATAGCAATTTCTTCTAGAGGAAGAAAACCTAATGTGAAAAATATCAAAGTATTAGGCGTGATACTGAAATTAAGTATGTCATACTGACAATTCAATGTTTATACCCCACAGCAAGTCAAAATACTTTCTATTTTAAGGCCTTGGATGAAGAGCCTTGCTGAAGACCCAGAAGTTGAACATAGCTCCACAGCAATCCTTTCTACATATGGTCAACAAAGGGGAAAACCTCAAATCCTGATATGATTTTTCCTGGTGTTTCACAGTGCAATGTGGTTTTTTTTCGTAGTCACTTATTTTTTGTTGCATTGAAATGATCAAATTTAAATATTAAATTAAGTTTTTCTGTTTTGTCATTTAATGTCCAAATTTCTGTAGGAAAGAGACAGGACACTGCATCTTCTAAAAGAATCTTAATAAGTAGGAGATTAGGATAGAAAGTAGCTGTTTTCATTTTAGCCTAAATACATATTTCCATAATGTTTCAGGCTGTTAAAATGGAGAAAATTCCATTGATCAAATGAAAAGGTGGTAGAAAGTTATAATCTAACTTAAATCCTTATGAATATGAGGCATGAATTTAAGAGAAAGAATAAGGCAGTGCTCTAGTCCAGAGACCAAAATATCTTGGAGTTTGGGAAGTGGGGCACTGTGTTATGAAACAAGGCATTGATGAAAATATGTGGTTTATATTATTTTTACATTCAATCTTTAATTCCTTCCTCTCTGCCACACCACTTCTACACCAGCCATCCAATTGCTCTCTGGTTTTTTCAGAACTCCATTGCAAGGTCAAAACCCCACTTGTATCTGAATTATTCCTAGCCTATCTTTTATGAGCTGGTGCATAAACAAGGTATTTCTGCCTACCCAGGGCCAGTCTCTTTTCAAATTCTCTTTAGCAAGTCTACATTTTCCTTGTTCAGATGCAGTTTGACAAAAGAATGCTTTCAGTCCTTTTTGCAGCTCTCTGCAACTTGAGCCACCATGTACTGCTGATTTAAGATTCTCTGACTTTGTCCTTTGCATTTGTCCCAAATATTTTCATCTTTTAGAGAAAAAGACTGGAAAGGGTTTTCAAACTCTCCACATGATCCCTGTTATTAAATCCTTTAAATACCTAATCTTTTTCCTGAGGCACTTACTTTGGGAGATATATTAGATATGCCTGCACTATCCTAAGCTAAAAATCTTATTTCCTATGGTAAAGATTAGTTTTCACACAGCTGTAACAGTAAATGACATGGGTAATATTGGTCACTAACATAAACAACTCAATCTTTACTATTCTCCCACTAAACCACCTCTCCTCACTATTTAGTTGTGCCTGGAGAGGATGGGGTGTGTTTACCTTGGGTTCTGCTCCTTTCATGCACCACCCAGCAAAACTGGCAGTGCACAGAAAAGGGAGGAAGCTGCTCTCAACATAGCTTTTGCTGAATTGAGTGTAAGTGGAATGAACAAACATTTATGAAAGATTTCTTCTCTTTCTTTCTCTGAATTATTAATTTCAGAACGCATTGGATTGTTTAATATTTCTATTTTTGAACAAAGGAAACAATAGCTCGAGGCATGTAATAAGGATATTTACAGTAATCCATCTGTAAATACAGCATGTGTATAGTACAATCCATTTGAATGTAGAAGCAAGCATGGATTATTTTCATGCTTTGTTTACACCTGTGTTTATATACAGCCATATTATAATTTTTGTTTGTCACTGGCAATACAGACATAAGGTCCTTTTGTACAAACACTTATTAGTAAGCCTTCTGTCCTGTAAGTTGAGATACTCCTCTCAGCAAGGGCAGGTCATGGACTCTAGTTTGAAACATTGGCTTAATCTGAGTTATTTTACTGTAAGAAAATGAATGCTGAATGGAGACTATAGACCTTGGTGAGACAAAGAGGCCAGCGTCTGATACTAGCTTACAACAGCTCTACTGCAAAGTCAAAATTAGAATTAAAAAAATAAGAAAAAACCAGTGAGCAGTCATCTCAAATACAATCTACTTTGATTTGAGGATTTCAGATAACAATGGAAATTCCTGAAGCTAAAACTTTGCAGCTGGTGAAAACGCAGTTTGATTTCTTTGACTGTAAATGAAATTCTATCCTTTAAAACTTTGCTGACATAAAAGTAGACAGTCTTCTGCTCATATTTTGCCTTGCTTATACAGTGATTATCCTTTAGAAATTTTTAAATTGTCTTAGTATCTACTCTAAAGATTTCAGTAATGTTACTACAGGCAAGTAGCATGGCAACATTCTTAAATAGCACAGAAATAGTGATTTAAGATTATAATAGGCCATTTCCATACGGATCTAATTGTGGTCCAGATGGCAGATGCTGTTCAAGCTATTTCATGAATTAAACAGAAGAGACTGGTTTCAGTTGTTACAAACAAGATGTCACTCAGCACAAAAAGAAAGTCAGATGTGGTGGTATTTTTCTTAATGACTACTCTGAAGTGTTTATTAGCAAATTCTTAAAATTTCTTAGAGGAAATATGTTTTTCCTGTCCTCTGAGATATAATACAACTTCTCTATCCATAGAAGGAAAATGATAATATAGTCCCTATTGTGATCACCCTGGAATGGAGCCACAACCAGGGCTACCACGGGAGGTCTTGTTTACCAGCATGCCTTTGTTTCACGAACCTAAAAGAGGCTTGGTAGATCTGTCTTTAGCCTGGCTGATGTCTAGCCTTTGATGAAAGGCAGGAAAGCCTCCTTTTTTCTTACAGCTTTCTCCTAAAAGTTGATTTGCCTGTGCAGGTTTAACATAAGGGTGTCTAACTCCTTCCTTAAACCTCACTTTCCTCTTGTGAACAGTCCCTGCTATATATGGATTTGTATTACCAAACACTAACCAGTACGAGTATGAGAGGATTCATTAAAATTTATGTGTGTAGCAAAGTCTGCAGCCTCTATGGGATATACTTACTTTGAAGATAGTCATGAGAATAACAGCTTGTCTGAGCTTATAGAGCTCTTTATTATTCTTTCAAGTATGTGGAAGCAGAAGCTCTTTGACCTACTGGATCGATACTGCTAATAATTATGAACATATTTCCACCATTAACAAAAAACTGTCTCTAGTAAAGAGCCCTGAAACAGCGATAACTAAAGCCAATCAGACGAATGAGCAACAGTCACATTATCTAAAATATCTTATGCTGTTTTTCCAGAATCAAAAGTATACTATAAAGGTCATCAGAACTGTGTACTAGAATCCATTTATTTTACTCTCAGCATTCTCTTTTTCAACAATAAAATAACATTAAATAACAATTTTACTATTTAGTGCTAAATCATTGTCCTTCTTAGTTCTTGGTCCAAGAGCAGTTACCATAAAAAAGGAAAAATATTTAAAGCATAAAACGCCTGTTGTATTCATATGTACAATACAAATGCTTTCAATAGTTCCATAGTCAATTTCTGTTTAAAGGAAGGAAAACAAGCAATAATACTAACTTCATTTATCCACTAAAATATAATTTACATTGTTTACATGTCCTTTTCCTGCCATGCTAAGGTGTTTTTACAGGAACATTACTGACTTTGTGGAGGTTTGTTTTTCCTTTTCTTTAAATTGGACTTTCAGTTGTTTCACGAACTCTGGCTAGACCAAGTCTGTAGCCTTTCAATAGTAAAATCTTCTGTAGAAAGGCATCAGGCCAGAGGAAGAAAGGTGTGTTCTGTCTTCAGCAATCAGTAGTTGCAGAATTGGCTGCCATGACACACTCATTCACTAGCTGGTTTCTGTTTCATCTTAGCAGTTGAAAAGACAGCTGGAGAAGACCATACAACTTGCTGCTATTCCTATTAAAGCTCAGGCTTGAAAATGTCTCCCCCCTCAGCTGTGCCCTTAAGGATGAGACCATTTGGATTTTAAGAGCTGAGCTCAGATTATACCCTCTAGAAATATTCCTGAAGATGAACTCTGCCCTTTCAGACTGGAGTGTCTATTTAAGCCTTCTCAATTGTTGTATTGTCTATCCATGTTTACTGTTTGTAGTGAGATGTGCATGCTGTTATTTTGGCCTTGCTATGTTAACTCTTTTATGAGTTATTCATGTGTGTTCCTGCAAGTTATCACTCCAGAAAAAAGTCCTCCAATTCCTGACAATGAGTCACAGATTTTCTGTTTATTTTCGCTCTGTTGCTACAGTCCAAGACAGATGACCATTAGATTAGTTTTTATATATAGTAGCAAAATCCACAATGCTTTTTAAATTATCACCTGTCTCAGAGGAACATATCTCAAATTTTCTTTAGGAAAGTTACTCTCAGATGACCCTTCTCTGCTACTGCTTTTGATGGAAAAGTTTAAGCTTTAAGTCTGTTTGGAAATCTAGGTTTGTAAGCCTGACTACCTCTATTGTAATCTTTGACTACATCTAAATTCCTCATTTATAAACTCCTTCTGCATTAATATCTCTTTGTATGTGATGGTGCTTCTACATGTTCTTGGCTTGTGGACTCCTCTTATATTGATTTTGGGTGTTCTATTTGGAGCTTATCTTCTTATCTTTTTTATGCTTATTTTTTTTCTCTCAGAAGTTTCTGCATTTCACATGCTTTAACTTTCAGAAGGTAGCAAAAGAGTCATAGGATTATAGGATTAAAGATCACTTACAGGATTTCTTTCAGGCTTTTAATATACCTGCAGATAGATGGTATTTTTGGGGAGTAGAGGTAGTTGTGAAACACAACCTAGAATCAAACTGTCATCATCTTTTAGCTTTCACTGTCTATGATTTGTTCCTGCAAACCAAAATTTCTGCTATAATAATGGTTTTCAAAGTCTAGAAATTTTTTTAGGAAATGGAAAGTCTATTAGCATTGCTTATTCATAATAAATGGCATAATAGAAAGGTGAAGACTGAACTGCATTTCTAGAAACTACAAATTGACCCTGATTTCTCAAGATCTTTTCTATTAAAGATGTAATTTTCGTTTAAGTAGCCAAATTGTCACAGCTGGTTTTGTGGTTTTTTTTTGTTTGTTTTTGGTTTTTTTTTTTTTTTAATGAAACTCACTCATCAGGGTTTACAGATTCAGACTAGATATAAGGAAGAAATTTTTTACAATGAAGGTCATCAAACATTGGCACAGGTTGCCCAGAGAGGTGGTGGATGCCCCATTCCTTGGAACAATCAAGGTGAGGTTGGATGGAGCTCTGAGCCTGATCTAGCTGAACATATCCCTGGTAATGGCAGGGGGTTGGACTAGATGGCCTTTAAAGGTCCTTTCCAACTCAAACCTTTCTATGATTCTAGACTACAAAGGTAAGAATCGATTAAATTATTTCTGTATGGATAGAGGTAGAGCTGGATTACTTTTTGGTTTGTAGTTTGCAATTCTTACAGCTTCCTGCCAGCTTACTTCTGCCATGTTGCTTTCCAAACTAGAGGACCCTTTTGATGTTTCACAGCATTGTAGTATAGTGGCCAATAGAAGAAAAAATGGAACAGGAGATTTGCATCAGGTATTAGACTACCAGCATGTCACTCTGACCTATGCAATGGGAAGTCAATGGCCCAGAAAATAGTTTAGCATATTTCATAAAAAAGTCAATGATAGGGAAGACAGTGTGCTGTACAAAGAAATAAAGCAGAAAAATAATTCTGACTAGTTCTGATTTTGCTTCTGGGATATAACAGGTGGGGTTGTGAGTGCAACAGCTGCTCAAAAAAATTAGCAGGGAGAGACCAGGAGGGACTTTTACAATTAATTGATCTGTTTCTGTGAAGCATATTTTGGTATTTCTCCTAATAATTCCAGCATTCAACTCACAATCCTCTCACTTGACTTCTGGAATTATGGCTTGCCTTGGTTTTTGTGGCTAAACCCAGTGTATCAAATTACAACCTGAATGTCATATTGTGCAAGTAGCCTCCCATAATTTAGGTGATTCAACGCATTGTACAGTTGGAGGAGCAAATGAGGAAATGGAGAAGGAAATGAGTGCCAGAGATCCCAAACTTAGGGCTGGGTTTTTTTGATGAAGAAGGAATAGGTGGTTGGACAGAGAACAGCTCAAATTTTTGAGACCTATCAAGCCAATTAATGGACTGTGCATTTGCCTGCCATTTTACTTCTGGCTTAAAAAAAAATTATACTGGATGGACTTTAGAAAAAACTTGCTTCTCTAGCAGTATCTCCTTATTGAGAACAAACTATGATTTCAAACCTGTTAAATGTATACGTAAGTGTCACCTCAAAAAAAACCCCAGGTAACTATTAAACAAAATTCTTTTCTGGAGCCAGAAATCATCTAAGCATTTTCCTATTCCCTCCTTCCTTTCAGTCCCTTGAAGTGAGATATATAATACAAACAAACACATTTTCAAATATTTTTTTGCTTCATCACTGTTTCCCCGATTTAGTTAGCAGTTGGCTGGTCCTTTCATATGCTACCACATCTGCTCACCTACCTGATCATATTGGCTCATTTCTTGTTCTGTATAGAGAAAAATACTGTAGAAATAAGTGAAAAGAAATACCTTTGAAAAATCAGTTCTTCATTTTTATTTATAATTTTTAGGTGAAAACCTTCCCTTTTAAAGGAACAAATAACATAAATTATGCATGAATGATCTATGTTGAGCTGTGTTGTTACTTCTACTGCAGTCACTGATAAGCTTGAAAAGGCACTACAGTTGATTAAAATATTTTCTTGGAAAACACTTCAGCAGGAAGAAAATTAAGATGCACTTTATTATAAAGAGTTCTCTCATTGCTTTTGTAGTAGTTTATAGAAGAAGATAAATTTTTTGGGTACTGTAAAAATCAGTTATAAAGGTAACCTTTATTGTAAAAAATTAATTCACACACAGACTATCATTATGGTCTTCAAATATGGACACAATTTCTGCAGCAGTGAGCAGGTGTGTAATTTCTTGAGGTTCTAAAAGACTCTGAAAAGCAAGAACATGTTTCTCTTCAGTAGTTTTCTACTTTCAGTGATTTTTTTTGTCAGTCATGACAATTTTTGCTTTCCTTAGCTCCCTGTCTTCAGCTCTGAAAACCACTTCGCCCTCCACATTAGCCACAGCCATAGGAATGAAGAACTTTGCTCAGGACTTTGAAACAGTTCAATTTCTGGTTATATTAACTTTCAGGTATTACAGTAGTTTGTATGAAATGTCTTCTCTCTGATCATATCAATCTAGTGCCTACCACCATCAATAGAAACCTTTGTTGGGCTTCATGATCTAATGAATGAGCTTCAAAAAGTAAATTATATCAGATCAGTAACTACAAGTTACTTACTCCAGTGAGGACAAAGGTTGTGGGCTGGGTGGGCAGTATTTATTGAGGAGATAGACTAAAGAAAAAAAAGTATTACTGGGAGATATAGGAATAAGCAAAATTATATTACCTGGAACTTTTTCTTGCATTCCTTAGCACTGTGCTTCCATTTAGAAAACTTGCCCGTATTTCACCCTGTCTTTTCTTCATGCCAACAATATATCTTAAAATGGTAGAAAATCAAGTTTGACAAGAAATTACACTGGAATTTACACTGGTTCAGGGTGTGACTCACTCTTTAATTCTAGAGGCAAAAGAGAAAACAATTGTTAGGCTTTTCATCAGAAGGGCTTTGAGTCTGAGAAGGTAAGAAAAAAAGGGATTATTTAGTTCTGAGAATGTGTGAGATATCTTGCCCTAGTTCATTATACACTGAAGTCCATGAAAATTTTCATTTTGGACATGTGGAAAATGTCTTCCCTCTCTGTTGTAAAGTTATGATCTACTTCAGAGACATTTATAGCTACAAATGCTCTCCTTTTGGCTGCTATAGAAAGAATATCCCCTGCATCCTCTGGAGCCAGTGAGCTGTAGAGCTTTGTTCTTATGGTTTTGTTAACAGTGATGGAAGCAAACACTGCAATATTTGAAACAGGAATGAACTCCACCCTAGCTGGGTATTAGAACAGGAGAAAAATAAAGCCTCTAGCAGATGAAAGTGAAAATGTGTATGGTGTTTCTTTATCAAATCCTGAGTTTAAAGAATTAAACTTCAGAGGGGATGTGTACTATAATGAAAGTTAAGCTGTCAAAAAAAGAGGATGTTTAGGTTTCTTTACCAAAACCTGAATTATTTTAGCCTGAATAATGGTGCTTAAATTAGATCCTTTCCTGAAAATGACATTTTTTGAAAGTATAGAATAGAATTTCAGATCAAAAGTTCAAAAGCATCTGGAAATCTGATCAAAGTCTCAGTAGGAAGCCACAGTTAAAGTAGTTTATAATATATAAACTACACAATTGTCCAAATCTATAACCATTAGAAAAATGAAACATTTCCAACAATCTTATAGTTCAGTTCTTTTTTTCCTAAAATTCCTAACAGTTGACAGGATCAGCCCTTAAGAAATTCAGTTGATCTGGTGGAAGATATTACCTTATCTACAAAGCTTGCCTAGGTTGTATTCTTTGAGTATGACTGCTACAACCCAACCACTGTTTTCTTATTATTTCAGTTCTTGGGAGATGAAAGGGCATTTATTTTCTGGTTTGACTTCTCCACCCCTGCTTTTATGAGTTTTCTTTTCAAAGACTGGATCTGAAACAAGTGAACTGAGAAAAATATTCTGCTTCATGCGTCCTGTATCAAAACTACTGAAAGAAAAGTTAGGAAATATTTAAGTTTAGACTGTCATATCTTATGATAGTGTCGTCAATACAAGAAAAGAATACTAAAGGAATAAAACAGAAGCCATGTCTGCAGCAACTGCATGTATTCTGAAGAAAGAGTATTTGAAAATGCAAAGATTTTAATCTTTTATCAGAAACAATGTAATAATACTGGATAATTGAATGAAACTGGATCACAAAATTGGAGTTAAAAGGTAAATAACTGTATTGTCGATGTAAGAAAGAGTTCCAGTCCATTTCTCTAGACTTTGAGTGTCTTCTACTCTGCATGCATTGTAAAATCATTCCTTGTCACTCAGGCATTATAATACCTTACTGAAAATGTCTTACAACCATTCCTGCTTTGTTTATATTAATATTTCAGTATACTAATTTGAAGGAGAAATGTTCTCCCTCCACCCTAGTGTATGTGTGGTACATGCTTGTTAATCTTTCATCAGGATGTGTGCAGAATACAAAATTATGTGCATAATGAATCAGTGAACGAAGTACCTTAATTTATTTAAAATTACTATTTTGATAAAAATAGGGTAATGAGGGTTTAAATCTTAATTGAAAATCCAAAATGTTCTGTGATTTAATTGTTTGTGAAAAGAATTTGCATACTAAGAACCAGGCAAACAAGAAAATTACCAAATCCCGTCTAAATGAGAGATGTTTAACACTAGAAAGGGATAAGCATAGAAAACCAGCAATAATTTAGAACCATGCAGTATCATTTCACAGGCAAGAATACTTATTTGGTGTGGGACTCATGAAATACAGAGATCGTGTAGGATATGACAAACACAAGAAAAAGTTATCTTTGTTTTAGATTTTTTGTATGTGTGTATCTCCCTATCAATATATACAATCAATGTATGAATGCAGTCAGATATTAAACATGGAAGGACAAACTTTAGATTCCTCCCCACAGATTTTGACACTGCATTAAGCATAAGTTTCTATTGGTTCAGTAAAATATTTCCAAATTGAGTTTCTGGATAAATCTCCACTTCCCTTGTCCAGGCAGATACTCCTGTTGTATCTTGATTCTGAGCTGGGGTGAGATGTATGTGTGCATCATACTCCCCTTCTGCCCTGGATTCTATGGAAGGAAATCCAAGGCCAGGGCTTGGAGAAGGTTTACTGCTTACCTTACCTGCTCCTGCTGACCTGGGCTGGGTCCCTCATTCGGATGACTGAAGGACTTGGTCTTGCATATCCTTCATGGAGTATATTTTTCCTGTCCTCCATTGAAAGAATTAGCTATAATTTAAATTATATACATGATGCAGCACAGTATCCATGCACAACTTGTTCCTGTCTTGGAGCCCTTAGGAAGTATAAACAATAGATATACTCTCTTATATTTTAGTCACAGTGTTTGTCACTATTGACTCTCCCATTTTGTGTCTGTCACATGAATATGCAAGATATGCATCTATAAGATTTGAGGCTTTCTAATGATAAAATAACTTGAAAATTTTCCCCTGCACTCTAACTTTAATTGGATATTGTCAGTCTAATAACACAGCTAAGGTGTGCTTGAGCTTGTGCTCATTGCTTATCTGTGAAGGAAGCAAATGCAGACCTGAGAACATGTATTGCCCTGTCCAGCCATTTTATAAGGTTCAGTGATTAGATCATAGCTGTTAGAATCTATTTTCTGTTTAAAATGAGACAGTTATTTCTTCCTCCTATATTCTGTAAATGACCAGTTCTCCTTTTATCTGGTAGCTTGATATATCCTGAGATAATACTATTGCAACATCTGTCATGATCTCAAGACATCCAATTGTCTTTCACACGTCTGTTAAGTTATACCAAGCTAAATGATGTAGTCACATATTGCATCTCTAAGCTAGGTTTAAAAACTAATTAGGATGCAAACAAGAATGAATGCATAATGGTTTCTTTCTGAAGCTGAGTAGAAATTTGACTGCAGTACAGTTGAGCAAATAATTTCCAATGAATAATTGATATCAATGTCACCTTTTCTGTTTATTAATTATCCACTAGCCTATTAAAAATTTCACTGGTTTGTTAATTTTATCCAATCTGTGAATTTTTGAATTATTGGTCATTTCTTGGACACTGTAAATGAACAGAGACAGATAATGTATGCATGTTTTTTTTATCTGATGATTTAGGAAACATAACAGTTCTGTGAAATGTAAAAATTCTGCAAATAAAAAGTGCAAAATATCTGTCTGGCAAGTATTTCTGGATTTTAGTTTTGAAGCCAAGAAAATTTGAATGGCAAAAGTACTGGTAATACTCAACTGCTCTTGAGAAACTGTTCACAACAGGATTGCAAACAGAAATAAAAAGGAATTTTGCTTTTGTTTAGGTTTGACTGTGCCTTTCTACTTTTTGCTCTATGCTGATTCATAACTCAAGCCACCAAAACATTCCTCAGTGTTTTCTTTAAAGACTGGGACAAGAGAAATGTGTCGCATGAGAAGAGAATATTATAATCATTACTTAATATACAAAACATTTTCATCAAGGCACTCCTTACGAATTCCAAAACAGGATTGCAGCTGGCTCTTTGAATGGATTCATAGAATAAGCAAGGCTGTGTAAAAAGCCTTGTTATTTTGTGCATCTCCAGCACCAGGGACTGATCCTCCTCTAATCCTTGCTGTGTATCAAGTCTCTCTCTTTGCCCAGGGGATGCACATGAAAGGACAATTTCTCTTGTCAGGAAGAAATCAGGCCACACTAGCCCCATTAAGTTTTGACCTCCTTGCTGTATGCACTGCCAAAATCAGAAAGCTTTTCAGCGCTCATCAAGACTACTAAAGGGTATCATAACCCTTAATTAACATGGCAGCTGCTGAACAGTGTTGCTGCTGTCCTATTTCCTTTCACAAAGCCAAATCCGTGAGTTGGTGCAGTCATTTTTTCCTACTCCTCCTTTGACTTCCCACTTATGTGTATGGAGCAAGGTGCTGACACTCTTTCTTCCCTCTGTAAAATACCCAAAAATATGGTGTGTGAAGCTGCATTCTTCATCAATGGCCTGATTTTAAATAGAACTGATCTTCTTTTAAAACAAATGTAGCTTCACTCATTCCAGGGAGTAACTCACCTTCAAAAGAGTGGAAGGAAACAGTCCTTTATATCTTCCAGAAAATTTGAGGGTAGCTAAGATAGTGTATTCAAAGCAAATCCTGTGGGTGGAGTAACATTTGCTAAGGAAAGTTCTGAGTTTGAAACAGAGATACATATTTCTGTTATATTATATTGTTTTATTATATTGTCTTAGTTGATAAGAAATGTTGATTGGCAGACAGCATCCCTATCACTTTTCTCAGTGCTAATGGCTTTAGCAAAATGAAAAATGGACTTGTATTGGCTAAACTCAACTCTTTCTAATTCTAAAGCAAGCAGGGACAAGATGCATTAGCATGTTAATAGAACTTTGCACCCTAAGGTTCTGGTTTATCAGATATTAAGAATGCATTAGCAGTTTACAAACAGTGATGGACAGGATTCGTTAGCATGCAAATGCTACCTGAAAATCTATGGTTATTGTGGTATCTAGCATCACACACTCATTGAATGAATAACTTAAACACAAAATACTTAAACTCATTTTAGTAAGCTTTCCCTGTAACATAAAACAGATTGCAATATTTTCAAAGATGATTGTTGACTATAAGCATCTTAAAATTGATATTTTATGTTAAAATTCTTTGAAAAGGCCAGATTTTCAGATACTTGTGTTTAGATTATGCATCACATCTAATCTAGTGATTAGGTCTCTGTATGTAATTGAGAGACCCAGTGATTGGTATCATGTAACCATAGTGAAGACAGCCAAAATGACCAGCAATTTTTGTTTGCACAGTAGACCAGTTTAACCTCATTGTCCACTTACACAGACAGGATTGGTTTTATAATGGTTTCCAGCTCACTGACAAGATTTCCCAGCCTACTGCCATATATTGTTGTTTTGATGCATAAACACGTGGATCAAGCTAGAGAAAGTGAGTCATGACAGGTGAATTTGAGTTAAATTGTATTTGGGATTCAAAGTCATTGAAAACACAATATTTTCACTAGACTTGATCTTGTTTGAGGCTGAGTTTCACTGCTTTAGTTTGTCTGATTGATTGAGGGAACTTAAATGCAAATACATAAAAACATGCAGCACATTTCCATGAAATTGGCTGGTGTAAAAATTCTGGGTTTCCCAACACTGTAATGAATGATACTTCTATTTGATTCATTTTAGTGCTTGAAGTGAAATTAATATCTATCTTACATAAAACCAGGCAGATTTACCACTCTGCCTATGGTGTTTGCTCTTCTTTATCTTTTTTCTTCTCTGCATGCTTTTGATTTATAGTTCACCTCAAGCTAGAAGTTGACAGACTATCACTTGCACAGATAGATGCTATTCTGAAATACTTTTAATAGGTTTAAGTTGACAGGGAAAAAGGACAATATAAAATATAAGCCCTAGAATAATTGTTGGTAAATAGAAAATTTTGGATGTGAAATCTTACCAAGAAAGTTGCAAGGAACACTTCTGGAGCTACAGTTGATTGAACATATCTACCTATTATTATTATTCCTATTATTTTTCCTAAGAATAATAACATAGTTTCCACATTGTTAATGTGGATTAACAAATTCACTTGGGACCTCTCCCATATAGTCCATAAAATTCCCAGTCTTCAAGTGCAGTGATGCAATTAAACAAGACGTGGCCAATGAACCAGACAGATCACAGTTTAGCCAGTTCTGGATACCTTACAAGCCTCAGCTTTTCAGTCACCATCTTAATAGTTTCAAATATAGGCTTAACTTCATACTGAATTCCCTTCTCCCCCATATTCTACCCCTCCAAGTAAAGGCACTTGGTGTTTTCTCAAGGTCTAACTTGCTATATAGTACTTCATGTCTATAGATTTGGGATGATATTTCTTTCATCTGGGTGCTGGTTCTGGGTAGGCATCAGTCTACAAACTTCCACTCCTCAGGCTGTGCTGCCCTGGTATGATTGGGCCAATGGGTTTCATATGAGAACAATGTGGCCATATCTCAAGCAGATGCCACCTCCCCACATGGCTTCTTCCAGCATCTACTGACTCATTAAGTACTCATTAGAGAGAGCTGACCGAGATCCAGGAGTACTACAGCTGCATTTTGAAGGAATAATGTCGCAACTTCACAGGATCTGTGGATTTTTAGGATCTGTTTTCACTTTTCACTGCTCTTTAGGCTAAATTGTTCCATCTCTTCTAGCTCAACTGCCAGTAATTTGAGTGCTAAATTGAGTGACATAACACACCTGTAATTGAAAGGGGATTTGTTATGCCCTCCTTGACTTTTCTATAAGTCAATTGAAGTAGCTGTATTATTTATTTTCCCTCAGTGAACTAAGAGTGAGTTAGAGTGGTGGGAGAGGTGAATGTGCACATTATATGACATGTGAGGATGGCTCATCTCTGGTCAATAAGCAGCATCTCTGGATCTTAACCAGCAAAAAGTACTTCTAACAGCTCAGAAATCCAACATGTTTGCTGCTACATCTACATTACCTGGGCTAGCACGGAAAAATATTAGGAAGGATACAGGTAAGCACTTTATATTATATGTGTAGCTTGGAGAAAAAAAATGATTAGTGCTATCTCAAGATGTTATTTAATGCTGTACCTGGTATCAGAAATCACTGCTCTCTACAGGGAAGGGTACTTTATTTAGTCCTCCACAGCTAACTCTAACCAAGTCATATATCAGTAAAAGCACTACCCTTTCTTTTTATCACAACAGAGCTATTGGTACTGCACTTGTATTTGGGAATCTTTTCCTGTTATAATTAGGTCTTTTCTTAATAAGTTACTAGATATAAATTAACATGGAATAGTAGAAAATTAAGACTCAGAGAAGGAATGCTATATTCATATTAACTTTTTTTTTCATTTAGCACTCTTATGTTGAAATGCCCAGAATTTATGGTCTGAATATGAGCCCAGTCATTCCACTCACCATAAAAAATCCTAATAAAAGACATTTCTTCCATCAGGAGGCACCAATAATCATACATCCCTCTTACTCAGGATATTTCATCCACAGATCTCAATGCACTCTACAAAAATTTTAAAAGTAATTAAAAAATTGATTGAAAACAGGTTCCTGTTTTATGTGGTTTAATTTTTCCTTTTTTTTCAGTCAAAACTTTTGATATTTCTCGCATAACAAAGACTAACTGGAGATACACAACCCTGAATATTGGATGAGCCAGTTACTCAGATTTTCAGACCTGCTTAAGATTTAGTTCAGGACTTGTTGACATTCCTTCAGGCTTGGGGCAGCAAAGATCTGTGCAATTATAGTAAGCTCTTTTTAAATCGTTCAATGCTAAATGTAGTGAAACTCCTAGCTGCAAATAATTAATATGATCAGATTCAGTCTTTTGGTTTGTGCTTTGTAAACGGACCTTGGATCTCATTAATGTGTTTGCTATTCATTTTTGATGGGCTATATCACAAGAATGAATTCCAGTTTGTGTGAAGAGTGTTTATTGGCTGCACCTGCTGTTCAGGATTACTGCTCTCACTGATATGTGGGGTTGGTCACTCTAGCCCTACAGCTTTGTTTTTCTCCCTTGATTGGTCTAGTAATCAAAACATGAGGCTAATTCCTGCCTTGGGATAGGGAAGGTGGTGATTGTAGTGCTGTGGTACTAGAATCAAGGAACTCTTAGAATTAATAGATGATTTTTCAATACTGGATTGAGACTCTCCAGACCACTGACAGCAAAGATGTACTGCTATTGAACATGGAGTGGGCTGTTCCCATTTTCATTTGCTCCTTTTCACACAGATGGACACTAAGTGGCTGGCTGACACAGAATAAGCTTGCAAACAGAGCATGAAATCACTAGTGAGTGAGGAAGGGAGAAGGGATAGAAAGAGTAAAGGAAGCAGGAATATCAAGAGAAGAATAAAACTATGACCTAGATGAAAAAGAATTAGCAGTTTAATTTCTCCACACTCTCCTGTGCAATTGCTTTCTTTTCTTCCTCTGTTATCCTGTAGATTTGTGGCAACACTTTTAAGCTGTTCAAGTACATAGGTTTTAGCTGTTCAGAACTTCCAGACTGACTGTCTTAACACATAAACAAGCAGCTTCTATACTCCCTTTGCATTTATGGGGCATCATCATAAATTATATCCTGTCTTTAATGTCTCTTATAAGTGAGATACAGAATGTGGTAGTGGGTTTTCTAGTGTTTTATATTATTGTTAAATGTTTTATGTTACTGTTGGTATCCCCCTGAAACCTCCCTTATTCTGTAATCCCTGATGGTTTGCCCCGAACCCCTCCTTCCCATATAAGGTGTTCACCCTCCTTCTCTTGCACCTGTCAATCCCTTATACCCAGCCCTTGCACCTGCCAATCTCCCCAGGGCACATACCCACGTTCCAGAATCTTCCCTGTCAGTCTCTTATACCCAACCCGCGAGAGTGTCAATCCTCCCTTAACCCATACCCACGTTCTGGAATCTTCCCTGTCAGTTATGTTATCCCTATTCCCTTGTTAGTTGCTGTATCTTGGTTCACTCCCACCCTCAACCCTATTGGTTTGTGTTTGTAATCAATTCCTCCCCCACCCTCACCGGATTGGTTTCTGTATCCCTCCACCCCTGGTTTCCACCCCCCTTCAAAACCTCGTGCTCCCTGAGCAGCCTCGTGGCTTCGTGGACCCCTGGACCTGAATAAACATCCTCTGTCCTACACCCGAAGCTGCCCGTCTCTCTCCCTTCGAATTACTCCGTCTCCTCGACGCTGCACTTATTGCCGCTGTCCTGCGCTCTCTGCGAGGGAGCGCGGGCTGCACCGACTCCCCTGAAAGCCAGTGCGGGCGGGACGGGGAGCGGCCACACTCGGTGCGCTGCCCCGGAGAGCGAGCCGGAGCGCGAGTGGACACCGGGGCGGCGCGTCAACAGAATAAAATGGAAGAGGAATTGACTGAATTTGTTTGAACAAACGTAACTGGTGTTACCCAAATTACTTTTCAGTTTAAATTTAAGCCATTTTTGTTCTTTGTATATGCCAAGATTATGATTGCACTAGGCCTGCTAGTCTTTAAAAGAAGCAAATGGTTAATGATGCTTCTCTACCTTAAGGATCCTGGAGCAAAATCTCAGTCTTTAAGTACAATAAGATGATTTATTTGGATGATACAGTGGTAGGAACAGCTTGAGCCATATGACTCTGAAGAGGGATCACTGGGCAACTATACCCTACAGTCTAAGTTTCCCACCCCTCATGGGAAATTGGCCCAATTACAATATTAGTGTGTGGAGTGTTGATCTCCACTGGTTTTCTTTGTTGTCTCTACATGGGCTGTTTCTTCTCTCTAAGGCTGCAACTTCTGTTAATGGGGGTAGTGGCTTTTCTTGATTCTTTATCTTTGAGGATCAGTTGGCTTTAGGGCCTTTACTTAGGCAGATAAAAGCTCAGGGTACCTAGGTGAAATTTCACAAGTTGCTGCCTCAGTGCTTATTTATCTGTAGTTACTGCAAATAATCACTTGCAAATAATCTTGTTCATTTAAAGGAATAAGGTTCTGAATGAATATAGTAGAGTAACATGTGTATGCACAGCACTTCACTAATCATATTATAACCACTCAAACAGGTAGCCAACATTACATTTCCACCCAATACATGCATAATATTAAAAAAGATGGAATTTTTAAACTTTATCTTAATAGGAACTCCTGAGTATGTAATAGAAGTGTTCAATAATTTAAAGAATGAACATCTGTGAACCATCCAAGGCTTGGTCTCTTTTGAGTTATAATGGGAATGAAGTTCTTGAAAGGGTGCTTAAAAGTAGCGTGAAGTGCTCAAATATCAATGATTCCAGTCAATGTGCTATTTGAAACAACTTTTCTTTTTGCGTTTTGATGAGACAATCTGTTCACCCATACTAAGGTCTCAACCAAGAGACCATGTTCTTATTTGGATATACTCCTATTAATGACATAAGTGTCTTCTCATGGAATAGAAGCATAATGTCCAAGAAATCTGTTTAGTTGCAAAGCAAGAAAAGAATTTCAAAAGAATTAATAAATCAGCTAGAACTTGGTGCAACGTAAAGGGTGAGATCCAATTCCCTAATTTGACTAACTCATTGACACCTGTATCCATTCTTCATTAGTACAGGGTTAGAAAAAAAAATTAGTTTCTGCCACTCATTTATATATGGTAATGTTATTACAGCAAGTCAAAATAAGGGTAAAATACTTTGCTTTATATTTCTTGACACTTGTGTGGCCTTTGACAATAGAAATATGAATCTAACATGTAAATTCATTATTGCCTTTGAGAGTTCTGTCAGATTTTGGATTTGCCCTATTCAATTTCCTCTCTTTTCCCCTACCCTCCTTTGCTGCTATGACCTTTGAAACAAGAATGGGAACTGACAGACTCACTAGCTGCAGAAGAGAAAATAATTAAGCTGACCACCTGCAGCACTGTCAAAAGCAGAGATAGTACACTGAAGGAGAAAAAAAAAGGGGGAAAACCAGTTTTCCTCTGATTATTCTCCATCATACTTCTTCTGGGGTATATAGCACTCTTTAAAGATTCTCTTTTTCATCCTTTAAAAATGGCATGTTTTATAATATATTCTTAAAATAGAATGGATATAATAGAGCTCTGAATTGTTTTGATACATTTCCAAAAAGAATCTACAGTGCCTCATAACATATTAACTTTAGAGAGAACGTTGCTAAATATTCTGTTTATTATACTGTCCTGCCATGCATTTTAAATATCTGCAAATGTATTTATTTAAATAATCTGGGACTTCTGCAATTAACAATAGCTGCTACATTATGCATGATTCTTGGCTACTAACAGTGAGGATCAACTGCAGTGTTCCATTAGTGGTTTTCAATTTGTTGCTAAGTTTTCTGTAATTGATTGATGCTACTTGTGACACTCCTCAAAGCTGCAAAACCAAAAATAGCGTGTCTCCCATCTCCAAGAAAATGCTTTCCCAAGGGTTCCCTTTCCTTCACAACTAGAATGAGAGTGGGCTAGAGAGACTGAGAAGACATAATCTCATGTTCTCCATCATGTCTCACGATAAAAAGCTTTTTCTGGCTGCCCAGCAGGCAGTGACTCAGTTATTCCTGCCGGTTTGCAGCACAGGAACTTTTTCTGTGGGCTGTAAAATGGTTAGGATGTTGTCTGTGATCCTGTGACTGTACTTACGAAAGTGACTGTACTTATCCCATCATCCTGATGGGAGCAACTTCAGTCTGGACTACAGAGTTCTATCACGTAATTTGAGAAATATTTCACACCACACATACAGTGTGACACACCCAAGTGTGAAGACCTAGGCTGTGAGGAAATGGCAGACAAAGCTGTAAATTTACCTTGTGATCAGGGGCACTAGGACCAATTGTATGAACAATGCAACAGGAGGTTTAAGTATAGCATGTGGGAGTGTGCTCATGGCTGGCTTTATAGCTGAGGGGATCTGGGGAGCTTTCTCATACCTTGCTCTGCCAGACTGTGCTCTGCATACCTCTACAAAACATCACTAAATCCAACTGTACTCCGACCTAAGCGCTGATGCAACTCGGGGAAGCATGAGGTAACAACTTGTGGATACTCCCAGTTCAGTCGAAGAAAGAACAGAGATAACTCTCCCAGGCTTAGCCTGGGAAACTTAGAATTCTAAACTATTGTTATGTCTTCTTGTAGCTATTGTTTATAACAGTTGTCCTTCAAAGCATGATATTTCCGACTCACCAGTGAGGTGAGAGATGTTTTCATGGGACCAATCACATTTCACTTCAGCGAGTCATGTTATAAAAAGGTGCAGAATTTGTATTAAAACCCTTTTTGCCCTGTTGCCTTCTGATGAGTCGGAGTCTTTCTCGTTCCTGGCTCAACAGCAACAACAACTTCTCCACGTTAAGTCGTGTTTGAGAACAAGTTTGCTGATTCTGAAGATGTGCCTAGACACCATGCTGGACTGGTCTGTGGCACCTACCAGCTGCATGTCTTCTTAGCATAAACAACCGCAGGGAAAGATGGGAAAATCTGTTCATAAATCCTCTTCAAGAATCCCCAGATTTCGCTTGCATAAGGCTTAAAATAGTGGTTTTGCTGCCATATTTATTCTTGACATTGTAGAAACTGCAGGGTCCTTCCAGGCATGTCCCAATAACAAGGGCAGCTGAGAATTCCTGCGTGGGTCTGCTTGCAGAGCTGAGCTGTTCCCCGGGTCTGATAGCATGCTACCAGGCATATAAAGTGAGAGAAGGGGGTAAAAAATCACAATGAGGAAGGAGGAACCCTAGAATTTATGTGTGTCAAAGTGTTATCTGGAGCAGGGCCTTTTCAAAATGAACATTGCACAAGGCTCTTTCCCCTTGGGAACTGGTTTCTTATTGATGGTTTCTGAAGTGGTATCTCCATCAGAATTTGAATATCTCTTGGGTCCACCCTTGGGAAAAAGGATTTTTGTCTGTCTCTAAGAAGCTTGGCGTCGTTCAGCACATACGATAATGCGAAATTTAGCATGCTGGTGATATATGGTCTTTCCTGTGGTAGTGGGTTTTCTAA